>CM053791.1:33885563-33888625 GCA_028749045.1 Cupressus sempervirens
TTTTGATTTCACTTAATTTTAATATCAGACCAATGAACGCCTACTTTGCTCTAGGTGCTTAATAAAGAGGGCTTTGGTGGAATCATCAACAGACAATTGTTTTGATCTACAAAGTGTAACAATATTTTTTTTGCAATCGGTTTTCTTGCCTGATATTTCTCATTATTAAAAACAAAACATAACTGTCACTCTCTCACTAACTCAAATAATTATTTTCCTTGATACAACTAAAAACATGTTCCTTGTTTGATTTCTTCAACTCCAGTTACTATAACAACTTGTAATTGAAGGATTGTCTAATTCTAGGTGTAACGAGGAAAAGTTAAAGATAATTACTATAGAAAAGCTGTCTTATAGTAAGTAGCTTTCTTTAAAGGAAAAAAACAAAGAGAGAGAAATTAATCTCCGATTGTTAAATCCCAACAACTAAGAAAAGAAATCAATTTCTATTTGCGAAAAATGGTCGATGCGTGATAGGGTAATTCTGTGCGGTACTTTTCAACGATAGGACATAAATAGTTTTCAATTAGTATTAGAGCATGCACGTAAAATATAATAATAAGGTGCAACAACTTGTCAGCTATTAATATTTAAATAAAAAAGGGATGATATCAATCTATTCATAATTTATAATAATGATTATTTGAAATAATATTTTATTTTTACAAATATTTTTACATGTACATAAAATATAAAGTTTCAATAACTTGTGAGTTATTATTATTTAAGAGAAAAGGAAAGATATCGACTTATATATAATATTGTAAAAATAGATACTTGTAACAATGTTTATATTTATTTCTTTTAATTAATTTTTAAATCTTATTATAATAATGAAAAATAGATTGACTAAAATTAATATTGACTCTAATTATTAAATTAATGTTTTGTATCACTCTTAAAGAAAATAACACTTGTTTAAAAAAGAATGTAATCTTATTATATTATATTTTTTCTACAAGACTCAATTGTACAATTTTTTTAGTGAAATTTATTAACCCGTATTTCAAAAATAATTGTTAACAAGAACCCATCTCTCACTTTTCAATTTAAGTGACACATACATGGGTGAAGCATTATGGTTTCCTAACATCTCACCCATCTTACTACTACTCCAAGTAAAGTGCACTTAACCATGGAGGTTCATTCAAGGTTAAATGCACTTATATTACTATCCCATTTGCTAGGTTAAGTAGGTTTACACATGATACTTTAAAAAATATTACCTAATTTTTTTCGAATAGTACAATAATAAGTAGGATACATTTTCAATAGCAAGTACAATTGTGATACTTTTATGAGGACTCAATTAGGTAGGGTTTAATATAAGTGATTGACCCATGTTTGATAAGTAGTGGTTCACATTACACAATTTATTATTTGAACAAACGAAGCACATAGTAGGCATTTCATCTAGGTGATTATTGTAGAGGTGATAGATTGAGCTCTACTATAAGATTACCAGTCTTAGTACTAATCCAACTCTAGTATGTTGAACCATGGAGTTTCCCCAAGGTTAAGCCCATATTTCTTGAGTAAACTCCATAGTCAACTATTCTCAATTTGGGTTAGTCTGGGATGGTTGAACTTCCATGAACAAAGGATAGTTCATATAGATTCAATGGGCTATAAGTCCCTATTCATTCTCATAAGAGATGTCCTCTTTTGAACCTTTAGTATTCAAATATTTGTGAATGAGTTTGATGTGAAAAAATACACACTTGAACTCTAATATCAATAGAAAAAATTTACTTCTTGCAAAAAATATATCCTTCTTTTGAAATGGTGAGCTAAAGTGACCCTATTATAAATGGTTTATAAAGTAGCCCACTGAGGGTTTAAGAAACTAGGTATTAGGCTATTTGGGTTTACTCATGGAACAATGATGAAGGGTGCTTCTCTTAATACCAATATGAAAGAAAAGGTACTAGTTGATAGGAAAACCCTAAGAAATGTTTATACCAAACTAGGATAGTAAACAAACTCACTTCTCCAAAAGAGAGATGACAAGATAAAAATTTTACAATAGGCATAAACCAACACTACCATAGAGGTGCCCACTACTTTGGGTGAATGAACTAGCACATATGGATCAGGAGAATGATTTTATAATTATTTGGAATCAAATTTTGAATGGAAGTGAATCGACAAGAGATTACTAAGACTCTCCAAGCATGTTATCAAAGAATCCAAAGGTTTATCTTTTGAACAAGGAAAATTTCTAATTCACCAACTCCAAGCAAGGTCACTCATAAAATTAAAGATTAGTAGTTCAATAGTTCAAATTACAACAATACAAGGTGCAATCAAGCTTCAAAGAGTGGGGTAAGTGACCTAATATAACCAAGATCAACCAAGGAGGACTACAAACGACATAATAAAAAATCAAGAAAGGTTTCAACTTGAGAACTCAATTCTCTTGTTCATTTTAATTGACCAACTAGATGTATCAATATATTTTTATCATAAATTAGGCATGAAATAAAGTACTCAAGGAGGTCAAGAAAATGTCAATAATAAATGGGAAAGGGACAAAGAAACCTTGCACGTAAACAAGAATAGTGTCTTAGTATGAATCTAATCCCTAGAACCACTATTGTATATGTTCTCAAAATGTTTTCCAATCATGCACATAGTGCTAGAAAAGAAAAATTGGGTTGCAATATGGTTCTTAATACTGGACAACACTACAAATCTTGCAATCTCAATTGGGTGAAATCCAATCTTGCCGCACCAAGGTTTTGACACATTATGAGAATTTAATCAATCAAAGATGTTGAGGAAATTTGATAGCCCAAAAAAAGACTATACCCATGGAGATTTTTTCCACAAGGAAATTTATATAGTAGGTGTTGCTACAATGGAAAAAGTGGCTACTACTACTTGATGTTCCACCTAAATGGTTTACCCAATAAAGGGAGTTTCTACTATGGTTAACCCTCTCTAATCAAGGAAGACACACAAAATCGGACCACATGTAGACTTAGTTCCAACTCAAGGGTTCCAAGTTTTTGATGTGTCCAAAATGGAATAGAGCATACTCCTCTAGCCTCTTCACCTCA
>CM053791.1:35358648-35438648 GCA_028749045.1 Cupressus sempervirens
TACAAATATAATTTCATTCACATTCCATCTCGATAAATTAAAAAAATATCATAACAAAAAAAATTAACAATTTAAAACTTATCTCACAATGATTGTTAAGAAAATAATAAAAAATCTTTAAATACAATTTCAAAATATTTGAAATGAGATCTTTTTGACAATCAAATTGTAGTGGACTAGCAATAATAGACTAGTAATTTATTGGGTGGATTATGTACAACTACAAAATCTTAACTATGTTACATCTCATACAATAAAAAAATTGTTATTTTTCTAATGAATATAAAATTCTAGTATATATGAATCTACAATTTATTGAGAATATTAGACTTTATAATTAGATTTTTCTCAAAGATTTTTCAATAATATTTAATCCTTAAAAGTCTCAAAAAAATAGTAGAAATAGAAAATCTACTTATATAATCTTCATCAAACCTATAGAAAAACACAAACAATATTGAAATTTCCATTATTATTTTCTTATGTTTCTTATATTGTAGAAATTACATTCAAGAATGAGCAAATTTGTTACGATAAATGCATCTTTAATATTTTCTGAACAATAAGAAATTCTAAAATATAGTATGGTTCTTCATTAAATTTTATAAAACATTAGTCTAATTAAATAGAATATATATCAATTGATATAAATAGACAATTTTATAATATTTTGACTAAAGAACAATATATTGTCACGCACTGTATAATTAGATCGTTTTAAAAATAGTTTTTGAATAATATCCACCCTTAAAAGTCTTAAAAAAATAAAAACAAATAGACAGTTCACTTATACAATTTTTATCAAACCTTTAATATACAACTACTCTAAAAATACACTATTAATATTAAAAATTCTATTAGTAGTTTCTTATATATACTTATATCATACAAAATATACTAAAAATCCTTCTAATGGAAGCATTTTTAAATTGCTCAATATTTCATATGATTGAAAATATTTTTAAATGTCCAACTCTTTTTTTACTAACATGTTTTCTCAACAATAAGAAATCATTAAATAAACTAATCACTTGTCCAAATAATTTGATTAATTTTACAAAATAATTGAATACAAATCATAATTATAATATTAATATATTTTAAACTTAAAATAAATATAATTCATTAATAATTATATTTAGACATGAAATTTTATTATTATTTAAATATATTTGACTTACTTAGCTACTAAATACCACTTGTTTTTTTATATCTATTATAACGTGAGATAGATGCAACAGAATACCTACCAATTGTTAATATATATTTCTTTTAAAACACCCTACAATAAAACTTATAGCCGTCAACTTCAATCAAATTCAGTTTATAAACAAGTTTATTTTCAAACAGATTATATGTTTATTATATACTTACTTCATGACTGATAATAATACTTTTGAGAGCATTATGAAATTCAGACGAGTAAGGCATTTGGAAGTTTGCTTCAATGAAAAAAAAAAGGTTGTTCAACTGTTTCCACCACAACTTAATCATTTATAAGGCAGATTTAATATATCAGACGTTGCTTTGCGGAGTTATTCAGATGATACCAGGATTAATTCTAAAATCTTCCCTTAAATGTTGATTTCACTTAATTATAACATCAGACTGATGAAGGCGACTTTACTCTGAGGTGCGTAATATCTTCTTTAAACAAGGCTTTGTTGAGATCATCAACAGACAATTGCTTTTATCTACAAAATGTAACCATATTTCCATTTCCATTCGTGTTTTCTACGTGATATATTGTATTTTGTTTTTTTACAAACACAACTATAGTCTCAGTAGAAATTTGATGCTCCCTGTCACCCTTTCACTAACTCAAATAGTTGTTTTCCTTGATACAACTTAAAACATGTTGCTTGTTTGATACTTCGTATGCTTAATTCCCACTAAATTAGAATAATTGATTTCTTAACCTACAGTAACTATAACAACTGTTAATAAACACTCTTGTAGGAAGGCTTCATCTCAATGTCATATTATTTTAGTGCCAGTCTGTGCGGTACTATTTTTTTTTTGCAAAATATTCCAACAATTAACAAAATAAATCTATTTCTATTTGCGAAAAATTGTCGATGCGTGATAGGGTAATTCTGTGCGGTACTATTCAGCAATAGAAAATAAAATAGTTTTCAATTAGTATTAGAGCATGCACGTAAAATATCATAATAAGTTGCAACAACTTCTCCGCTATTAATATTTAAATAAAGAAGGGATGATATCAATCTATTCGTAATATTATAATAATGATTACTTGAAATAATATTTATATTTCTACACATTTTTTAACATGTATATAAAATATAACAAGTTTCAACAACTCGTGAGTTATTATTATTTAGAAGAAAAGGAAAGATGCCAACTTATTTATAATATGGTAAAAATGGACACTTGTAACAATGTTTATATTTTTATTTATTTATTAATAATCTTATTCTAATAATGAAAAATAGATTGATTATAATTAATGTTGGCTCTAATTATAGAATTAATGTTTGTTGATCACTTTTAAAGAAAATGTCACTTGTTTATAATAGAAAGTGATCTTATTTTATTATGTTTTTGCTACAAAATTCAATTGTACAATTTTTTTTTTTGAACTTAATTGACCCATTCTTCATAAGTAATTGTTAACAAAAACCCATCTCTCACTTTTGCATCTAGTTGATGCATACATGGGTGAAGAATTATGATTTCCTAAGAGCTCAACTGTCTTACTACTACTCCAAGTAAAGTGCACATAATCATGGAGTATCATCAAAGGTTAAATGAACTTATCTTACTCTCTCATTTGCTAGGTTAAGTAGGTTTGCAGAGGATACCTTAAAAAATATTACCTAGGTTCATTCAAAGGATAGAATAATAAGTTGGATAAATTTTCAATAGCAACTCAAATTGTTATATTGTTATGAGGATTCAATTATGTAGGATTTCAATATAAGTCATTGACCCATGTTTGACAAGTAGTGGTTCACATTACACAATTTCTCACAAGAATGAGTGGAGCACTTAGTAGTCATTTCATGTAGGTGATGCTCATAGAGATGAAGGATTAAGTTCTCCTATACGATTACCCATCCTAGTACTACTCCAAATCTAACATGCTCAACCATGGAGTTTTCTCAAAGGTTAAGCCCATATTTCTTAAGTAAGCTCCATGGTCAATTGCTCTTAATTCGGATTAGCTGTATGGTTGGTGACCTTCAATGAACAACAAATAGTTCATATAAATGCAATGAGTTCTAAGTGTCGATTCATTCTCATAAGAGATGTCTTCTTCTCAACATCTAGTGATCATATATTGGTCACTGAGTTTGATACAAAAACTACACACTTGAACTCTAATAAAAAATAAATAAAAATTGAATTATTATACAAAATATATTGTTCATATGAAATGGTGAGCTAAAGTGGCCCTATTATAAATGGTTCATAAGGTACACCACTTGCTGATATTTTTGAAAACTAGGTATGATGCTATTTTAGTTTATTCATGGAATAATGATGAATGATGCTTCCCTTAATATCACAAACACAAATAGAAACAAAAAAAGAAAACAATTTGGGACCGCCAAAGTATGGGCTTCTTATAATCACTACAAATGTAGAATTATAGAATTACCATATGCATGCCTATGGGCCTTCCTTATATAGGCATTTTTCACCACCTATGAAGGATCTAGACACTAATATGTAAACCTTGAGGTTGACAAACCTCATATTATATTATTTTATTATACTTTTCTTACATTGGATCAGCTCAAGAAGATTTGCAAATTACATTTCTAGATAGCCCACTCTTGGAGACGATAACTAGAAAATTGTTGACCTGATCAGCTATTATAACCCCATTTTGAAATCTTTGACTAAAGTTCTAAAATAAGTGATTGTGAAAGCAATAACTACACTAATGCATATGATATGACAATGAAATTTATGGGTAAGTGGAAGAAGTCGGGTCTCGCTTTTGGGCAAAAAGTGGAAGTGTTTTTCCAATTTTTGAAAGTTCTTGTCAATTGATGTCAACATTTGAGGCATGTAGACATTGAATATTGAAAAAATTAAAAATTAAAATTGTAGTGCTCAGAATCTACTTTTTGAATATATAATTTATTTGTGTACACATATGATAGATTTTTTTTTGTTATGGATCTTTAAAATCTACTTTTTCAAAATGAATGTTTCAAGACCATACCATACTCATGTAGGAACACCATAATTTGAAAAAAAATAAATAATTTTTGGTAAATCTTTTTAAAGGAAGTTATCTAACACACCAAAAATTTATAAAAATATTTTTCCTAAATACTTTACTGAATAATTTATTTTATTATTAATTATTATTTGGCTATAAAGGTAGATTTTAAAACCTCTCATGTACAGACACTAGAATTTGATCATAATTTCCCTTTTTTCAAAAGTTCTTAAAAAATTTAAAAATAAAAATAAAAATTTGGAAATAATTGTATGTAGATTGATGACATATAAATTAATTTAGGAAATAAAATTTTTAAAAAAAGTTATTGGGTATATGGAAGATCATGGTGTGCCAAAAAGTGGAGATTCGAAAAATATTTTGTTCTTAAATGCCTCAAAGCATTTCAAAATCTATTCCAACTTTCTTCCCACCCATCCTAATACTAAATGAAAATAATTAATACCTTTATAAGGCCTACTATATCTTTCAATACCAACCCTATATGGTCAACTTTAAAAACATCATGATAATGTGTTTTTGGCATGTTCTTGTGTATTTTTTACTTCAAATATGTAGTTGATAACTTTTTTTTCACCAAATGTTGATTAAATGAAAAGAGTTTCTTAAGAATGTTCTTAACTTTTCATAAATGCAAGTTTTGTCAAATTACGAGTTCAGTAAGTAATTATTACTTATTTTCTAATGTAGTTATGTGTAAAGTACTGATTTACACACTACTTGAAACAATAACTGTAACCTTCAAATGGTAAAACATTTTTGAAATCCAAAAGATGCATCACAATCTATGTTTCTTCTATTATAAGGAAAAGGTAAAGAAAAAATAAAATTTGCAAAGTTTTGAATTAGTTAATGTGGTCAGACTTAGGAGTTTTTTTATTCCAAAAATACTAAAGTAGAAAATGAATAATTATTTATTTTTTAAGAATAGAATACCCTAAAACATTTGCCTCATCTACACATGAGTCTACTTTTTATATCTATAATATTATTAAAAAATATTATCATTTAATTTTGATTAAGGTGGTAATACATATGTCTACTTCTTATTTTCATTGTTAAACTTTTATACTTATTGCATTAAAATTTAAAATTTTAACCAATCAATTCTTTTTTTTTTTAGACAAGGCCTAATATTTCAGAAACTAAATTAAATTTCCTAGAGATTATTTTCTCTCAAATTTTTGGTATAAATTTTATAAAAAGTAGAGAATTGCATGTCAAGTTGACATAAGCCTAATTTGTTGAATTTCATTGCCACTTAAGAGCATAGTTTGGTTGACCATGATCATGTACATACCCTATTAAAGTTTTAATGAACTTCACTATTTTACATTTAGGTACCACCTATGATTAAAAAATAATTCAAAAATAGTTTAAAAAAAAACCAAAACACTATAAAATTTATATTTCTGAAATCAAGATAGTGAGAACTCTAATGGGTTTTTGTTTTGTAAAAATATTGATTGGGAAGTCCCTCTAAAAATTATTGCAAGCCTTGAATTTGTCAATTCAATACTTTAGCCAAATCATCAGCGGTCAAGGCATAGGCTTGGTCTCACCAGGCCTATCCAAAAATGAAATCCTAGGTGGCAGAAACAAATCCTACCCCATGTTGTAAGAAATGGGCACCTATTATTTAAAATTTAAAAAGTAGGTTCCCATTTTGAAAAAGTAAAATTAAAATTTAAAAAACATTTAAAATCCAGGAAAAAAAAAAAAAAATTTAAAAAATGGGTGCCCATTTTTAAAAAAATCATTTTTTCTTATTTTTTCAAAAATGGGAAGTCAATTTTTTAAAAAATAGGTGTCCATTTTTTGAAATTTGAATCGGGCATCCAAGCCTAATATGGGTGCCCATTTTTGAAAGAGCATGATCTTAATCCACAAGATTCCACAATTTTGAGACCCAACTTCTTGCTTCTATCCTCATCTAGTTCATAGATATGTCTTTAAGACAATTATCCATATATGAGAATAGGGCAATTTAAGCACATAATACAAACTTAGTAAAATTAGCAAGCTCCAACAAATAGCATATTTTCATAAGAATAGCCCTTATTGGAAACACAAAACTAGACAACTAGAAATAGAAATGTTTTTGGGTGATGCAAGATCACCCTTACACCAAGGATGCTCTTGCATCAAATAAACTCAATGGTTAATCATTCTAGAGTTTGAGTGGTACAAGCATAAGTGATTTCTAGGAAAGGCCTAATTATTCACCTCTATAAGTATCATATGTAGCTACAAAATGAGTAATAGGTGTTCCATTCATTATCATTAGAGATAATTTTGTGTAAAATAGGGTAGAAAGCTAAGTGTGATTATACATTTCATGAAAATCCATGGTTAGGAGCATTTGTGTTGGAGTAATACTAGATAAGATGACCTCCCAAGAAGGCTCAATTCTTCATGACTATAAGCATCTCATGTATGTGATGAATATTATGTAGTCTATTAAATCTCATGAGATTATGTGTTTTTTTGTGACCTAGTACTAATGACACATGGTCAATGACATTTTGTAAAAACATATAGAGTTAAATCCTAATAACAACATAATAACTTGATAAGTTTGTCAAAATATATCCCTTTCATTTATCTTATCATTTAAAAAAAAAATACCTAGTTTTTATTGTCTTAAGAAGTATGTTTTTATTAGATAAGTTATGATAGAGGAAAAAATCTTAAGAAAATGTAACATTAACTCCAATCTAGACACATCCAGAAACCTAATCATAAGAAGTATCCAAAAACCTAGTCATAAGAAGTGAATCCCAACAACTAAAATAAATAGAACAAGAAACTAGAAGGTTGATACCAGAAATTAGTTAACTAGAGCACTGGGCTACTATTTTTTGTTCCTTGATTTTGTCAAGGGAAGAAGCACAATTAGGAGATTTAGTAGAAGAAATGACATTGGTGTTCCCTCCTCCTTAGCAACTACCTACATACTATCTTCCTTTTTCTTTCTCTTCATCTTTCTCTCTGCTATCGCATATTGGATGGAACTAATCAATTGATTGGTCTTATGTTGGATGCTTTTTTCTATTAGAAGATAACTCCTCCAATTTATTAACCAATTGAGACTAGTTTTCCTTAACTTTGGCTAGGGCATTGAGAATTTCCATTTTCACATCCTTTGAGAGAACTTATATATATAATGCAATTTTTTAGTCTCTAATAAACTCCAAATTATTAAAATTTAGGCCAAAGTCATAAGAATCCTCCCAAAGACCATTGTTTCCTTTTCATCTTTTAGAGTTCCACTTTTATTTTGCTCTATATGAAAATTTCTTATTTAATTTATTTTCCTTTGTGAATTTTTCAATTAAAAAAGAAAAAGTCACCCACAAATTCTTGCCTATTAAGAAAGACATATAGTTAATCAATTTTACTTTACATTGTGTTTAGGAAATACCTAATAGTCAATTTTTAGTGTTTGGTGGGAGAAGAAGGAGATGAAATATTAGGGTCTCTCAAGTAAACCAAATTCAATTTTTGGACAAGTGGGGAAAATAAATAGTGACAAGGAGTTGTCCATGTAATTTATAGGGATCCACCTAATTTCAATAGACTAGGTAGATGTTGGACCCTACAAATCCTTGGAAAGGTTCCATGAGGACCTATGTACACATTGATCGCTATAAAAGGATTTCTTTCGGTAAGATCATATTTTGTGCCATCAATGTACATGATTTTATTCATAGATTTATAGTTTGAGCCAGTCCTTATGAAACCACTAGAAGGGGAGAAAATATTGATTGTATTGTTAGACCTAATGGTGTTAAAGGATGGATTATTAAACTCAATAGATAAGCTATGATTACGGAACCTCCCTCTTTAGCATTGATGGAAACACCACAATACATCTTACAATACATGAATACAATCTCTATCTTTGTTACCATGCAATCCAAAAGAATTCTATAATATGAATGAAAAATATCAAATTCAAATATCTCCCTCTAAATCTTTCCCTCTATAATATATCTTTCTTCTCTCTCTCATGCTTCTCTTCCTTTGAGTTTTATCTCTCCCTCTTTGGTTATAGTTCTTTGGTAATTATTTCCATTCTTTAGTGAATCTCTCCCTCTTTGACAACAATTCCAAACACACTAGATTTATTGGCTTCAATTGCTTCATACATATAGATTATGTAGATATTTGCATATCTAGCTATATTATATCATTTGTTTATGACTGATTTGTTATGTTGCTCTTCTTCTTAACTTCACTACCTTTGGAATCTCCTAAAGTACAATTACCTACATCAATGTGTATTAGTCCATTTGATGGAATGCACCATATCTCCTTAAGTTTCTTTTCGGAGTAGAATCACCCCTAATTCACCTCCAAGATATTCATGAACATCTTTAGGTAAGGCTTTAGTGAACATGCCAACAATTTTTTCTTTGGTGTTCACATATTCTAACTTCACTTCTTTGTCTTGAATTAGTTCTCTCAAGTAGTAATAATTGATAGAAAAGAGTTTTTTTTTTATGTGTGTCATTGGATTCCTTGATATATTGATAGCACTTGTGTTATCACAATAGATAACCACTAGATTTGTAATTTCTTCCTTCATTCCTTTTAGTAATTGCTTGATCCACATAATGTTTGAGCAATTTACTATAACAACTGCATATTCAGCTTCATTTGTTGACTTGTAAATACAATTATGTTTCTTCCTTTTCCATGTGACACCAATCTGTCTCCTAGAAAGAGTGCACCTCTGCTAGTGTTATTTTTTTCATCAATATTTCCTTCCCAATTAGAGTCAGTGAATGCCTTCAGTTCAACCTTATTAGTTCTCTTATAATACAATCCATAATATTTTGTACCTTTTAGATATCTTAATATGCTCTTCACTGGTATCTTGTGATTCTCTTTAGGATTTGATTAAAATATTCCAACTATCCCAAATGCTAACACAATATTAGGTCTACTATGAATAACATATTGCATTTTTTGAATAATTGATGTATATAGTGTTTGGTTCACATCAACATATTTATTTTTAGATAACTTATGTTCTATAGACATAGGTGTGCTGATTGGTCTTCAATCTTCCATTCTAAAAGTTTTTAATATCTCCTTGATACATTTGGACTGAGTAATGAAAATACCAAACATCATTTGACATACATACAATCCAACAAAGAATTTTATTTCACTAGACATAGACATTTCAAATTCATTCTTTATTTCATCAGCAAATTATTTGCATAATACTTCTTTACCTCCAAATATAATGTCATCAATAAATATTTCAGATCTAGCAATACTTCATTGTTCTTACCAATCTTTAGATATAGATTACTATTAAAATTTGTCCTTTTGAAACCAATCTTCACCAAATAATTATGCACTCTATCATACCATGCTCTTTGAGCTTATTTAAATCCATATAGAGCTTTGTTTAGTTTACATACCATATTCTTCTTGTTTGGATCTACAAATCCTTTAGGTTGTTCTATGTACACTTCTTCCTCAAGTCTACCATTCAAAAATGCAGATTTGACGTCCATCTGATATACCTTGAAATTCTTGTAGGCTGAGTATGTAAGAAGGGTTCTAACTTCTTCTAGTATTGCAATAGGAGAAAAACTTTATCCATAGTCAACTCCTTCTTATTGAGCATATCCTTCGCTTACTAGTCTTTCCTTGTTCCTTGTTATTTCACCATTTTCATTCATCTTATTCCTAAAATCCCATTTTATTCTAATAACATTTACATCCTTTGATCTTGGTACTAGGGTCTAGGTATTGTTCTCAATTTGTTCAATTTATTCATTCATTGTTTGAATCCAATATTCATTGTCTAGAGCATCCTTCACTGATTTAGGCTCAAATTTACATGGTAAGCATTTATAATCTTTGAGTCTTTTCCTTGTCATAATACTTGATTAAACATCACCAACGATTTGTTTAGGTTTCTAATGCCTTCTTATAAACTTGGCTAGCACATGTGGCTTCCTTCAATAGTTTTATCATGAAATATAATATTAGGATCATTAACTTTTTCTTATTCAAGTTATATTCTAGACTCTGCATGCTTGACATTGTCTCCTTGATGGTAAACATTTTTTGTCTATGACTCAGAGTCTTCAACCTATTGCTTTGCTCCCATTTTCTACCACTTGGCAACCTATTGTTGCACCTCAATATATCCTATTTGCTAAGAAACTATAGCTTTTTTTTTCTTTATTAGTAGGAGTTCTTGGAGAATCATCATCCACACAGATGTATGAGTTGTAATATTTAGGTTCTTCCTTACATGTCTGATCATTTCTCTCTACAAATTCATCAACTTTTACATTTACACTTTCTACAACTTTGTTAGTGTTAGAGTTCAAATACTTATAACCTTTACTCTTAGTGAAATATCCTAGGAATATACCTTCATCAATCTTTGCATCAAGTTTTCCATTCCTATTGTTACTAAATAGTTTTGTCCTTTAGATAGAAATGAAAACAATGACTCAATATACCTCAAAAGAAAAACAAAATATACTAAAAATTCGATAGATTATCATTTCATTGATAATCTTTCACTGAATTGAGAGGTATAGCTTCTTTTTTTATAGATTTGCAATGAATTTAAATGATAGGATGTACCTTTAACCTAAAGGTACTTAAGGTTTTTTGACATTCATTCATAGATATGAAATGAATGTGTTTTCAAGATCTATAAATAGTATAAAAGAAGAAACATGAACAAGTAGCCACAAGACTACTTGGCCAATCATTCTTATTACAGAGAAAATGGAAGGACGATTTCTTCGTTTTACAAATAATAAATGATGATACAAGAAATCTATCTTAGATATGACAAAAGTGACTATATAATCAACATTAGTCTAAGAAATTCATACCCAGACTCCAAAATCTGACACATAAAGTTCCTACATCTGAAGTACATAACATAACCATAGGATTACCCTATTCCTAAAAATCAAATCAAAGTATGGTAAAACAAAATAAATCTCTCCTTTTCCTACTACAAAACTTCCAACTCAAAATACCTTCCCTTTTCTTGAAAAATGTATAGACATTTTCCAACCCCACGAAGAACTTGAACCCCTTACAAAAGAGTCGCTTAAATCAATTTTTTAAAGAAATTTAACTACCCCAACTTCTTCTTAGCAAACTAATTTGTTTTTAACTCTTTTCCTTATCCCCCACTCCAATTCACAAATATTTATGCATGTTACAATAATTTTTTATTAATTTTATTAAGAATTAATTAATTCACATTTTTCTTCAAATTTAATCCACTCTTGCTAACTCACCACTCACTAGTTTACTTTTTTCAAGTAATAATAATTCATTAATCCTTTTGGAATTAATATGTAAGAGATTAATGCTCTTTTAAATTAATTTGACATTTTAATTCTTTTAGGAATCAATTATTATATAAAAAAAAATAATTAATAAATTATTAATTTGAAAGCTTTCTCTTTCTTTCTTTTTTTATATCTTTTCACATAGTTGAGTTGGAGGTTAATACTTAGGGTTTCAAAACTCTAGAGATAATAGTGACTCTCTATAGGGGTTGTATTCTGTGGATGCAAAGAACTCTAGATTCTTTTTTCTGATGTTATCCAATGCCTACTTGCTAGGTCATAGAGTCATTTATCTTGAATACTGAAAGTCGTTATCTTGATTTCAAGATTGGAGCTCAGAAAAAATCTATTTGCTACAACTTCTCTAACAGTTGTAGAAGAGATCACTCTCAAGTTCTAATGTTCTAGTAGTAAAACTAACCACTTTCTTCATACCTAATAGCTTTCCATTCATTATTTATACTTTGTACACTTTTCTTCCATACAAGAGTACCTACCTATTTGTATCCTCTACATCCTGCAAGTTCGTAGACGACACATATCCATAGATTTTCTGATATTGAACAAGTAGAAAATATTGATTTCTCTGACTGTTATTGACAATGTCTACTAACCAAGCATGTTGAATCTATCCATTTTGACATACAACTAGAATGGAAAGAATGATTACAGATTGTGGTCAAAATCTCACTAATGCATTTGTCAAATCCCTCAAGACAAACTGGGCATGTAATGGATTGGACACATTCCTTGTAGTACTTGATCAACCTCCCCTTGTGCTTTCTTCAGTGAAGTAGGGTTTTGACTTAGAAGATATATTGTCCATGTTAAAATAGAAGCTATGGTCTCATGGCCATCAACTAGCATAGATCAGAGAACATCTCAGTGCTGGACACTTGAGACCTCATCCTGGCTTGTAGGCAAGTACCGTAAAATACTTGGGTCTGACTCATTCACATATTCTTCTCCATCTAATTTCTCCCCTTTAGCTTCTACAATTGCTTCACGTTTCAATATTACTTCTTCAACACATTTCCATTGAAGCACCTAATAAATTGATGGAACTACTATCATGATGGATTTTAGTACCATCTATTAGCTATAATCATTTCCGTATCCTTCTAAACTTGATATATGTTGAAGTGGCCATCCTATAGTTAGTTTTGGCTAATGGATATTACCTCTTCTATTGTTGCTGGGTAAGTGCACCAAATTGTGGTGCCAAAAGGGGGGTATAAGTAGACACCTTTTTTCTAGAATCAACAATTTCTAAACTTCAACAAGAATTTGAAGATAGTAACAATCAAAATTTTAAGATATGACAAAAAAAAAAGTAGTAGTTCTTTGAATCTAGTTTCTAAACTACTAATTTTTTTCAAAACGGTTTAGTTTTAGGTCCTCAAAAAAGGGGGCCACAAAAAGTGGTACTATTTATTCCAAAAAAACATAACATAGTTAAAATTGTGGCCCGCCTAAAATTTTAACTTTATTTCTGAAATTCTTTAATCACTCTAGTCAAAAGTTACCTAACACTATGTAGTTTATCCCAGATTTTTGGGGTAATTTTATAATGTGTATTTTTTTTAATGAATTTTTTAATTAGACACATCCCAAAAATGTGAAATATCTATGTGCTCCCCCTAGAAATAATTGAAAACTAAGCTAAAATCTACAACCCAATTAGTACATGTTGGTTTTTGACAAAAAATGGACATACATTCAAAAGAAATTATAGATGAAAGGCTTGCAATCTAGTTCAAATAAAAAATAAATTATATGGTTATATAGCTAACATAGAGACCTACAATGTCATGTAACTTGATTTTATTGATGCTCAACCACGAGGAAACTTGAAGGAAAGAACACAAGAAAAATCAATCATTTTTTGTATGTTTACAGTAAAACATGCCTCAGACCAGTTTGTAGACTCTAAACCTTTGGCTTGGATCCCCAAGGCAAAACCAAACCTTAGGCTTGGTAGAATGCAAAGCTTTGAATAGTGCATGCACCTTATAGTGCGCATGTGCTATTTAGAGATTTTTAAATCTAATTCTTAATAGCACATACATGCTTTATAAAAAAACTATTTTGAAAAGCGTATACGTGTTGTAGTGCATAGAGACTATAGTGCATGCACGCTATAGCATGTATGAGCTTTTCAAAACTAGGAAAAAAAAAGGTGTCATCTTTTTGGCACCACAACTTGGTGCACTTACCTTGCTACTATATTCTTGCATTCCCTTCTTCTCAGTGTTTGGGTGGCATATAATTTTTATTTAATTATTAGTTCCATAGATTCATCGATACTTGTGCACATCCCATTATTAGATTGGGAAATATTGAAAATGCATTCTTTGCACTTAGTTTGGAACCTTTACCATACGTTGTGAAGATGATAGACTAAATAGCTTGAATGTCAATTTCTCCTGCATTGACTAAAGATGATGAATTGCCAAGCAACACAAATGGTAGATTGCACAAAGTATAAACAAGCTTATTACACTCCTTCCCAAGGCCCATTTGATTTAGACAATTGTAGTGTAGAAATAATTGATCCCATCTGCCCTAACTTTAGAGATACACCTTTGACTATCCACAAATTTGGTTTTTAAAAAGATTATTTTGCAACAAGCTGATTCACCAACATGGTAAATCCTCTTAACCATCAACTTTTAGAAACTACATGGTCATCTTTTCTCTCTTAGACTACTCTAGCATATGCAAACATTGGGGAAAATAGAGCCTCAGCTATAACAAGGTAACAATCTTCTTCATGAGAGTAATCACCAGTATATAATATGTGCACCCCTACAATGTCAACCATGAACATGGCCAGACCAAGAATATGCCTCACTGTGCAACTACACAATTAGATACCATTCATGTCCAAAGTTTGGTGGAAATTGATTACCTCAATCTTATCCATTGATCGAAGAATGTCTTGCTCATCAAATGGCATATTTTCTACAGAAACCTTGCTTACTTTGACATAATTAGAAAGTAGAATTTTATGAATATCTTTGGTTGCATGTTTCATCAGTACTTGGTAAATAAGGAAGGCCCATTCAAGAGTTTTTCTATCATCCAACAAGATGCCCTCAGAAAACTCTCTTTGAATAGTTTTAAATACAACATTGAACACATCCCACAAATGTTCAAATTACTGAAGAGTCCACATATTTCACCAATGACCAAAGATGAGTATAGTTCCACTATATAGATTCCCATCAAGATATTTCTAAAAACCCTCAATTATTGATAACAATAGTGCAAAAAATTCCAGAGCTTGTGTGCATCAATATTTGAAAAGCCACTTTGGAAAATCTTGTCTAACTAAAATATTTCCACAATTTCTTTAACTCACGTGCTGAAGCTTTTATTTTTTATTTTATTTTTTAAATCAAAATCCACTCTCAACTCTAACACAACATGTCACCAGATGCTTTTCATTGAGGTGTCATTATATTTTTACATATGGCTCTTAGAAAACATAAAATGGATTTTTAATAAGGAATTTGAATCTTTCAACTTGGACAGTGAAACTGGATGAGCACGGGATATGATCAATCAATAGGAAGGTCTTTATTTCTTGAAATATTTTCTAAAAATGGATTGACTCAAGGGAAGGGAAGGGTTAAAAGATGATACAACTTATTGAAGGAAAAGAAAACAAGATAGGAAACAAACTCAAACCAAAATTTGTAGAAAGGAGAATGTTATTTATAATGGAGAGGGGAAAACCCTAAAAACTAAATGTGACCATTTGTAAGCTAGAAAAAGTATGAGCCCTTCCGAACCAACTTTGGATATAATGGAACCAAATTTTTCAAAAGTTAAACTAAAAACAACCAAAGTGTAAGGTTTTTCCCATTAATAAGGCAAGGAAAGTTTGGGAAAATAAACACAGATTCAAGAGCATTCTCATGAATAACATGAATTTCTTCATAGTGAAATATGGAACAAATGTCTTGCATAGAAGTTTTTACAACTATATTTTAAATTCCAACAAACTCTTTCATACCTTGATCTTTTGACTATTGCATTGATTTCTCCAAATGTGACATTGAGGAGAGAACTGTAGAGTGCGAGAAAAATAAATAGATCCTCTTCCACTTCTTGGCTATCCTTTGGTTCTCTTTCAATATATTTTTCTTACATCAATCCCATTCCACCAATCTCTTTTTCTTCAAACATTTTCTCTTCCTTTTCTGGGTCTTTCATAGGAGATTTTTTTTTGCATAGGGACAACACCATAGAATGGATTTAGGAATGCTACCATTTTTGTCAAATCCCCTATGACTTCCACTTCCTCAACACCCTTTGGTGCTTTAGGTTATACCAATACTTCATTAGTCTCCAAGAAACCAAACATGAATAATTCATAACCAACTCCATGCTCATAGGAAGAGCCATCCAAGCGTGTTGGTAGACATTGCATTGTGTGATCAACCATACTTTTAGAAGATTATTTTTCATCAATCTTTTCTTGTGTGTATTGATCCCTTATACTTTCTTGGAAAACCCTATTTGATGAAATAGCATCAAAAGTCTCAAATATAAAAGAATCAAATTCTAAATTTTGAAAATCTTTTAATAAGTTTTCATTTGATCTTTCACCCTCTAGGCTCTATTCAATAGGAGATATATCAAGGCTAGTCATTGAGTCAGTTAACTATGAGGCATATTCATCATCATCATAATCAACATGTAAATGGTAGGCTCCAACTACACTATAGGAAGTGATTTCAAATATAGGAGGGATTTGAAGATCTTCATTATTGAAAATTGTTAGACTTTGATAAATAGGAGGTGCTGATTTAACTACTTTGGGAATGAGCCTTTTCTATTTAGGCTTTTCTTTAGAATAATTCTATTGTTTACAAATATAAATTCTTGTCTGTGCAATTTCTTTGTGCTTCATTCCACTTAGAGTCATGTCATCATCTAAACTAATAGCTTGACTTTATGCATCTTGCAATGTTTGCACTTTATGACGCTATAACAAAAACTTGATTTTAGTTTGTAAAGCAGCAATGGAAATACATAGTTGATTATTTTCATTTGGTTGGCTATTTTAGGGAATTTTAATAGCACACTTATTGAACCTATCTAAAAAATCCCTCATAGATTTAATCTCCTTCTTTTGAATTTGAAAGAAATTTAATAATAACTTCGCAACATCAACTACAAGCTTAAATCTTTGAAGAAATTTTACCTCAAGATTACTCTAGCAAGTGATACAACCATTAGGAAAATTTTGAAACCAATCAATGATGCTTCCAATGAAACTACCTACAAATAGTCTGACAAATATGTTCTCTTCCTACACACTAGAAATCCCACAGGCAACTATAGTTGCTTTAATGTGATCATCAGGGTCTTGATTTGCATGACCAAACAACTTTGGGAGATATTCTATTGAACTTTTAGGTAAGGCTGAGAATTAAGACAAAGCAAATAGCCCAATCTGAGCCCCCCATGGATGGGCTACAATGAAAGCCATAACACAAGAATTCTTTCACAAAAAATGAATTAGAGTTGCCAACCTTTGTCCTCAGTGAGGTAACCTTCAAACATCCAAGGAAAGGAAAGTACTGGAACTTTTCTTTCTTTCTCTAGCGAAGTTTCCAAAAACTATTAGTAAATAGTTTTTTCCTTCGAATAGAAATGCAAACAATGACTCAATATGCCTCAAAAGAAGAACAAAATATACTAACAATTGGATAGATTATCATTTCATTGATAGTCTTCCTCTAAATTGAGAGGTACAGCTCCCTCATTTACAAATTTGCTATGAATTTAAATGATAGGATGTACATTTAACCTGAAGGTACTTAAGGTTCTCTAACATTCATTCATAGACATGAAATGAATGCATTTTTGAGATCTATAAATAGTATAAAAGAAGAAAGACAAACAAGAAGCCACAAGACTACCCAGTAAATCTTTCTTATTACAACGAAAATGGAAGGAAGATTTCTTCACTTTATAGTCAATAAATAATGATACAAGAAATATATCTTAAATATGACAAAAGTGACTATATAATCAATATTAGTCTAAGAAATTCATATCTAGACTCCAAAATCTGACACATAATGTTCCTACATCTCAAATACATAACAACATAACCATAGGATTACCCTGTTCCTACAAATCAAATCAAAGTATGTAAAACAAACTAAATCTCTCCTTTCCCTATTACAAAACTTACAACTCAAAATATCTTCCCTTTTCTTGAAAAATGTACAAACATTTTCTAACCCCATGAAGATCCCAAACCCCTGACAAAAAAGTCCCTTAGATCAATTTTTCAAAGAAGTTTTACTACCCCAACTTCTTCTTACTGAACTAATTTGATTTTAACTCTTTTCCTTATCTCCCACTCCAATTCACAAATCTTTATGAAAATTACAATAATAATTTATTAATTCTATTAAGAATTAATCAATTCACATTTTTCTTCAAATTTAATTCACTCCCACTAACTCACCACTCACCAGTTTACTTTTTTCACATAATAATAATTAATTAATTCTTGTGCAATTAATATGTGAGAGATTAATGCTCTTTTAAATTAATTTGACATTTAATTATTTTTCATTTAAATATATTAATATTAAATTCTTTTAGGAATTAAATGTTATATAAAGAAAAATAATTAATAAATTATTGATTTGAAAGCTTTCTTTTTCTTTCTTTCTTAATACCTTTTCACAAAGTTGAGCAGGAGGTAAATACTTAGGGTTTCAAAACCCTAGATAAGACCTATTATGTCTGAATATAGAACATTTTCATCCAAAGATATTGAAATATTTTACATTAGGAGCATATCCTTGCCATAGTGGAAAAGGTGTAGCATTTATATCTTTCTTAACTTGTACCTTGTTCAAGGTATAAACATTAGTACTAACAACTTATCTCCAATACTTCAGTGATATATTCCTCTCCATAATCAATGTTCTTGCATAATTCATTATTCATCTATTTCTCCTTCCATCTATCTCATTTTAAGGAGGGATCCTTGGTGATAACATCTATCTTTTAATTTCTCTATCATTGCAGTATGTATTGAACTCATTGGAAACAAATTCTCCACCTCTATTAGATCTCAGACACTTCAGACTCTTCCCTATTTCTTTTTCAACTCTAGCCAAATACTAATTAAATAACTAAAAATAATCATATTTATCTTGAAGAAACATCATAGTCATCATCCTAGAATAGTCATTAACAGATAGAATGAAATACTTATCTCCATAATAGCTTGGAACATCTGATGAAGGGTGCTCTCCTTAAGACCATAAAGACCTAATAGAAACAATGAAACAATGAATTTTTTTGAGAACAAAATATGGGCTTCTTATTATCACCAGAAATGTGGAATTATAGAATTTAGAATTACAATATGATATTCGACATGGTTGTATTCATTACAATAATCTACAAGGCAAAGTTGTGAACTATCACCTAGAGTTGTCCTAGATAATATTCAAGCATTTCTTAAATAGGCAATTTTATGAGGTTCTACACATTCAAACTTAATACCTAGGGTCAACACACCATAAAAATAGATATAGACTCACCTAAATACATTTTTGTAATTTATTTTGGATTTTTTGGTCATCCAAAATTTGAAAGGAGAGTTGTCCTAGATAATATTCAGACATTTCTTAAATAGGCAATTTTATGAGGTTCTACACATTCAAACTTAATACCTAGGGTCAACACACCATAAAAATAGATATAGAGTCAGCTAAATACATTTTTGTAATTTATTTTGGATTTTTTGGTCATCCAAAATTTGAAAGGAATACAACTCTCAAACTGTTGCTTTGATTGGCTATTATAACCACTTTTCAGAAAATCTAGCTTCTGAGCTATAGGCTTGGATTGGTGCAAGCACCCATCTATTGAGTTTTTGGGCCTCATCCTAAAAAAATTAGGCCTTCAACAGTGAGCCTAAACTTTTTATACCAAAATTTCAAACCAAAATCCATAATAAATCCATGAATACTCATGATATGATACTAAGACTCAAATGGTAGGCTAATATATCTAAGATGAACATGCACCTTTGAAATTAGGACATTCTAAGCTCGTATGACTCACTTACTTAGTAGCAAGAATCAATAGAAAATAACTCTACATTAACACAACCCTTATATAAAAAACTAAAATAAAATATTTTTGGTTGATGCAAGATTTCTCTTACACATAGGATGCTCCTGCATCAAACACCTAGGGTAATTTGAGAAAGATTCAAAGGAAAACCAACATGGTTAACCTCCTCCCTTTCTAGCCATCATGAATCTTCTACTAGCCTCCATTTCCATTTGACTAGGTATTCTTCATAAGTTATTTTTCTTGTACTTTTTCCAACATGACTATCTAGTATCTCTTCAATCTCCTTTATAGCTAAAATAGCTACTAGAATAGTCCACTACGCTTTTGCAACTTCATTTCCATTACCTCCATAATAATCAATGTTGATCAAATATAAAATGTTAAATTCTGGTGAAATATTTAGTTCAATAGGAAACTCCACTTCATAGACATTTCTAGAATCATTCCTTTTCACTATCTTGCATGGTCCAAAATTCTTCATTTGTAGCTTATTATAAGTACCCACTAGAAAATACCCCTTTCTCAATTGAACCATGACATCATCTCCAATTTGAAATTCTTTATAGCTCCTTCTCACATCCGACTTAGCCTTCTACTATGTATTTATCTTTGTAATGTGCTTCCTCACCTCTTAATGGATGTTCTTCAAATATTCATCATATTCTTCTTCTTCAACACTACTTATTTCTCCTTTATTGAACCACCCCAATTTATAAGAATTTCTAGAGATTACTAGCACATACAATCTGGGATAGTGGTTTTGTCCAAAACAGATTGATACAAGTATGAATATGTGTTTCAGTCATTTTTTTGTCACTAATGCCAAAATTGCTACTTGTTGGTAAGATAATTGCTTATATGATTTAAGTACTATGATTTTTTTTATTGATGAAGAGCATTTCATCAGATGAGGTAACAATAGCACCTAGAGGAAAGGTTGAGTTATGATATGGAAAAGAAGTGCAAGGATCAATTAAGGTAGTGGTATTATAGTGTATTGATAATCTATTTAAGGTTGCAAAGGATGGTTACACTAATCAAGTTCAAAAGAGCTAGTTAAACAAAGTATGTCTATCAAGCTTAACAATCTAGATAGTAGGTGCTGAGAAAAGTTAGTGTAAGCAAAGAAAAAAATTAGTTGGAGCCAAGAAAGGTCAATTTCATTGTAGGTCATGTGATACAATGTAAGCTAAGTAAAGTTTAGTTGATATCGAGCACTAGAAGCCAGTTAATATTGTGTGTCATCATTATCAGAAAGATCAAGAATTCAATGAAACTTGAGCCAACAAGTTTGATTTCTTAGATTTTCTAAACCATGCATAAGATAAGCTTGATGGGTTGGTGGCACAAAACTCATGATGAACCATTTTGAGGGAAATTCAAAGAGAATTGAAGGAGAAGTTTCTAGAAGGAAATGAAATGAAATGATGGGTAGATTCCTTGAATCCTACCTAATCTAACCTAACCCTAAAATGGATAATAGAGGATCTGTTTGATACAATTGATTAATTATGTACTTTCTTTGATGTTACACAAATTTCATATCATTATCAATCAATATATGTCTAGCTCACTCAGACAGTGAAGATGGTTCTCAGTGTCTACCAAGTGTTCTTGTATTTGTGTAGTTCAGAAGGCAGTCTCTATTGAGTTCATTAGGCATCAAAGGAAAATTTGCAGAAAGCAAGTGTTAATCGAGCTCACTTAGGAAACAAAGGAAAATTAGATGGAACTAGTGCTAACCTAGCTCACTTGATTGCCAAAGGATTTTTGCTAGCTTGTAGTATTAACCGAGCTTCTATTGGTTAACAAAAGAAATCATTTTTGAATCAGTTTCTATCAAGCTGGGTCAGCTATTGAAGGATTTTCTTATTTTGTTGTATTAATCTTAATTGATTTATCTATTGATTCTAGCTGATTAAGGTGATGAATATTGATTATTCTAAGTTGTATTTTAGCTGACTTGACAGAGTGAAAGATACAAGTATAAGGTCAAATTGTGATTTCAAAGTGTAGGTCATGAAGATGTTATTGAAGATTTGATAATGAGAAGAGGAAGCAAATTTGAAGGATAAGCAGAATATCCTTGTTGAGCAACAAAGATATATTCGATCAGCAAGGATCAAGTACAAGCTAGAATAGAGATCTCTAATCAACAATTAGTTGCATTCAAATTAGATTGAATCTCATTGTTACTCTCTAACCATTGTAGTAGTGATCTAAATCTCCTAACAGAGTTGGCTTAATAGCTATTTGTAAATCCTCTAATGAGGTGGCAATTCCATTGAATTGTTCTCAAGACCTCTAATAGGACCACTCCTAACAAGGTGATTAAATCCTTTAATAGGGTCACACCTAATAGTTTATTTTGTAACCTTTAATAGGGTTGGCTCCTAACAGGGCTCACTTTAGAAGAGTGAAAAATAGTAACTAGTTGTAAGTGGTGGTTTTTCTCAAATTGGGTTTCCACGTTAAATCTTGGTGTCAAATGTGTTCATGCTATTTTCTTTTATGTGTTTTCAACTCACCTAAAGTAATGGTAATCATAGATAACATCCAAAGGTTTACATGTTAATCATTTATTGAGCTAATCTAGTTATTACCGAGTTACAACATTATGTATGTGTTTATCGAACTTTAGCAATATTTAGTTATCTGTTTGCATTTTGCACTAACATCTAAGGGATCCAAGATTTATTTTTGTAGTAACTAATTCAACCCTCCCATCTCAATTAATCCTCTTATATTTCTAACAATTTATATTAGAGCTTTTGGTGCTTCCAGAGAAGGTTCCAAGGACCTAAGCTAAAGATTATGATGTCTTACAAAAGAGAGATTTCCAAGCTGAACAAAGACAATTTTGTAGAATGGTGAAGACTTATGAGGCTACATATGGCTACCATAAATGATTTTGGTTGCAAGTATAATGATGCTAAATACAAGACTCCCACTAGAACTTTATCAATTGAAGATATTGTTGAAAAGAAGAATCATAACATCATAATGATAGATATTGCATCTGCTCTTAGTTATGCTGAATTTGATGAGGTAAAGGACTGCAAAACTACTTATGAAATTTAGAAGAAACTAAAAGATATCTATGGAGGTGATGATAATGTAAAAATATCCAAAGTAGAAAGCCTTAGAAGATAATTTGATCAAATGAGAATGAGAGAATATGAAAACATTACAAAATATGTGAAAAGGATCAAGGCCAGTGTAAGTGCAATCAAAGCATTTGGAGGATACGTTCAAGAGGAAACTATTGTAAGAAAAGTACTTAGAACTCTTCTTATTTATGCAATTAGAGTATCTACTATTCAAGAAATGAGATGTGATCCAAATAATAAATTAGGTTTGGATGCTCTAGTTGGAAGATTGATATCTTTTGAATTAGACAATTATGATAACTATGTTCCTGCTTCAAAGAATATTGAATCTGAATTCAAAGAAAAGCTCTCACTCAAAGAAAAGGGTAAGAAATCAAAGTCTAGTCTATCAAGAAGTGAAGAAGATGGATCATTAGAATAAAGTTTAGATAGTGATCTTGAATTTGTTGAAGCCCTACTTGCAAGGAAGTATTCCAAAGGAAGAGGAAAGTACAAAGGTAAAGTTCCTCTGATTTTATTTTCTTTTGAAGAAGTTGGCAACATTGCTACTAGGTGTCCAAATAAGGAAATCAAGGATGAGAAGAAAATAAATGAGCATAAAGGCAAGAAGGACTCCAAGAACAATAATAACTTCAAGGACAAAAGTAGGAAATCTTGTTTTATAGCTAAAGATTCTGATAATAGTGAAGATGGAATGGTATATATTGCTATGAAAGATGAGTTTGATGATGAAGGAGACAAAATGGAACTTATCTCTGATGTTAGAAAAAATTATATATGAATTACTAATAGTGGTTGATTGCATCATATGAATGGTGACAAAACAAAATTTGAACATATGGAATATTATGATGGAGGTAGTGTAATATATGGAAACAATGAACCTTGTAACATAAAAGGAAAAGGATCTATCTTGTTGACTAAAGAACTTGTACGTGACAATGCTTATTGGGTTGAAGGACTAAGGCATAATATATTGAGTGTGGTGTAGTTGAATAACATTAGATTCTAGGTAGAATTCATGAATGGATAGGCCAAACTACTGGATGGGAAAGGAAATTTGGTTGGATATGGCAAGACAACAAAAGGTAATCTATTTTATTTTGATCTCAGTGATTGTTCATGTATTATTGCTCAAGTAGAGGAAAGCTGGTTATCACACAAAAGGGTATGTCATGTGAACTTTGATAATCTAGTTAAGATAAGAAAACATAGAAGAGTAAGAACTATTCCTAGTTTGAAGAAGCTTGACATGGGTCTATGCAAGAATTGCCAAATTGGTAAGATTGGAAAGACTAGCTTCAAAAGGAAAGACTATCAATTAGAAGAAATCTTGGAAATTGTTCATACATATTTATGTGGACCTATTGGAATAGAAACCTATAGTGGAGAAAACTTTTTCATTCTTTTTGTTGATGACTATTCTAGAATGTTGACAATAATCTAAATAAAGTTAAATCAAAAGCCTTTAAAAAATTCAAGTGGTATTTGGCAAGAGTAGAAAAAGAAACTAGATAAATCTTGAAATGCTTAAGATTAGACAGAGGTGGTGAAATCATCTCCCATGAATTCAATAATTTTTTCATTGAAGGAGGAATCAAAATATAAGTATTAGCCCTTGGTACACCATAGCAGAATGGGATAGCTAAAAGAAGAAATAGATCTATCATGGATTGTGCAAGAACCCTGATGATTGAAAAGAATGTTGCTCTCAAATGCTGGAAGGAAGCTATTAGCACTTTAGTTCATACCTTAAAAAGAGTTTAGTTGAATAAGGATTCAAACAAAAAACCTTATCATCTATGGTATGGCTACAAACCTAATGTAAGTTACTTAAAAGTATTTGGCAAAAAAAGTTATATCTTGAAAGAATCTAGAAAAGGAAAATTTGATGTAAAGGGTGATGAAGGAATATTTCTAGGATACTCCTATAGATGTAAAGCATACAAATGGTTGAATTTGTTTACTCACAAAATTATAGAAAGTGCACATGTCAAAATTGATGAATTTGTAGAAAAGAGTGAAGAATAAAGCAACAGGGAGCCAGAAGATTATAGAGGATTTATTTACGATGAACTTGATACTCTACCAAATCTATCTGATAGAATAGAAGCTTCATCTCCTGAGTCCCCAGAAACTCCAATAGTTATTGAGTTACAGACAATCCAACTTGAGCTACAAGGACCCGAGTCATAGATAGAATGCCCTGAGATTGAAACTAAAATTCAAAAAGAAGATGGTGGAATTTATTCAAAGACCAAAGAGCTTGTGTTAGAAAGATATGTTAGAAGACATCTTGCACTTGAATAGATCATAGAACGAAAATTAGACGAAACAATAACAAGAGGCAAATTAAAAGGTAAATGTTTACTTGCTGAATTTGAACCTAGAAGTGTTAAAGATGCTCTAGAAAATGAAAGTTGGATTGAAGCAATGAATGAAGAAATTGAACAAATAGAAAAGAACAAATCTTGGACTCTTTTTCCTCAACCCAAGGATACAAATGTAATTGGTACAAAGTGGGTATTTAGAAATAAGCTGAATGAAGATGGAAAAGTTTCAAGAAATAAAGCAAGACTAGTGTGCAAAGGTTATTCTCAAGAAGAAGGTATTGAATATGGTGAAACTTTTGATCTTGTAGCAAGACTAGAAAGTTTTAGAACCTTACTAGCATATGTAGCACATAGAGGATTTAAAGTATATCAAATGGATGTCAAATTTGCATTCTTGAATCGAATTGTTGATGAAGAAGTTTACATTGAACAACTAGAAGGCTTTGTAGATCCTAGAAGAAGAGACATGGTTTGCAAGTTAGAAAAATCATTATATGGTCTCAAGCAAGCTCCTAGAGCTTGGTATGAAAAAATTCATAATTACTTGGTACAAATTGGCTTTCAAAGGACTAATGACAATAGTAGTCTGTATATCAAGGAAAAAAAAGACAAGACAATTGTATTAGCAGAAATATTTGTTGATAATTCTCTATTTACATGAAATGATGACTTGTGCAAAGCATTTTTAGAAGATATGAGTAAAGAATTTGAGATGTCCATGTTTGGTGATATAAAATTCTTTGTTGGACTATAGATACAATAGAACAAGACTGGTATCTACCGTACTCAATCTAAGTATATCAAGGAAATAATAAAGAAATTTAGAATGGAAGATTCAATACTAGTTGGAACACCTATGTCTACTGGACATAAGATTTACAAAAATGATGATTCTAAAGAAATTGATAAGGCCACATATAGATCAATGATTGGAAAATTATAGTATATAGTACACACAAGGCCTGATATTTCTATAGTAGTTGGAATAGTGGCAAGATTCTCAACAAATTCTAAAAAAAATCACATGATGGTAGTCAAGAGAATCATGAGATATTTGAAAGGTACTGAAGACTATGGCTTATGGTATAAACTTGGAGGCAATTTGGACTTGAAAGTGTTTACTGATGCTGATTGGGCGAGAAGTCTTGATGACAAAAAAAGCACTAGTGGTGGAGCATTCTTTCTTGGTAAAAGACTAGTATCTTGGACAAGCAAGAAGCAAAATTGTGCATCTCAATCCAAAGCAGAGGTAGAATATGTAGTAGTAGTAGTCAATTGTTCTAACATTTTTTGGTTGAAACAACTATTGGAAGGAATGAAGGTAGAGATGAGAGATCCCATTGTCGTATATTGTGATAACATCAGTAATAAATCAAAGAATCTAGTAATGCATTCCAAAATAGAGAATATTACTATAAAATATCACTTCTTAAGAGAGTTAGTGTAAGATAAAGAAGTCAGACTAGAACGTGTAAATACAAAGGAATAGATTGCAAATATATTCACCAAGCCATTAGCTAAGGATGCATTTTTGTATATAAAAGGCAAGCTAGGGGTCATTCCCCTATCTAAAATTCACTAAATGAAGTTTAGTGAATGCATCAACTAGAACCCATTGAAAATCAATCAATTGGTGTAGAATTAGCAAGGGCATATTATAGATGAATTAGTACTTAAGGTACATTGTATTTACTAAATTATTTTCTTTAGCATGTATTGTCTAAGAGGGAGAAGTTTACTATCATATCTCTAAGAAATTGTTGGAACCAGAATAAAGTAAAGAACCAAAGAGGGAGAAGTTTTCAAAGAATAAGTTTTTTGAAAGGGGGAGAAATTTTTGAATGAACTTGGTAGTAGTTGTTGTAGATATAATCAAGTGAAAGGAAGAGCTCATACTAACAGAGGGAGATCTCAAGTCTAAATCCAAAATTTCATTGTGCTATGACATATTGTGTTGCCATCAATGCAAAAGAGGGAGATTGTTGGATATAATTGATTAATTATGTGTTGTCTTTGATGTTACTCAAATATCATATCATTATTGGTCAATATATGCCAAGCTCACTCAAGAAGTGAAATAGTTCTTAGTGTCTACTGAGAGTTCTTGTATTTTCCTAGTTCAGAAGGCAGTGTCTACCGAGTTCACTCGGGTGTCAAAGAAAAAGTTGCAGAAAGCGAGTGTTAATCGAGCTCACTTGGGTAACAAAGGAAAGTTGGATGGAACTAGTGCTAACTGAGCTCACTTAGTTGCCAAAGAATCTTCACAAGTTTGCAGTATTAATTGACCTTTTGTTGGTTAACAAAGGAAATTGTTTCTGACTCAGTTTCTACTGAGTTGGATCAACTATCAAAAAAATTTATTTTTTTGTTGTATTAAGCTTAATTGATTTACCTATTGATTCTAGTCTACTAAGGTGATGAATATTGATTATTATAATTTGTATTTGAGCTGACTTAACAGAGTGAAAGATATAAGGTCAAGTTGTGATTTCAAAGTGTAAGTCATGAAGATGTTATTGAAGCTTTAATAATGAGAAGAGGAAGCAAATTTGAAGGGTAAGAAGAATATCCTTGTGGAGCAAAAAAGATATATTTGATCAAGAAGGATCAAATACAAGCTAGAATAGAGATCTATAATCAGCAATTAGTAATCAGGTCATCTCATTTTTAATCTCTAATCGTTGTAGCAGTGATCTAAATCTCCTAATAGAGTTTGCTTAATAACTATTTGTAAATCCTCTAACAAGGTGGCAATTCCAATGAATTATTCTCAAGACCTCTAACAAGACGACTCCTAATAGGGTGATTAAATCCTTTAATAGGGTCACACCTAATAGTGTGTTTTATAACATTTAACATGGTTGGCTCCTAATAGGGCTCACTTTAGAAGAGTGAAAAACAATAACTAGTTGCAATTGGTGGTTTTACCCAAATTGGGTTTCCATGTTAAATCCTAGTGTCAAATGTGTTCATGCTATTTTCTTTTACATGTTTTTAACTTAGTTAAAGTAATGATAATCATAGATAAAATCTAAAGGTTTACATGTTAATCATTTACCAAGCTAATCCAGTTATTACTAAGTTACAACATTTTGTATGTGTTTACTGAGCTTTAGTAGTATTCAGTTATCTATTTGCATTTTGTACTGACATCTAATGGATCTAGGATTTATCTTTGTAGTAACTAATTCACCCCTTCCCTCTTAGTTACTCCTCTTATATTTCCAATAGGATGAATGATAAAAGATCTTAATTTTCTATTTATAGAGATGTTTGGTCAGAAGAAAAGGTTGTCATGTGCGAGAAACTAAGGAAGAAAAGAAGTCTAGGTTATTGCTTTATTTAGTTACCTAGGAGAAGTATTTGCATTGGTAAGAAAGCAAGAAGCCCTAAGGGTATGAATGCTTCAAGGGTAAACAAGTTGTCAGAGTTGAAGTGTGTGAAAGCCAAGTAGAATGGAGGATTTTTTAATAGAGATCTATAATCTATAAGTATGTTGTAAATTGTTATTAAATCAAACCTTACTATTAATTTCTAATTTTTGTACCAGTCTAGGTAAATCCTTTAGATTAAGGTTGCCCTAATAGTCATTTGTCAATCCTTTAACTGGATGACATTCCAAGTGAATGATCTAAAGTCCTCTAACAAGGCTCACTCCTAATCAGGTGATTGAAATCCTATAACCAGATCACATTTAATAGTGTGCATTGTAACCTTTAACAAAGTTGACCTTTTACAAGGAATCACCTAAGAAGAGTGAGAATGAGTAGCATGTTACTGGTGGTTTTTCTCAAATTGGGTTTCCACATTAAATCATTGTGTATAGTATTTTATTAGATCTACTATGTTTCATATTTAACATTTTTGCAAATTTGATTTGATAGTAAGCTACAAGTTTAAGTGAATGTATGATCAAATGGATGCATGGATGATGACAATGTTTCTATGGATATGGGTTCACTAAGTTTTGAAGATTTTTAATTGTACATCTAGACATTGGATAATTGATTCACCCCCCCCCACCTCCCCCCTCTCTCTCAATTATTCTAGAGAATTCCAACAATTGATATCGGAGCCATCTTCTTAAAAGGACTAGTTTGAAGGTAGTAGAAGAAAAAAGATGAAGATTTCAAAAAAAGAAGTACCCAAGCTTAATAGAGATAACTTTCCTGTATGGAAAAGTTTAATGAAGCTACACCTTGGAGGACTTGGAGATCATGCATGATCTACCATTATTGTTGAGCATGTTGATCCTACTGGAGTCCAAACTACTAAAGATCTGAAAAAGAAGAAAGAACACAACTATGGAATGTTAGAGATTTCCTCTACCCTAAATTATGCCAAGTTTGATGATATCAAGGTTGTGATAGTGCAAAGAAAATGTGGGATGCTCTACACACTATCTATGGGGGCACAAAAATGTCCTAAGAGCCAAAGTTGAAAGTCTTAGAGATAAATTTGATGATATGAGAATGCAAAAAGTTGAGAATAATGCTCAATATTGCTCTAGGATAAAAGATGTTGTTAATGAAATAAGCCGAGCTAGTGCTAAACTAGATGATGATACTATATTATGCAAATTTTTGAGAACACTACTACCCATTTATGCTATTAGAGTTTATATAATATAAGAACTGACATGAATGCCAAAGAATGATCTAACTCTTGAAGGTCTAGAAGGTAGGCTCACTACTTTTGATCTATTTGATTTTGAAAATTACAAACCTGACAATGTTGAATATGCTTTTAAAGCTAAGCTATCATTAAAGGAACCAAACAAGAAGAAGAAGAAAAAGGTAAAATATGTGTCTAGTGATAGTGAGATAGATGAGGAAGATGTAGATCAACTTGAATAACTACTAGTAAGGAAATTTCACTAAGGTAAAGGCAAGTTCAAAGGTAAGTTACCTATCACGTATTTTAATTCTAATGAGGTTGGTCATATTGTTGCTAGATGTCCGCAAAAGAATTATTATGTGGAGACAAGTAAAAAAGTAGAAGAGATGAAGACAACAAAGATTACAAAGATAGAGGTAAGATAGTGGCTCCACTTCTTCAATGCCTGAACTATAGCATAAAACTCCTGATTATAAAAAATATATTTTCATTTGGTATCATTCAACTTCTCACTAAAATAAGAAATAGGTCTACCTTCTTGGCTCAAAAAAGATCCTATTGTGGTACCACTAGCATCACAATCTACTTAAAACACCTTCTCAAAATATAGAAGTGCTAAAATAGGTTACTTTGTAACTTTCTATTTCAAAAGATTAAAACTCTTATCTACTCCTATAGTGAACTTAAATTCTTTCATATCTCCTCTCATTGTTCCAACCAAGGATCCACAAATACTGTTAAAATCTAGCTATTCAATGATAGCCTTCACTTTCTCTAGGTTCATTTTTAGACCTTCTATCAAGACTACAAATCCTAGGTATACAAAATCCTTCACAAAAACTACACTTCTTGTTGGAATTCTTTAGAATAACTGAGAGGGAGGTGAATTAGTTATCCAAGGTCTAAATGTACAAATAAACTTTTTTAGCACCTATCAAATTCATATCCATGTACCTATATCATACATGCATTCATTAGTTCATTAAATACCTTAAAAACTTGCATATTTCTATCTTAGGTCAAAATAACTTTGCAGTAATGTAAACATAAAACACCACAAACTCATTCATACACATTTTGACACAAGGATTTTAAATTCAAACTCAATTTGGCAAAAAACCACTAGTAACATGTTACCAAAGTTCACTCTTCTGAATTGATACGTTGTGAAAGGCAAACATGTTAAAGATTACAATGCACACTGTTAAATGAGACCTAGTTAAAGGATTTCAATCAACCTATGAGGAGTGAGCCTTGTTAGAGAAATTTAGACCATTCCATTAGAATTTCACCTAGTTAAAGGATTTATAAATGACTATTAGTTCAACCTTAATCCAAAGGATTTATCCAGAATGATACAATGGTTAGAAAGTAACAATAGGACTTAATCTGATAACAAAATACAACTCACTTGTAGTTTAAAAATATATTTTATAGTCCTTCATTCTACTTGAAATTCATCCTCTTTATCTCTGAAAACATTTTCACCCTTCAACAATTCAAATACTTAACCCTTCTTTCTTTGTATGCCAATTGTAGTCTCTTCAATTCGGCCACCACATAAAGCACCACCTTAGATTTCTTGTCTTCCTTAGGTTATTGTGCATGACAACCTTTTCTTCTAGACTACTATTTCTATAAATATAGAATTTAGGTCTTTTGTTGCTTCACCATAATCGTCAATTTTTTAGTTAGGTAAGATTCAATAAATGTACCCACTTTTCATTTTAGTCCCTTCTAGAAACTTCCTCTTCAATATTCTTTCAATTCACCTCAAAATGGTTTACCTTGAATTTTGTATGTCCACTTCATCAACCTTATCTTCCACATGCTTTGCATAATTCAAGAAATCAACTTTGTCATCTCAAATTTGTCAAATCTTTGATTTAACACATTTTAATGTCATTTGACACTTACAGTATTTTGTCACTTGGACAATACTAGTTCACTTGGTACATAATAAAGTTTAGTAATGCTCTACATCAACTAAACTTTACTTAGCTTCTACCATTTTCTTCTTTTCTCAACACTTATTAATTTTCACTTGGCTTCTACTATTTTCTACTTGGCTTGAACTAAATTTTCTTGACTTGCACTATTTACTCAACCAAGCTTGGTCGACACATTTCTTTACTTGATCTTCTTTCAGTCTTTTCTTGAGTAAAATTTCATTACAAAATTTAAGCACTTTAGTATCAATGTCTTTCTTGGTCTTAGTAATCCTTTTATACACTAAATAAGTTAACCTTTCGTAAGGTCATCTTGTTATCTTTTCTTTTCAATTCCTATTCATCAATCAACCAAATTATAGTATTCAAACTAAAAATCAATTGCCTCATCAAAAAGTAGCAGGTTTGACATCATTGACAAAATTATGACTATTCTATGATAGGTTCCATCAATTTGATCTCAGAAATCTCCCTCATTATTAATCTCTTTTCTCAACAATACTCTTCTAAACAATTTGAATACAATACTTCTTCAAGTTTATCAATAACTTTTCTTCCCTCAACGTATCAAAAGACTTTTGAATATGCATCAAATTCTCCTCCAATGTCTTACTAAATATCAATATATCTTCTAGGTAAACAATGAAAAACTTACCTAGAAATTCCTTCAGTACCTCATTCATGAGCCGAATAAAAGTGCTCGATGCATTGGTTGACCCAAAAGACATGAATAACCACTTGTACAATCTTTCCCTTGTCTTGATAGTAGTCTCAGATTCATCACCTTTTGTAATGTGAAATGATGGTATCCACTCTTTAGATCTATCTTTGTGAAATACACAGCTCCACTTAAATAGTTAATAATGTCATTAATTCTTGGCAATAGAAATCTATACTTGATTGTGATCTTGTTGATAGCCCACAAAACTGTGCACACCCTATATTCTCCTTTCTACTTTGGTGCTAATACTATTAGTAAAACACATAGAATTAGACACTCTTGAATCAACCCATTCTACAATAACTCATAAACTTGTCTATTCAATTCTTCATTTTCTGTTGGTGTCACTATGCATGTTGTCTTATTTGGTAAACTAGCTACTAGAATCCAATCCATTTGGTGACTAATCTCCATCACTAGGGGTAATCCATCAGGTACATTATCTAACAGAATATTAGTAAAACTTCCCAAAAAATGTGCAACTTCTATAGGTACCTCCTCTACTTCTTGACCATCTTTTTGGATAAAAAAAAAATACATATGGTCATGCTTCATACCTTAGAGAAACTCCTTTTCATCAACAAAATATATTCTGGCAGCACTACATACCTCTTCTTCTTTCTCCTTCAATACCTTCATCTTATGTTTCACTCCATATTTTTTTGGAGTCTAGGTATTTTCTCTCCCATCATGTAAAACATGCCTATCAAACTTCCATGTCCTATGATGCAAGGAAGGATAGGGAAAACTATGGCCAATGGTACACTGAGCTCTCCAAACCACCCTACAAGTGTTAACACAACTAAAGAAATAAAAAAGAATAGAAACCAAAGGAGGAAGAAGAGTAAAATAATTTTATTTATTCATCAAAATATCTTCATACATGCCTAGCTATAGGGCTTTCTAGGTTATGAATAGATACAAAATACACTCATACACAAAGATCTAGTAGCAAATTTGCACTTTCTAATTCTACTCTCAAATCATCTCCTAAAACTCTTAACTACCCTACCTCTAAGCCTAAACACTCTAATTATACTATCCAAACTCACTTATAGAGAATTCTAGAACATGGAGAAGCCACAAGTCAGATCTTAGAAAATATTAAATGAAAATAAGCCTAACATTAAATACACAAGTTGGCCTGCATCAGAAATTAATTGTCCAAAATTTGATGTCTAAGCAAAATCAAAATATCTCTTAGCTCCAATTGAGTTAGAACTCACAATTCAAATTGTAGATATTAGTCTAGGTCCTCTACAATTCCTTAAGTGTGAAAATTTTGATTTATCAAGGAAAATTTTGCATCCACCTCGAAAATTGAGCATAAAAAAATGTCACATAGAACTACCAAAAATTGATGTTATGAGAAAATTGCCATATTTCCCAACTCATAAGGAGTTAGAAAATGTGACTTGGTCCATAGATAGTAGTCTAATCCCTATCTAGTCATTGAAGTTCATAGCCCATCATTCAATATGGAAAATTAGTTACATGGTCTACAACAAGCACATAGAAACCAAAAAATGCAATTTTAGTAGAACACAATTTCAACAACAGGATAAGAACTAAAAACATGTAGGATAGTAGTACAACACAGGATGCTCCTACATCAAATAACCAAGGTTGGAAGAAATAATTCTCCTAAATCATAGAGATGTGACAACTTGAGCCAAATCCAACACAGATTGAGAAATCCATGAAGCATCTTCCATAGGTCTATTCTTCCACTTCACCAGATATTCATAATAATATTTTCCTCTTGTGCTCTTACCAATTCTCTGATCCAATATCTGTTCAACTTCTTCAATCTACCTCTTAGGATAGTCCTCTAATATAATAACTTCATCATCTGACTCATGATACTTCTATGAATCAACAACATTGAATATAGGATATATATCCATGTCATTAGGTAACTCAATTTCGTAAGCGTTTCTACTATCAAACTTCTTCGAGATCTTACAAGGTCCAACTTCTTCATCTTCAACTTACTATATGTTCCAATTGGAAATCTTCCTTTCTTTAGATGAACCATCACCTCATCATTAGCTTAAAAATCATGATGTCTTCTAGACTAATAAACATTCTCCATATACTTTTGATTACTTTGTTCTATCCTCAAGTTTACTTCCTTATCCAAAGAGTCCATAAAATAAGCAAATTCTTCTCCTGTAGCACTCCTCTTTTCTTCACCAATGATATCTCTCAAATATGATACTCCTCTAGGCTTTATTCCAGTAACAATTTCAAAAGGTATCTTTCCTCTACTCCTATTCACAGAATTGTTATATGCAAACTTAGCTTGTGCCAATACCATCTCCTAGTTACTTGGCTTATTCCCAACTAGACATCTTAACAAATTACCCAAGCTTTTATTCACAACCTCTATCTTTCCATCTTTTTGTAGATGGAATGTAGAACTAAACTTTAATTTAGTACCCATGTTCTTCTAAAAATTCTTCTAAAAATAACCAACAAACTTACTGTCTCTGTCATAAATAATACTTCTTGGTAATCTATGCAATCTCACAATCTCTTTAAAGAAAAGTTCAGCAACATGTTTAGCATCTAACGTCTTCTTACATGGTATGAAGCAAGCCAACTTAGAAAATTTTTCCACTACAAAAAATATGGAATCATAACCCTTCATTATCTCAAGAAATCCAAGAATAAATTCCATACTGATGTCACTCCAAGGTTTCTTAGGAATAGTAATAGGTGTATACAAACTAGTATTTAGACTCACTCCTTTTGCAACTTGACAAACTCCACAACCCTTTACAAATTTTTGAACATCCTTATATATTTGTGGCCCATAATACTTTTCTTTCAGCAAACTCAATGTCTTATCAATTCCAAAATGTCTAGCCAATCCACCACCATGCTTTTCCTTAATTGGATTCAACCTCATAGGACTTATAGGAATACACAACTGAATACCTTTGAACAACACACCTTTTTGAATGAAATAATCATCATACTTACTAATGTAATTTGTTAGATTTGGTGCTCTACACTCTCTTCATGCCTCAAAAAAATTAGGATCAACATCATACAACTCTTTCATTTCATCAAAATTAAGAATTTCAACATTCATTTTAGTCAACAAAGAACACCTTATACTCAATGTATCAACAACTCTATTAGTGACTCCACTCTTGTGCTCAATTACAAATGTAAAATTATGCAAGTACTCAACCCATTTCATATGTCTCTAATTCAATTTATGTTGACTTCCCAAGTATTGTAAAGTTTTATGATCAATCTATAACACAAACTAATTAGGAATCAAATAATGTCTCCACTTGTTTAATGCCTGGACAATAGCATAAAATTCTTGATCATACACAAAATACTTCCTTTTAGCATCATTCAACTTCTCACTAAAGAAAGCAATAGTTTTACCTTTTTCACTTAATATAGCTCCTATTGCATTACCAGTTGCATCACATTCAACTTGAAATACTTTTTTGAAATTAGGTAATACCAATATAGGTAATTCAATAATCTTTTATTTCAAAGACTCAAAACTGTTATTAGCTCCACGTGTCCAGTTGAATTCCTTTCTATCTCCTCTCATTGTTTTATTCATAGCATTACAAATAGAACTGAAATTATTTATAAATTTTTTGTAAAAACTTTCCAAACCATGAAATGATCTTACCTCACCAACATTCTTAGATGTAGGCCACTCCAAAATTACTTTAACCTTCTCAAGGTCCATCTTCAATCCATCAATTGAAATCACAAATCCCAAATACACAATATCCTTTCTCATAAAAGAACACTTTTTTAGATTGATCAACAACTTTTCCTCTTTCAACCTCTACAATACTTGTTTAAGGGTAAAAGCACAAACTTGTGTCACCTTCTATAAAGAAATGAGATATCAGAATGTGACAGTTCAACATTAATGAAAAAAAAATGGTATCTGTGTTTAAAATATGAAGATGATGTAAACTGATGAAATGTGTAGAATTGGATGAATTTTATACATATAATTTTTATTATTTTTTTGAGTAAGAATTTATTCATTTTATTTTATTTTGAAGTCACTTTTTTAACTGTAAAAAATATAGGGTGTAGTTCCTGTCAAACAAGTATATGCAAATCATCTTTTCCTGTGTTAATTTGAAAACATCTTATAGATGACATGTATAGCTAGTGGAAAAAAAAAAAAAAATAATTATTTTTGATGTATATTTTCTTTGTTATAATTACTCAAGTTCAACCTTATTAGAATCCAACTATTTTTTCCTCCCGTCAAAACTTTCCTATCAAATCTATACATTCTTGAAAAAAATTTACATATTCATGAAGAGGATTCTCTGCTCTAGAGATAAATTTTATTTTTTTATTTTTTTGATATGATTTACTATTTTTTTTTCCTTTTTTGAGGGAGTATCTTCTGAAATGTTGAAATATTGACTTATAATATTTTGAGATTATAACATATTATAACTAATGAAAACACTCAAAAATTTATATAATGATGATATTGAATCTAAGATCTATAAAAGGGCATTTTTAGTTTTTGAAAAAATTTGAGTTTTGATAGATAAATAAGATTTGACCAAAATAGGTTTTTCTATCATAAACGGTGACATAGATTTGTGCTTTTACCCTTAATATGCTCAAGATGTTCTTCCTTAGTCTTCCATTCATCACCTTCTCTAATTCTGATCAAATGATAGCCACTCTTCAAATCAATCTTTGTAAAATACTTTGCTCCACTAAAAATAGGAAACCTATATTTCATTGTGATCTTGTTGATAGCTCTAGAAGCTGTACACATTCTCCATTCTCGATTCTTTTTGGGTACTAATATAGTAGGTAAAATAGATGGACTCAAAATTTCTCTTATCAAACCTTTCTGTAACAACTCATGTACTTGTCTATTAAGTTCTTCATTCTCCATAGGTGTCAATCTATATGGTTCTTTATTCAGAAAACTAGCTCTAGGAATCAAATCCATACAATGACTTATGCTTCTTATTGGAGGTAAACCATTAGGAATATCATCAATAATAATATCTTTATATTCATTCACCAATTCTGTAATTTCTACTGTCATACCAACTTTTGCTGCTTGGTAATTACTACCAACACTCAATCCTCTAGGAACTATAGTAAAACAAACTTGATTCTTCTTTACTTCCTTTTCAAATTTTTTCGATTAACTATGAAAACTTTTATTATAGTATAATTGATCTCATCAAAGCTTTCAGTCAAAGGTAGAAATGTTTGTTTCTTCCCATTTAGCCAAAGAGTTTATTGATTCAATCTTCTATCATGCATAACATATCTATCATATTTTCAAGGTCTACCCAACAAAATATGAGAACAATCCATAGGCATAATATCACACAAAACTTCATCAAAGTAATGTCCACTTTTGAACTTCATAATACATTGCTGACTTACCAATATCTTATGCTCATCTTTGATCCATGAAAAATGATAAGGTTTGGGGTGCTTTAGCCTCTGCAAATACAACTTTGTAACCAGCTCTTCTAATGCCAACCTTTTTGAACTTCCACTATCACTGATCACCTTGCAACATTTTCCAACCATCCTACATCTGGTCTTGAAAAGACTCTTGCTAAGGATAGTTTCCTCATCACTTCCCTTATTTAATTAAGGTTCTTCTCACAATTAGATTTTCCCTAGTGTCAAGTCCACTTGGTGAACTCTCAACGTCTTCTTGAATCACAACATTTCTATTATTCTACCCACTTTCAAAAGATCTACATTCAAAAGATCTATGTCCTTCTTTATGGCATCTGAACAATTATCATAGAAACCACCTCTAGGATAAGAATTACATCTTCCTTAGTAAGATCTAGTACCTCCTCGGTATGAGCTACCACCTTTGTCTTTTTCCTCATTTTTCTATTCCGATTTTCCTTTATACTACACAAAATTATTAGATCTACCACCTTCACATTAAGATCTATGTCTACCTCTCTAGAATCTACCACCTCTACCTCATTGTCTTTTTTCATGCTTCTTTGTCAAGATCTCCTCAGCTTTCAAGGCATATAGATATGCTTCTTCCACACTTTCAAAATTCAAAAAACTAATTTCATCTTGAATTTTAGACCTCAATCCATTTATTTACCTGGCAATTTTCTCAACATCATCATCCACATGTCTAGATCTTATGTGCAATCTATAGAATTCCTCATTATACTCTTTCACAGTCATGTCCTTTTGTTTCAAATTTTGCATCTTTCTTAACAGGCTAACTTGGTAATTGGTAGGAAGGAATTTTTTCTATACCTTGTTCACCATCTTCGGCCAAGTTTTGATCTTGTCCTTTCCTTTCCTTTGTTTATCAGTTTGCAAATGCTCCCACCATAGTGAAGCATGACCTTTTAGCCTAGTAACTACAATCTTCACTTTCTTATTATCAAGAGTGTTGTCATACTCAATGAACTTCTCCATATCTAAGATCCAATCTGACACAACATTGGTATACAAGTTTTCATCATAAGGAACAACTTCTACAATAGTGTTTGAATTTTCCTTAGACAACACTCACAACAACCTTTTGTCATCTTGATCTTCTTCAAATTTGGTTTTGCTACTTCATCATCACTTACATCATCAAGATGTGCTCCTCTCCTTTGGGCTATCTCCACAGCATCTAATCTTGCTACAATTTGTCTCAATTGATCCAATATATCATTATCAATATTTTCTCTACCATGTACCACCTTTACAAATTAGGTTCCTATAAGATTGTAACCCTCTATAAGTTATAGATTAAATCCACAAAATTGCAACCCTACAACCAAATCAAAATTAGGGTTCTATATGATCCAATGTCTACAAGGATGAACCTCAAGCTCTGATACCACCTAATAGAAGGAAGGATAGGGAAAACTAGGGCCAATGGTACACCCAGCTCTTTGAATCACCCTACAAGAGTTAACACAACATAAGAAAACACAAAGAAGGACAACCAAAGGAGGAAGAAGAGTAAAAATTTTTATTGATTCATCAAAGTATTTTCATACATGCCCAGCTGTAAGGCCTTCTAGGTTATGGCCTAATATATAATACATTCATACACAAAGATTAAGTAGCAAATTTGCACTTTCCAATTCTACTCTCAAATCATCTCCTAAAACTCTTAACTGCCCTAGCTCCTAGCCTAAACACTCTATTTATACTAGCCAAAATGGCTTAAAGATCATTCTAGAACATCAAGAAGCCACAAGTCAGCTCTTGTCAAATATTAAATGAAAATAAACCTAACATTAAGTACACAAGTCAGTCCGGATTACCAATTAGCTATCTTGAAATTGATATCCAAGAAAAATCATGATATCTCCTAGCTCCGATTGAGTTAGAACTCATGCTTTGAATTGTGGATTTTATTATAGGTCCTCTACAACTACTTAAGTATGAAAAGTTTGATTCATCAAGGAAAAGTGCATATCCACCTTGAAATTTGAGCACAAAAAATTGACACACAGAACTACCAAAAATTGATGTTCTGGGAAAATTTCCATATCTCGCAACTAATAAGGAGTTAGAAATTTCACCTTGGATAATATATAGTACTCTAGGCCCTACTCAATCCCTGAAGTGTGCAGCCCTTCATTCATTATGAAAAATTAGATACACGGTCTTCAACAAGAACCCATAAATTAGAAAATGCAATTTTAGTAGAACACGGTTTCAACAGTAGGATAAGAACTGAAAACATGTAGGATAGTAGTGCAACCCAGGATGCTCCTACATCATCCTACCTAGAAACATATGGCATATTTCCATAGGTATGATATGACACAACACCTCATGTTGGTAGTTTTCAATCTTGAACTTCAATAAGTGTTTCTCATTGACCATGACCTTGTGGTCATCTTACACCCAGGAAATACAATATACACATGGGTATTTATTTCTCTTAAGCTTCAAATTTGTGACCATCTTTTCTGATACAAGATTATCAATTCTTCCACCACCAATGATCATATCATGATACTTATCCTCACATTTTCACTTGGTGTGAAATAAACTCCTCATTTGATCAGGTTTATTCTCACCACTTAGAAAGACTCTGTGATTAACTAGGACTTGTCCTCTTTTGGCATCTTCATAATGGGATGATTTATCATCTTCATCAATAGATGTAACTCTTTCTTATCATTATATTCTTTGATATGTCCTTCCTTGGTGCTCAGAATATTCAAATGCTATATACACTTCTTATTAGTGAAAGTATTTTCTGCAAAAACCTCCTCTTCTAGATCCTTGTCCTCTTCCTCTTCCTCTTTGATCTCTATTATTTTGATCATAAAAATAGTTTAAATTTATCCCCTTCTATTTATAACTACTAATTCCAACCTCATCCTTGTTCCTCTAATCATCATTTCATCCTTCATAAGATTGTCTACCATATCTTCCACCATGGCCTCTATTACTATTTTTTTATGAAACATTTTGCTGAACTTCTCCTCATCTCTTAGGGAAAATTAGTATGTCTACTCAATACTGGTCATTCAAACAAGACTAAACTCCTTCTTAATGCTTAGTGTTAACCCATTAATATAATGAGCAACTTTCTCCTTATCATCTTCTACATGACTTATTCTAATGAGAACTCTTTAGTATATTGTTGAACAAAGAATTCCACATGTTTAAACCCTTACATTTTCTTTGACAAATCAAGCTAATAATCCATGGAAATTAAATATTGCTTCATTTTATCTATTATTTTATACCATCTATTGATTTTATTTTCCCTCTTCTATTTTGCTTCAACTAGATCTCTTGCCACCACATCTTTGTGTGACCCCTCAAGTTGGAAATTGCAAACTTGACCCTATCTAAATTTTCAATATCTTCATGTTCAAAGTACTCCTTAGATTCATTGATCCAATCAATCAATTCCTCTAGGTTAAGGTTTCCCAAAAATGTGGGAACATCAAAATTAGGTCTTTTACCAATCTTAGAAATGACTATGAAATTCTTTTCCTCTCCTAGATTCAAAACTTCATCTTCTACCACTTGATCCATATTTACTTCTCTTCCATCCTCACTTTTTTCATGTCTTGTGGCAAGATTCATTCCTTTGAAAAAATTTTCTTGTAATGCTTGCATTTTTCTCTTGAGGGCTCTAAAACCCTTACAAGTAACACCTATGACTCTCCCACTACAGTCTCTTTGTGGAGGCATTGTCACACTTCTATTGAAACCCTAGTGCAAATTGACACATAATCAATGATTTTTCTAATGCTCAACCCAAACCATAGTCCTAGTGCAAAGTACCTCATAGTTGGAAATCTATCCACACACTCTTGAAACCTATCTTTGATACCACTTTTATGAGGGGTGTTCCCCTTTATAACATAAACACATAATAGAAACAATGAAACAACAACAATCTAAAAGAACAAAATATGGGCTTCTTATTATCATTTCAAATATGAAATTACAAAATTTAAAATTACAATATTCTATCCCACATGGGCACCTTTATTACTGCAATCTACAAGAGAAAGGGATAAACTATCACCTAGAGTTATCCTAGACATTGTTTAGGCGTTTCTTTGATAGGCCATTTTATACTACTTGGGAAGGTTTTACACACTCAAACTTAATACCTAGGGCTGACAGACACTAACAATACATATAGAGTCAGCCAAATACATTTTTAACATTTATTTTGGAAGTTTTGGTCATCTCAACTTCAGAAGGCCACAACTCTTGAATCATTTCTCTGATTGGCTATTATAACCATTTTTTGGAAACCTAAGCTTCTAATCTAAATGCTTGGATTAGTGCACACCCCCATTTTTTGAGTTTAGTGGCCTCATTTGGTCACATTTAGGCCCTCAATGGTGAGCTTGAATTTTTTATACCAAAATTTTAATCTCTAAAATTAGGATATTTTGAGCTCATATAACTGATTTACTAACTAGTAAGCCTCCATAGACAACAACTCTAGATTAAGTCAGACCTTATTTAAGCAATTGAAATTAAAAAAGTTTTGGTTGATGTAAGATTTATCTTACAACCAAGATAATCCTACATCAACATCAATGGGTTGACATAGGTTAGTATAAACCAATTTAAGAATATAAGTAGATGTGTATGTTTTTCCCTTGAAACAAGACTTGGTCATTTTTGCCAATTGATATTGTTTACACATAGAATTTTTATGCTTCTTTAGTTTAGGCGACTCTCTTACTTTATTCATTTTAATAAGATTTATCAAATTGTCAAAATTCACATGACATAAGCTTTTGTACCATAACCAAATATCTTCTTGTTGTGCAAACAAACATATCTCATTATATAAATCTAAATTGGAAAAATACCTCTTGTCTAATCACCACTTCCAATTATCTTTCCATCAACATCATATATCATGGCCTTTCTATGATGGAATTTAAATATATAGCCTAATTTTATTAGTTTTAGAATGTAATGTCCCCATTGGTTACCAACATCAATTTTTCAAGGTTTAGCCTAATATTGGATCCTTGTAGGCTAATGAGGATGCTTAGAAAAATCTTTTGAGGTTTGGTTCATCTCAAACATTCAAGGATTTTTGGATTTTGGCCTTTGTTCAATGTCATTTGGACCCCATTTTCCATACTTACTATGTACATTAAGTCAAGGATACTGAAGATGGACCCTTTTTATTTTTAGAAAGTGTATTTGGTCACCTGGGGAATTACGAGAAGAGATTCCTATTTTAGATGGCAGGGCAATCAAAAAAGTATTTCAAGAGATATTAAAGTTTAAGTGAATTAAGTTATTTATGTAAATATTTTAATGTTATAAAGTCACTTAAGTGACTAAAAGATGAAATTGGCTTTTAATCCCACATTGCCTAGTTGTTTGTGTCTTCCCTCGTATCGAGGTTATAAAAGCATGGAGCTATATTGGGATTAAAACAAAAATGAATATGATCATTATAATATATTGCTAGCATAGTTCCTTCAGTGTGACAGGAAAACTTTGAGGACAAAACCCCTTGATGTCATTGAGGAAGTTGGACATCACCCCAAACTCTCATACTAGGATTAACATATAGTTCAAGTAGGAAACAACAAGTGAATAGTGATTTCGTATTAGGCTAGAAGTAAGTTATTTGTTACATTGAAGTAGAAATTACTTATTTTGGTTCTTCCTCCATACTTTCAATAATATTTATTGCCAACTAGCGAGGTAAGACTGTAGTCAGCATAGTCCTTGTAGTGTAGATAGGTCAAGAGACACCTCATGGTAGTAGGAAAAGTATCCACAATTAGAGAAAGGGAGTATTGAATTGCAATTACAAGCTAAGTCAGAAATCACATGTTCAACCCAACATCTATGTTTATGTTATAAGAAGGGGCATAGTCTGTGAGTTGTAGATGAAATTTCTAGGTCACACAAATCATAATAGGAGTCATAGTGCATCAATATACCTTGGCAACAATCTACTTAGTGCCCACATCCAAGAGAGAAGGGATGGTTTGTTGATAATATCTGGGAGTGTAACTTACAATACAGTACAATCTCTTGCTCACATGGATAGTCACCTACAAAAACCCACTTCAAGATACTGGTAACCTACTACAGATTCTCATACCTTGTTACTTGGGTTGTTCTCCTTCAGTGGGTAACATCCAGGTGCATTAACTCTTGTTTGTATTGAAAGACTGTAATCAATTGCTGCATGTAAAAACATTGAATTTGATTCATTCCCTTGTCATATTTATAGTAGTGTGTAATCAATATTAATCCTATTATCATTATTTCAAGAATTGATGTGTAATTGCTAGAATCAATCTATTTCAATCTCTAATAGACTTTGGCATGTATTAGCAGAATTGGTTTATTTCAATGGCCCTATAGTTTAATAAAAGATATCATGCACCAACTTTTTCACAAAAATTCCATCAGCATAAATGTTAATTTTTAGATAAGATAAAGTAAGGATTATTACAGTTCTATCAAAGTTGGTCTTCTTACTAGCTTGTGGATTTATAATAGAGGCATATTTTGTGAGGATTTATCAGAAACAATTTAAGTTGAGACATGGAAATTGTTGACTGTTTATGCAAATAGGAATCTATTTTTGAATACAGTAGTAAAAAATCATAGTTTTGGGAGATAGTGGTATTGTGATTTTTATTTTTATTTGCTATCATCATAGAGATAATAAAAGCCAGGAGCCAATTGTGCTATGAAATAAAATATTGTTCAATAGCAACTATAGGAAAGAGGAAGTGAAACATGTATAAGACACTCAAATTGCTAGTAATGAGAATGAACAAGGACAAGAAGTGATGGAAAATTTGAGGGCTATTAGAGATGGGTAGGACAATATAGTTGCTACACTTTAGCAGCTTATAGATGCTATGCAATAATTAGCTCAGCCTCACAAGGATGCCCCAAGTCATCACAATGGAGGTTGTAGTGTGGCAAGATCACCCTGAGCTGCTAGGGCCCCCACACAAAACACTAACAAGCATTTGATGCCCATTTTTAATGTAGAGGAAGAGGTAATGCCACCCACAACACCAAACTTACTACCAGATAATGTTATGGCAATGTATGATGAATGGGATTTATTCCTTGATCGAGTTAAGTAGAATTTTTCCTTTGTTCAATACTTAAATCAAAAAATGGAGAGCTTGTTAGATCTAGAGATAGTTGAGAGGACAATGATGTAGATGATTTCTACCTTTAAAAGATCGACATCAAGATTGCAAGGAAGGAAACCTGAGTTTCCCTTGACAAGTGTCTATGATGCATATGTACCTATATTTTGTATGACATCTGCTAGTCTTATTTGTCATGTTGATAATGGACCTAGTTCATAGAGATCAATAGATGTGTTAGTACCCTTGGTGGATAGTAGAACTAAGCATCAGCATGTTGAGGCCCCTATAGTTGTTACTACAGATACTTCAAGCTCTCTTGAGGAGAGAATTATTATTGGAGATTTGTATGGGAGTTGTCATAGTGTTGCTCCAGTTTAGGAGGTAGTTATTTCCTTAGGTGGGACCCATGCATGTATGGTGTCACCAAGTTGTGATGTTGGTGATTTGGGTGTCACAATAGAGTTAGTAGATGTGAGTTCATGCTTTAGTGTTATTGATTCATGACTTGGTATAAAGTAATGTGTGTAGAGTGGGGTAATAGTAGTTGAGACTCCATTAAGTGATAGAGATGCAAATAGTGTGGACACCTCTAGTGATTTGTGGGATGATGTTATGATTTGCACTGAGTATGATACCCCTTGTTAGATATTGGGTGATGACCCTTATGAGATTATGGATGAGTCCTAGAATTAATGTTCACAAGATCTTACTTTAGAGATGGAAGTTGAGACATGTGTGGAGACTGAGACTATGAGGGATTCTATTTCTTTGGGGGAGTTCTTTGAGGTACATAGTAGTTGTATCTTAGATGCAGAGTTGTGCAAGGATGATAGAACATGTATGAGTGATCTTGTGGTTGATAGTTCTAATTTAGTTTCCTATGACAGTGCATTTAGTGAGACATAGAGCTTACATAGGAGTTAGGGATTACAAAGGCATCATGTGACTTATAAGCTAAAGGTGAATGATAGTGACATTTATTCATCTCTTGATCATTATGATCCTTTAAACATATGCTAGGTACATTTGGTTGGGGTGCCCTAGTGTCAGATGAGCATGGTGATAGTAGTCCTTCCCTAGCAGAGGTTCATGCACTTCAAGAGGCTGTTAGGATCTTGAAGCATAATTACTCTTAGTTAACTAATGATAGAGATTACCTTCTCAAGTTGGGTAGCATGTGCTATGAGGTGTTATTATGGAAAGAGGAAAAGGTGATTAAGGTCACTCAAGAACTTGAGGTGACAGTAAACTCTCTTTAGTATACTCAGTTGGCTCTTCAAGAGTTACAATCATAGTGGGGTGAGGTTACCATGGAGATGGAGTGGTTATAGTCAACACCAACCCCAAACCCTATTCAGTTACATATTGTGGTCGGTGGTAAGTTTTCTTCTATAGTTGAGGATGAGAGACATGATGATATGGAAAACACATTCATCAAAGATATGACTGTAGTATGTACAAAGGAGGCAAGAGCATCAATGGAGATAGGCTCTCATGGTGATTTGCTTCATTCTAAAAGAAATGAATCTATTCCTTCTTTTCATATAGCTACTAGCATTGCACAATTGGCATTGTCACATTTTCAAATAGATCAACTATGGATTATAGGGGAGTAGATTGATGCTTCCACATATAATATCTATTGTACTAAGTCATTCATGGAGTATTTTCTAGAGAGCTCAAATTTGTAGGAGGTTTCATATAGTATATCTAAGGGTGCTCTCATTCAAGGCTCTCATACTATTTGATGATTGGTGAGGAAGATTGTAGAGACCTTGGCTACAATGCTTCCTAATAGGACTTTTATGGTTGGGCTTGTTGAGAGGGTTACCCAGGATCCTACCTAACCAATAGTTAAGAGTCAGTGATTGAAACCATCTTCTAATTTCCATTTTTATGATGATGGGCCCTTGATAAATATTGGGAGTTATTATCAACATTATACTGTGAGGAGTGCTCATCACTTTTCTCTTGACTCACAGGTGGAGGACTTGGTTTTTAGTGTTATGGGTGGTGATAGAAGGTTTGGTATTCATTACACCCATAGATGGTGTACTCTGGTATTGGAGGGATATTATGAGATATAAGGTATTGAGAAATAGCTAGATGTGCTAGTGACTGAAATAAATCAAAATCACAAATAGATGACCCAATTGATTTCAAAGTTGGGATTTGAGTATAGAATGATATCACTTTTTCTAAGAGTAGAAGATGATATAGTCATGGCTTCAGATTTGTGAGACATTTCTTATGAGACATTGAATGAGTTGGGCACATTTGAGGTGGAATATGATGAGGATTTATGTCAGATTAAGTTAGATGTTGTATTTGTTGACATGAGTTCCCCAGATCATGTATTTGATGGAAATGCAACAATAGTGGGAGTAGTAGCATTTGATGATAGTATCATAATAGCAACCACTTTTCTATCAGTTGAGCCATCCATTGAGGAGTTTAGTAGTATGCACGTGGTTTTATTTTTTGTCCTCTAATGATAGTACACTTGTTATTGTTCATGAGGTGAGCTATGTAGTGGGATAGTCATGTTACACTATTTATCAACAAAGTGTTGATGTTCACTTCCTGGATAATCCTACTTTTGACATGGATACAACTTTGTCGTATGACAATCTATTGTTTGAGTTTGAGGTTGATCACTCACTTGAGTTGAGTGGCACTCAATTTTCACCATCTATAAAGATTCAGTTTTGTGTTGTAGTAGTTAGTAATGTTTCTATGTTTATAGATTTTGGAATGGCTACACCTATGGTTGATACAGTATGCATAAGTGTGTATGGTTCTCCTATAGCTATGTCTCTTCAAGGGATTGTTGATCTGAATTCTAGTCCAATTTATATTATATGGGTGAGAACTAGGATAAAGATATTTCTTGTAGGGGATACCGATGGTGATATTCTAACTCCTACATCATTAGCACAAGTTTTGAGTGTTATGGTGTAGGTTATGTTGTTGGTCCTGATGATGCTAGTGGTATGTAGTTGATTTAGTGTTAACAAGGGTGTCACATACTACTTCATTTGGGATCCAAGTGGAGGTTGGATTTCACTGTTAGTGCTACATTGCTTGGAGGCAAGTAATCTTGGGAAGGGAGGACTATAATGTCCCCATTGGTTGCCAACATTAGTATTTCAAGGTTTAGCCTAGTATTGGATCCTCATAGGCTAATGAGGACAGATAGAGGGTCTTCTGAGGTTTGGTTCATCTCCAACATTTAGGGATTTATGGATTTTGCCTTCGTTTAATGTCATTTGAACCCCATTTTCCATACTATGTATAGTAAGTCAAGGGTAATGGTTCATCTCAAACATTCAAGGATTTATGGATTTTGGCCTTTGTTCAATGTCATTTGGACCCCATTTTCCATACTTACTATGTACATTAAGTCAAGGATACTGAAGATGGACGCTTTCTATTTTTAGAAAGTGTATTTGGTCACATGGGGAATTATGAGGAGAGATTCCTATTTTAGCCAACATGAAAATGAAATAAGTATTTCAAGAGATATTAAATTTTAAGTGACTTAAGTGATTTATTTAAATTTTTTAATGTTATCAAATTATAAAGTCACTTAAGGGAATAAAAGACAAAATTGGATTTTAATCCCATATTGCCTAGTTGTTTGTGTCTTCCCTCATATCGAGGTTATAAAAGTATGGAGCTACATTGGGATTGAAAGAATGATGAATATGGTAAATATAATATATTGTTACCATAGTTGCTTTAATGTGACTAGGCAACTCTAAGGATGAAACCCCTCAAATTCTATGAGGAAGTTGGGCATCACCCCAACCCCTCATACTAGGATTAACACACAGTTCAGGTAGGAAATGACATGTCAACAGTGATTTCATATCAGGCTGGAAGTAAGTTATTTGTTACAATGAAGTAGGAATTACTTGTTTTGGTTCTTCCTCCATACTTTCAGTAATAGTTATTGCCAGCTAGGGAGGTAAGATTATAGTCAACATAGTCCTTGTAGTGTAGACAGGTCAAGAGACACCTCACTATAGTAGGAAAAGTATCCACAATCAAAGCAAGGGAGTATCGAACTAAAGTTACAAGATGAGTCTACAATCACATGTTTAACCCAATATCTATGTTTACATTATGAGAAGGGATGTAGTCAGTGAGTTGTACATGAAATTAATTATGGGTCACACAAATCATAGCATGAGTCATAGTGCATCAATATACCTCAACAATAGTCTACTTAGCGTCCACATCCAAGAGAGAAGGGATGATTTGTTGATTATATTTGGGAGTTTAACTTACACCAAAGTACAATCTTCAGCTCATGTGGACAGTCACCTACAGTAGCCCACTTCAAGATACTAGTAACATATTATAAATTCCCATACCTTGTTACTTGGGTGGTTCTCCTTCAGTGGCTAAAATCTAGGTGCATTAACTCTTGGTTGTATTGAAAGACTATAATCAACTACTATAAGTAAAAAGATTGAATTTGATTCATTCCCTTGTCATATTTCTAGTAGTGGGTAATCAATATTAATCCTATTATCATTATTTCAAGAATTGTTATATAATTGCTAGAATTGATTTATTTCAATCTCTATTAGACTTTGGCATGTATTTCCAGAATCAATTTATTTCAATGGTCCTATACTTTAATAAAAGAGATTGTACACCAACTATTTGACAAAAGTTCCATTAGCATAAATGTTAATTTATGGATCAGATTAAGTAAGGATTATTAAATTAAACACTCAACACATTATAGTTAAGTCCTTCAACCAAGTAAATATTATCACACTTGATCTTTTCAGCCAGTTGTATAGTGCCTTTACTTTTCACAACACATGGAATATCATTAGCAAATTAAACATATCCAGCTTTGTTGGGCCCACTATTAAGTATCCATCTATCACTCTTGTTCACATAAGAGATTATTGAAGCTTTCTCATCTTCATTAGAAATGTTTTTCATAGAAACATAGACAATTTCATCATTGTTTCTTCTAGATTGAGTGTTAGTTTCATCTTAATCAATATAACAAGATTTCTTTCCTTTTATTAGAAACAATAGTCTACCAAGATAACTGAGCTCGAGGGTTGGAAGGGTGGGGTGAATCAATTATCCAATAATTAAAACATTTACCTTCTTTAAAAAAACTTAACCACTCAACCAAAGTAAACAACAACCATAATAAGATGCACATAGACAATTATGCCAGATATGTTAACTAGGGAAACCCTTGACTAGAGGGAAAACCTTGGTAGGAATGATGCCAACAAGATGATGTACTAATATAAATATTCCTTATTAGAGGATGGACCCTATTAGGAGTTTATTACAATATTTAGTACATAGAGTCCTAGTTACAAGACTTTGAATCCTTGTTAGGAGACTCCAACCCTATTAGGAGTTGTAGTACAATGTATGCAATAAGACCCCACTGTCCAAGCATGAAATTTCAACTACAAGAAGAGCTCACTTCTCAAACATGCAATTTAATATTATATTCTTATTTCCTTTATTTTTTCAACCAAACCAATCACTATCAAACCTTTTAGTCCAAATCATGAAACCTCAGATCCAAATGTCATACCTTGGATCACTTAGTAAAACCTCAGCAATGAAGTTTCCTTCACTTCCACTCTGCTCTGCTCAACTTCTCATTTTGCACTTTTACTTCTTGCAAAATTACTTTCTATCTCATCTCCTATTCACATGACAAAGAAAAATGTGCTTCCTTTATACTAAGCCCTCAAAAAAATTCCCTGAGTTGGTTGTTAGACCTTCTTAATTAATCATTATAGGACCACATTAGGAACACATTATACTTAGCAATAAAATTAATCTTCTACCTTGCAACTTGAATAACTTCCATTAACATGTAATATTATGATGAGGTGAATTAGCCACATCATCACCAACATGTATTCTACACATCCTCAACCTTGTTCTCAAAATATCAACTCTGCTAGGAGATTTAACAAGTTTACTAGAACATGCCTCTGTAAACTCTATCCCAGAAAAATCATCACTAAAACTTACATAACTTCTTCTAGACTTATCATTTCTTCTTCCAACATTAGCAAAATATACTAGATACTCTAATGTATATCCCATAAACATGGATAGTTAGAATACTTAACTAGCCATCCATACCAACTTGATCTTTTCACTATTCTTCTATCAAATTGCATAGAAAATTGCTATATTGACATCAATGACAAACACACTCATGAATGTAACATATCTACAATATTCACCCATAGGAATATCATCAACATTTATGCTTCCAACAATCTCTTAATAATCTTGCCCTTTAGCATTGATGGCAACATAGATGAAAAACATCTAGTTCTAAGAATACCAACAAAAAGATTGCTCATCTTACTTCTCAAATCCTCTTCACCAATCATTCTCCCCCATCGATATACCTCAATGTGCTTTCTTTCAAACTATGTTTCCATGTTTTACTTCTTTCAAACATACTATACTCATGTTGAACTTCTCCAACTATCATGTTTTTGATAAGATAAATAGGTTTTACAGGGACCCTGAAACCTAAAAGTAACTACATAACCATGGTTGATAATAAGAAATTAAAGCCCAGCCAAAAAAGATAGGTGACACAGCTAATAATAAGCAAAAATCCTAGCCAAAAAAAAGGCAAATGAAAAGGCTATAAAAACATCTAGTCAGAAAGCTAAGACAAGAAAAACCTAACAAAAAATACCAAACGTTGATCAAAAAAAGACAGAACAAGAAAATTACTTTTCTATCTTCTGCTCAAGCTCCTGCATAGTCTGAGAAGTTTCATAGGCTTTGTGGGTCTCCTCTACCATCTGCTGATGGGTCTTCTATGCATATTGATTCATATTGGTTAAAGTAATATCAATTTCCAAATCTTCATCAATTCTGGCTCTGCCCCTGTCCTTGTCATCATCCCCACCCAACATACTGCTAGCTTTTAACACACTAGTCAAGGATAGAATGTTGTCGTTGATCAAGTTGAGAATGGAAATCATTTGATTTTCTAGGTTATGATTGTAGTTTTCTAGGTTTTGAATTCTTCACTTATCCAAGCTAAATCTGTCCTCCTAGTCCTTTTGATTATCTTTACCTAGCTCTTTCTTATTTCTCTCCATATGTCAAATATTCTCCATGAACTCTTTTAGCTCATGATAAAGCCACATGATTGATCTAAAGTTATCAATCATGCTATTATCATAATTATTCAATAAATTCATACCCATCTCCCTTGCATTATCATTTATTTCAATAATTGTAGGATTGATAAGGTCTTCAAATTGGGGCTGGTCCTGATTTTCTAGCAGAATCTGGGGATTCATAATATCTCTTATGATACCCATTTTTGTAGTTCTAAATTTGAATTTCTTCTAAGATTTTTTCCTTTCCTTCACTACCACTTCACCACCCTCACACCCAATATCCTCCTTATCCTACTCCTAGAGATGAAACTAGGGATGGATAGGGGAAAGTGGAATAGTCAACACATTTGGACCCTAGCTCAAAACCCTCTGTTCATTTGTACTAGTTTCCCTCTTCCATTTTTTCCCTAAAACATCTACCAATATGTTAACCTTTTCCACCTTTCCCTCTTCATCAGAAACCATGTCCTACCCTTCCTCATTATAATCGTTTTCATCTTGGCCTAAATTTTTTGGTCCATGTCCTCTAGGACTCTTCCTTCTAGGGATTATGGAAGAAGGTGACTTCATTTCCTTACCTTTAACTCTCTTACCTAAGGAAGTGTTCTCCTCCACCTCAAAGCTAGTACTCTAGATGTCATCAAAATTAGAGGAAAAACTAGAGCCACCAGTGTCTTCAGTAGCATCTGCATCATGCAAAGGGTTATTGCTAATTGTCTGAGCTTTGAAGTACTCATGAATTAATAATAATAATTCCTCATGCAAAGTAATTCACTAAGGGTTTCTTATTAAAACTAGAAATAACCTTACTCATAGATGTAAATAAATAGTACAAAAAGGAAATTTTAATGTCATGGTGAAAGTGATCAAGAAGAACAAAATGAAAATTTCACACTCGATCAAATTTGGTATCCAGTGTAATGTACTCAATAATAGTTTAGAAGACATACCTCCAAAGTTTCTTGATGGACTCCATTTCATAGTATGTCTTGCATTTTACCAAGTCATTCTTCTCCTCCAAGCTCTTTACAAAATCTTTCACTGCATTTGTTAATAGCTTCTTGTGTCTAAAGAATTTGAAACCCTCCATCGAGATTTTAAACATGGTAGCAACAACTTCCTCTTTGACGTGAAAAGAAACACCATTCACTTTCACCTTCCCATCCTTCCACAAATTCACCATCCTATTTGTTACATCTATCTCAAAACCATGGAGTTTTGCAATGTAATTTGCAATACCTCCCTTCTCCAGTTTTTCCCAAACTTTACCTCTATTTTTCCATTCTTCCACTTTCCCCACAAGCTACTTCCTACTTCGTTCACCCACCATCTCTTCACTCTCAATTCCAGCAATTCTCATAAACTCTAATCTTTGTAGACCCTTCTTAGACCTATAGTAAATCTAGTTGTTTTTCCTTTGAAAAGCACCAATTTATTTTGCATTACCACATAAAAAGTAGCAAAAGAAAATTTTGACCCACAATACGTATTGAAATGACACATAACCTCAGCTTCTTGCATTTTCCATAAGTGCCTTTATTACTCAAACTCATTCCCCAATATCCATAAATAATCATAATAGCAATTAGATCTCCACAATACACCACTAGATTTTTTCCAGTTCGATGAGACTCTTCGCTTCTACTAGAATATTCCTTCCCAAACGCCATGTCAACAACTTTCCTAGCCTAACACTTTTGTTGGAAAACTAGTCCACCAGGGGGTTAGCCTCCCTAAGCACATTTTTGATATGGACACATTCAAATTTATCAAAGCTAGCATGAGTCTCTTCTACTAAATTAGCAATAGACCAAGAAGGTTGAGAAATATGATTAATAAAATTTATGATATTTTTAGAGTCCCCTTCTAACCAAAGTTTTCTTATACCCATATCAAAGGCTAGCTTGATAGATTGGCAAGCTACACTAGCTTCAAGAAAATGATTGGTTTGGACTCCCAAATGAAGAGAAAAAACTACCACAGCTTCACCAAAGTTATTCCTTATAACTCCTCCACAACACAAAGGTCTAGGGTTACCTTTAGAAGCTCCATCAAAATTTTCTTTATCCCATCCCTCCGGGGGAAGAAGCCATTTAAATTCTTATCTTTTTGTCCATTTGTCCTTTTCTTTCTCCTTCCTTTTAGCTCCTTTTTCTATATCTCCCCCCTTCCTTACCTAGTAATTTTCCTTGATGTTCCTGTAAATGTTTTCCCCAAGAACAAAGGTAGGCTCCTCTCTTTCTCTAAAAGTTCTATCATTCCTTTCCTTCCATATTCCCTAGAAAAAATGAGGCAAAATCTAGGTACCAAAATCCTACAAAACAAAAAATTTGGACATACTTTTCCACTAACTGAAGAAATATAGAAGATTTTTTGGCATGCACCAACTAATCCCTAAGTCCTTAGTTAAGAAATCCCAGACCTCCCTTAAAAAAGGACAATGGATGAACAAGTGGTTACCCATTTCCATCTCATTTTTTACATAAAATACATCTATTAGGCTTAATATGCCCTCTTTTTATTAAGTTATCTTGGGTAAGAATTTTGTTTTCAAGAGTCAACCAATAAAAGATATTGATCTTAGAAATAAGACTAGGTATCTAGGCATTCACCCATGGGGGTTTCACTTTTAAGCTCCAAAGAGAATTATAGCCCAAAGCAATAGAATAAAAACCATTAGGGTTATCTCGCCAAATAACCTCATCTTTTCTATTGCTTATTACCATGGAATTTAACATTGTCATAATTGGTTTAAGATCCTTAGAAATGAGAGAAAGATCTCTCCATCCTTTGCCAATTCTATAATTAGTAACTTTTAACCCAAATTGCCTTATAAAAATATTTTCTTAGATTTCAAAAATAGGATTATTAATAAGGGGACCTTAAAATAACCAATTATCAAACCAAAATTGGATATACTCCCCATTACCTAATTTCCAAATAACACTAGCCTTAACCAGATCCCTAGCCTTCTAAATACCATTCCATACGACCGTTCCTTTTAGAATATCCTCATTATTAAGTACAAACTAAAGAGAAGGTCTTTTGATGTATTTATTAACCAAGATATCTCTCCATTCTCCAATACTATTAAAAATGCACCAGATCTGATTAGCTAGGAGGGCCTTATTAAGATGGGTTAATTTCCTGATACCCAGGGCACCAGAATAATTTGAAAGAAAAACATTATCCCAAGAAACAAGAGGATACCTTTTTCTCCCTTCAAGACCTATCCATAAAAATTCCCTCTGAATTTTTTCCATTTTCTTAGCAAATTGAACTAGTATCCCAAAAAGACTCAAAGCATACATAGGCAAGTTCTGAAGAGTAGATTTAACCAGTTGGCATTTACCAGCTTGGCTAAGTAAAGCTCCTTTCCAACCCACTAGATTTTTGTTGAATCTATCAATGATCCCATTCTAGAAAGAGTTAGGAGTCTTAGTGCTCAAAGGGAGCCCAAGATAAGTGGAAGGAAGCTTTCTCACTCCACAACCAAGGATCCTTGCAATTTTTCTCTGTCTATCCTTAGGGGTGTTTACAAAGAAGATTGAGCTCTTATCCCATTAATTAGTTGTCCTAAACCTCTACTATAAAAATCAAGGATCTCCTTCATAACCTTTGCCTCTTTAACAAAGGCCTCCCCTCTCATAATTGAATCATTCAAAAATTGCTGATGGGAAAAAGGATCATACCTAGAGGAAGGTTTTAACCCTTTTAACCTTCCTTCACACTTATATTTCTCAATTAACCTTCTAATACATTCAGCCATAATAATGAAAAGAATTGGTGAGAGGGGATCTCCCTGTCTAAGGCCTCTAAAGGGTTTAATTTTTTTTGAAGGAGAACCATTAACCTAAATAGCAAGAGAAGAAGTAGATACAAGCTAAGAAATAATGTTACAAACTTTCTGATCAAAACCAAAAGCCTAGAGCACCAAACCAAGAAAAGACAAGTCAACCTAATCATAAGCTTTAGAGAGATCTAGTTTTAGTAGCATACCATCTATTTTATCAGCTACCATTGAATATATTACTTCATGCACCATCATGATCAAGTCTAATATCTATCTTCTAGGAACAAAGCCAATTTGATTCTAAGAAATAATCAATTGGAGAATTTTTAGCATCCTAGAAGTAAGCACCTTTGAAATAATATTTTAAAAGGAATTGCAAAGACTAATAGGTCTAAATTTACCCAAAGAATCAGCCACAAGAGATTTAGGAATGAGGACCAAAAAAGTGGAATTTATCTCCTTTAGAATACTTCTGGCTCCAAAGAATTCCTAAATGGACTTCACCACATCATCCATAACTACCTACCTATAAAATTGGAAAAAGAAAGTAGGAAACCCATTTGGGCCTGGGGATTTATCAACAGGCAAAGAGAAAATAACTTCCCTTACTTCTTGAGCATTAGGGATTGCCTCAAGCATTTTGTTGTGATGGGGTTACATAATTTGAGCAATACAAGAAAAAATATCATTCTAATCCATCTTATATAACAATGGATCCCAAGACAAAAGAGAGGAAAAAAAGGAAACCACCTCAGCTGGGATATCTTTCTCTTGAGTTAGCAAATCCTTCCCCTTGTTAATCCTTGAAAATATATTATTAGCTCTATGTTTGCAAGTGGATAGGTGAAAAAACTCTGTATTCTGATTCCCTTCCATTAGCCAATTAATTCTTGATCTTTTCCTCTAGAACTTCTCTTATTTACTAATGATATTATGCAAGTAAGATAATATTGATAGCTCAGCCTCCCTATTTAAATCATTATATCCCTCCTATTTAATATTGTCTTGAATTGAAGTAAGTTTAATAGATAGATCCTTCTTGTCATGAAGAATATGACCAAAATCTATTTTATTCTATACTTTAATCATTCTCTTCACATTACTCAAATTTCTAGCAACTCTAAACATAGTGATACCTTCCACATCTATCCCCCACTAGAATTTGACTTTATCTAATAAGTTAGGGTGAGAGGTCCACATCTTTTCAAACCTAAAAGGAAAATTCCTTCTTCGTTCAATAGGAGCAACTAAAAGGGAAATAGGTGAGTGATTAGAGCCAACTCTAGGGAGCAAAGATAACTTACAAGAGAAGGACTGCAACTAGTTAGGGGAGATTAAAGCTCTATCCAATCTGACCTAAACACGTTCCTAACCCATTCTTTTATTTTACCAAGTAAAAGTTCCTCCCAAAAGATCTAGATCCAAAAAAGCCAAGATGTTTATAAAATTGGAGAGATCTTGTTTACTTTCCCAATCAGGTGCCAAACCTCCCATCTTCTCCTCATCCAATAACAAAGTATTGGAATCCCCCATGATAATACCTTTCTTTAAGTTACTAGTCTACACTAGCTCCCCAACTTTACACTCGTAATTCTTCCTTTCTCTTTTATTGTTGGGACCATAAACATTCAACAAAAACCAACTTTCATTGGAATACATATGAAACACCCTATAGAAGAGGATATTGCCATCATTATATATAGCATTGAGTCTAAATTGCTTGTTTTTGTACAAGGTTAACAAGCCTCCAGATGCACCCTCTATATCTGAGGCTTCCCCACTCATGATATTACTAAATTTGATTTTCCTTAAACTCTCTTTCTTCATCTTATTTTCTTGAACCAACATTATATCAGGTCTCTGATCTCTAATCATGTTCCTAATGATTTCCTACTTATGGGCACTATTAAGGCCCCTAATATTCCATGAGATTAAATTAATTTTGCACTTGTAGTACATTCCAAAAGAGTTTTTTGGCACCCATCCACCAAACTTCTTTTGGTTTCCTCTTCTTTGGCTTTTTTTTTAGATCTTCTACCTCTTCTAGATGGTAGTCCCACATCTAGTTTGCTACTACTTCTTGTCTCAATTAGCAAAGCCATAGATTGCTCTCGATAGCTTTTCTTTCTTAGCTTTTGTGATAAAGAAGCTTCCCTCTCCAACTCTATATCTAAAGAGTACGACACGGTTAAGGCTTTCCTTGGGGTCATGGGAATTTCTAATGGCTCCACTTCCTTTTCCTTCATTGACTCTTCATCTATGAAAGAGTCAAGATCCCCCCCATCCTTTGATTGATTCTCAGTCATTGAGTCCTATAGGTTCCCAACCATTTCTATCATATCCTCAATATTCTCATCCAAAACAAAAACTTCACCTTCTCTAGAAAAACATCTATGTCTTTTGTGATGTCAAGACTGATGACAAGTTCTTTCTCCCCTCTTTTAGTCTCATCTTCCTTGGTTTCAAAAGCTGGCTCCTTCCCATCATTAGATGTAGCCATTGTTTCTTCCACTCACTTAACTGACTAAATGGAAAATTTCCCATCATCTTTTGTAAATTCCACTCTCTCTAGAATCTCCATTGTCTTTGTTGGAATAGCAACCACATTTGGCTTTGGAAGAGGATCTCCCTAATCATTGATCTTTGGTCTAGACAAGACATCATTTTCTTTCCTAATAGAGGTAGAAGATAGTTTTTTATTTTCTATCATTGGGTCTTTTTGAAACCCCTCCTTATGACCACTCTTGACATTCTTCTTTTTCCAGATTAATTTGTACCTTTGTTGAGAACAAGAAGGAAACCTCTTCTTATCCTTTTTAACCTTTGGACATTGAAATGACTTGTGCCTTGTTTTAAGACAATGAAAGCAGGCAAAGGGGATACTTTCATAATCCATCTTCTAAATATGAGTACCTAACTTAGAGTGGAAACACACCACTTCTAGCATGTCATCCCCTTCCCTAACACCAATGCAAATCCTTGCATAAGTAAATCTACTCTTTGAAGCTGTAATTGGATCAATAGATAAAAGTTCCCCAAAAGAATTTGCCACTCCCATGAAAACATCCTCATTGTAGAACTCCAATGGTAGCTCTGAAAGTCTAACCCATACTAGTACTTATTGAAAGAAAGATTCATAGAGATTTAGTTTTGATGACCATTTCTAAAGCACCAAGGTGGATTGACCTATACTCCAAGGTCCTTCAGATAAAATGTTAGCTAGGTCCTCTTTGTAGGAAAAATAAAAAGATAGAAATCCTTTTTCCATTACTATAACATTGACCTAGCCTTTAAGATGCCATTTCTTAATTGTGTAAGCTCTAACCACATCTATGCTTGGTCTTTGCCTAATGAACTTCCCAACTAGAGTAGAGGCCATAGAAGGAATACTATGATCAACAAACTTGTCTAGAATAGCAATCACAAATGACCCCTTTTCCAAACTAGACAAGATCTTGACCAGAGGGAAACAAGACTTACCAGATGGTTTGACACCAAAAAGGGAAGACCATTTCTTCTCCAAAAGATTCCCTGACCTATCCACCTTAGGTGTCAGAAGTGGCTTGTTAGGTCCACTACCATTTTCATATGGTTCCCCATCCCCATTCTCTACCACATCTCCACACTCTACTAGACTCTCCTCCTTTGATCTTGGTTTTCAATTTCCTCCTCCTAGTAGATTCCCACCCAGAACTAGTTTCAAAATTTGAATAGGCACAACTGGACTAATACACTCTTGCATCTTCTACTATGATGTAGGAAGGTGCATAACTGCAAGCATACCTCACAAATACTCAAAAGACTCTACGAGAAGAGGCTTAGTGAATATATATACAATCTTCTCTTTAGTGCTCACATATTCCAATCTGATTTCCTTTTCTACAAATTTTTCTTTCAATATTTGATACTTAATAGAATAGTTCTTAGTCCTTGAATGCAACACTATATTATTAGACATATTTACCATACTTGTGTTGTTACAATGTATGACAATAGGTTCACTAATTTCTATCCTTATATCCTTCAACATATGCTTTATCCAAACATCTTGATTACAATTGTTTTCTATTGCAACATATTCTACTTCCATTTTACTTTTTGATGTAGAATTCTTCTTCCTTCTTAAACAAGAAACTGATCTTCTTCCAGGAAAGAAGGCTCCACCACTGGTGCTCTTTCTATCATCCATACTACCTACCAAATCAACAATAGTATAAGAACTTAGAGTAAAACCATTACATTTTTCATACCACAATCTGAACCTAGATGTTCCTCTTAGATATCTAATTATCCTTTTTACTATTACATAATATGCTTCGCTGGGATCAACTTGAATTATTGCAACAATTCCAAATGCATTTTCTATATCTAGCCTTTTGTGAGTCAGATATTGCAATCCTCTAATCATAGATCTATACTTTTTCTTCTCAACAATAGATGTGCAATCCTTTGTAGATAACTTGTGTCTAGTTACCATAGGTATTCCAAAGGGTTTGCGTGTTTCCAAACCAAAATTTTTTAGTAAATCCTTCAAGTAATTAGTTTAAGAAATAAAGATTCCTTATTTATTCTATACAAACTACAATCCTAGAAAATATTTCATCTCTCCTATCATACTCATCTCAAATTCTTTCTTCATCTCTTTAGCAAATTTGTCACTTTCATTATCATTTATTCCAAATACAAAATCATCAACAAATATTAACAAAATCATCAAGCCATCATCAATTTCTTTCCAATATTGATTATTGTCTACCATGCATTTTCTATATACAAGCTTTGTCAAATGCTTGTTCAACTAGTCATACTAGGTCATATGATACACTTTGAATTTCTTTAGTGCTACATAGGCTAAGAATAATCTCATTACTTCTATTCTAGAAACTAGAGCATAGATCTCATCAAAGCCTATCCCTTATTGTTGTGAGTAATATTTACATACTAATCTTGCTTTGTTCCATACAACTTCACCTTGTTTTTGAATACCCATTTAGTTCCTATCACATTCTTTTGTACTGGTCTAGGGACCAATTCCCATGTCTCATTTTTTGCTATCTAATCCAATTTATCTTTCATATCTTATTTCTAGTAATCACCTTTACATGCTTCATGTACACTCTTAGGTTCAACTTGAGATACCAAACATAGTTCTTCATTTGATACTACTTCTTGTCATCACACCTTTATATTAGCTTTTGATGATCTACTCAAATGGGTGATTCTTTATCATATTCTTTCCCAAAGTAGGAGCTACTATCTTAGCCCTTGCCTCTACTAAAGGTTATGAGCTTTATTGCTGCCTTGGCTCTCGTTCATTCTGCAAATCATTGCTAGTTTTAAGAAAGAACTCATCATTACTAGGCTTCGTAACAATATCATCATTTAAATTTTAATCAACTATTCTCTCTTGTATCCTGAATTTCTCATCAATTCTCACATTTTCACTTTCCATAATAGTCTTAGTTCTCTAATTATAAAATCTATAAGCCTTATTTTTTAATAAATAACCAAGAAACATAACTTCATCTCTTCTAGCATCAAACTTACTAATATCATCATATATTTTGATATAACACTTACTCCCAAGAATTATAAAATACATAACCATAGGTGAGTGACCAAACCATAGTTCATAATGGGTCTTATTTGTGTCTTTCATGACTTGCACTTTGTTTATAGTGTAGACTATTGTATTCAAAACTTCTCTCCAAAATATCTTGGATACATCATTCTTAGCTAACATAGCTCTTGTTACTTCTGTGACCGACATGTTCCTTCTCTCTACAATTCCATTTTGTTCAAAGGTTCTTAGAGTTGATAACTATATTTTGATTCCATTTTCTTTACAAAATATGTTAATCTAATTTGAAGTAAATTCTCCTCCTCTATCTAATCTTAAATATTTAATCTTCATACCAAATTTATTCTCAACTATATTCTTGAATATCTTAAACTTATCAAATGCCTTAAAATTTTGTTTAAGAAATGCAACCTACATCATTTTAGAAAAGAAATCAGCTAGAATCATAGAATACCTTTCACCATAGTATCCTTTAGTCTTTGTGGGACCACTGAGATCTATGTGTACAATCTTTGATTTTTCTATAGTAATAAAATTCTTACATCAAAATAAATTTTTTTTATGCTTTGCCAATACACGTTCCTTGCAAATTATGTTAGTAGGCTTTACAATATTAAGAGAATCTCTAACTACAAACATACTACTAGTCTTCACAATACTGTCAAAGTTTATATGACAATCTCTTATGCCATAAGTAGTTGTCATCTACCCTTGCAACCAAACATGTCATTTCAATAGGATTCAATTGAAATACATTACCTCTAGATTTAGTTTTTGTTCTAATTACCTTTCCATCTTTGTCTCTAATCATGCATGCCTTCTCTATAAACTACAACTAATAACATTTGTCCACTAGTTGTCCAACACTCAAAATATTGTGCTTCACACCATCAACACAACATACATCCTCTATGTTAGTTTTACCATCAAGAGTTATAGATCCAATACATTTTACTTGGCATGTTGCATTGTTTCCAACTTTGACAATGCCTTCATCCCGAATTTCAAAGTCTAGAAGCTTGTCCATATCACCAGTAGTATGATGTGAAAAACCACTATCCATTATCCAATTCGATTTCTTTTTAACCTATGACACCAATGCTACTTTCTCTAGACTTTCTTCTTTAATTTCCACAAATTCAATTTCATCATCACTAGAATTTAATGCTTGTTCATCATAATCTTTATCTTCATTCACATGCAAACACTTTCTATCTCTTCTAAGTTTTTAATTTCCTTTATACTTTTTCTCTCTTTTAGGACACTTAGATGCATACTGGCCATGTTCATCACAAGTCCAACATTTCAATATTTTCTTACCTCCTTTTTCTCTTCTTACTAGAAGGGCTACTCCTTCTTCAATCTTTCTATCTTCCTCAAATCTATTGCTACTAGCAAAATCTCCTCTAGCACTTGTGCTCCTTGATAAATTAGATTAAATATTCAAGGCACTGAAAGCTATCTCTATTCTGGTCAACTCTTCAAACTATCTAAGCTCATTCACAACTACTTTAGGTCTTCCAAGAAATGACTCCTTTGTCAAATATTTGGTAGAAGATATTAACAATTGTATTATCTAAACTGCTAACTTAAATGGTGGTGTTAGAGTCTTCAATATCTTCTATATGAACTCATCATTTTCTTTGGTTCCTCCTTGAGATTCAATACCTACAATAAGTTCTAATATCCTAGCTACATATGTTCTTACATATTCATCTTCCATCATTTTAGCATCTTGAAATGCATAAATCAAACTTTATATCTTCAACTTCTTAGAATGTGCATCACCTTCAAAACTAGTCTCCAAAGCTTTCCAAATCAAATGTGAAGTAGCAAGCGATTTTACTTGATTGTATTTAATCTCAGGAAGTGCTTTCAATATTGCTTCTCTAGCTATCATTTTGCACATAAAAATATCTCTTTCATCCTTGGTACAAGTTTCCAAATGCTTTTCAAAAATGATTCTCTTTGCTGATTTTTTCAACATCCTATATCCCAAACCCATACACAAGAAATGTGTCTTCATCTTTTCTCTCTAAATATCATATTTGTTCCATCAAACTTTAGACTATCATTCCTGAACATGCCCACCATGGATCTCCTAAATTTTTTAAACTTTATACTTAAGGACATGATGCTCTGGTACCAAGCATTAGAAATAATAGTTTGCCAAGATAACCAAGAAAGTGGGTGGGGGGGGAGGGTGAATCAGTTATCCAATAATTAAAAAAATTATCTTCTTTAAAAAAACTTAACCATTCAACCAAAGTAAACAACAACCATAATAAGATGCACATAGACAATTACACTAGATATGTTAACTAGAGAAACCCTTGATCAGAGGGAAAGCTTCGGTAGGAATGATGCCCACAAGATGATGTACTAATATAAATGTTCCTTATTAGAGGATGGACCCTGTTAGGGTTATATTACAATATTTAGTACATAGAGTCCCTATTAGGAGACTTTGAATCCCTAGTAGGAGATTCCAACCCTATTAGAAGTTGTTCCAACCCTGTTAGGAGTTGTAGTACAATGTATACAAGAAGAGCGCACTGCCCAAACATGCAATTTCAACTACAAGAAGAGCTCACTAATCAAACATGTAATTTACTATTATGTTATTTCCTTTGTTCTGTGAACTAAGTCAATCAATATCTAACCTTGTAGACTAGGTCATGATCCTTGGATCCAAATATCAAACCTTGGATCACTTAGCAAAACCTCGGCAATGAAGTTTCCTTTACTTTTTCTTTGCTCTGCTCAACTTTGTATTATGCACTTGTACTTTTTGCAAAATTACTTTCCATGTCATCTCCTATCCACATGATAAAGGTAAATGTCTTTCCTTTATACCAAGTTCTCAAAAGATTTCTTTAAGTTACATGTCAGACCTTCTCAATTAATCATTATAGGACCACATTAAGAACATGTTACATTTAGCAATAACATTAATCTTGTGCCTTGGAACTTGAATAACTTTCAGTACCCATAATACTATGTATGAGTGAAATTAGCCACGTCATCACCAACATGTATCCTACAAATCCTCAACCTCAATTCTCAAAATATCAAATCTTCTAGGAGATATAGCAAGATTACCAAAACATGCCTTTGTAAACTCTATCACAGAATAATCATCACCAAAAATTACATACCTTCTTCTAGACTTATCATTTCTTCTTCCTACATTAATGACATATACTAGAGACTTGGATGTATCTCCCATTACCTTAGATAGTTAGAATTCTCAACAAGTCATCCATACCAACTTGATATTTCCACTGTTATTCTATCAGATACCATAGAAAATTGCTATGTTGACATCAATCACAAAGTTAGTCATGAATGTAACATACCATCATAGTAACATATCTACAATACTCCCACATAGAAATATCATTAGCATAGATTCTTCCAACAATCTCTCAACATCTTTTTCATCCCCATTCTTCTTGTAATCACAATTATTTCTTCTTCCTTTGTTCTTTCTTTCCTTTCTTTCATCCTTATCTCCCCTTTCATGACATCTAGAAGCAATATGACCAACGTTGTTTCATGAAAAACAAATGATAGGTAATTTACCTTTGTATTTACCTATGCCTCTTCTTAATATTTTTGCAACAAGTTCTTCAAGTTCATCAATCTCATAATCAAAACTTTCACTGTCACTCATCACATCTTTTCCTTTTTGCTCATTAAGAACCAATTGTGACTTGAAAGAAGACTCAATAATAGTAGGTCTATACTAATCAAAATTAGACATCTCAAAAGCATTAAGTCTACTGATTACACCTTCTAAGGTCAAAGTAACTCTAAAGGCATATATAGGGAGTAGAGTCCTTAATACCTTGCTTATTGTTGTTTCATCTTTTATTTCTCCATTTTCCTCGTCAATAACAATTGTAAGAAATGATAATATTGAGCAAGGAACGAGAAACAATCCAAGTAAGTTAAGTGTGAAACAATGTTACCATAAGATAAGAAAACTCCAAGAGCATACACCAAGATGGTTCAAAAATGGAGACAAGGATTTATAAGGGGAAAGAAAAGAAAACCCCTTGTGAGTATTATGAATGAAGGAAAATGCCTAGAGAAGAGAGAGAGAGAGAGAGAGAGAGAGTGTTGGAGCAAAAGTAGCTCAATACAATAACATCAAGTGCTACGAGTGAAGAAGAAAGAAGGAGGAGCATCTCTTATATAGAGATGAGAAAGGAGTTGCATTTGTAACTCCCATTTCTATGAATGCCACATTCATAATAGGTGTGTGCAAAGTGTCACAATCCTCTTAAGGAGGATAAACTAAATAAAGAAATAAACAAGAGTTGTCCTTACATGTGGAATAAAGGACAAACAATGACATGTCCTCCACATGTGTACAAGAGGAAAAACTATATTTAGGGACCCTTGGAATATCCCAATTAATATATCCAAGGAAAGATTAACCTTTCTAACACCCCCCCCTTAATCTTTACTTGGGGAGTTTACATCAACGGGTTGTAAACCCAAATTTTTACAATGTAACTGAAATCTCTCTTTAGAAAGTGGTTTGGTTAAAATATCAGCCACTTGATCTTCTCCTTTACAATAAAGAAGAATAATTTTCTTGTCTTCAACTTGTTCTCGAATGAAGTGATGTTGAAGTGAAATATGTTTGGTTTGTGCATGATAAACTGGATTCTTTGCCAAGGCAATAACACTTTGATTGTCACAATGTATAGGTGTAGGTGATTGTTGAGGTAGACCCAAATCATCAAGAAGTCTTCTAATCCATAAAGCTTCCTTAGCTACACTGGTACAACCTTTGTATTCAGCTTCAGTTGAGCAAAGGGAAATAGAGTGTTCTTTTTTGCTTTTCCAAGAAATTGCACCTGAACCAACAAAGAAACAATAACCACAAGTGGACTTCCCATCATTGGGATCTCCACCTAGATCGGAGTCAGTATAGCCATGTAAAATAAATTCAGAATTTGCATCATAAAATAATCCCACATTAATAGTTCCTTTAATATACCTTAAGATGCGTTTAGCAACTTTAAAATGAGTTTGTTGAGGTTTAGACATAAATCGAGAAACTAAACCAACACTATAAACAATATCAGGTCTAGTAAGAGTTAAATAATTTAAACTTCCTACCAACTGTCTATACAAAGTTTCATCAACAAAAGGAGTATTCATATCATTTATTAATTTAGATCCTAATTCACATGGAATTGAAACATGGTTAGAGTCATTCATCTTAAATTTTTCTAAAAGATCATAAGCATACTTGCTTTGAGAAAGAAAGATACCTTTAGGAGTTTGAAAATTTTGTATACCTAAGAAGTAATGTAAGATACCTAAATCAGTCATCTAAAATTTTTGTTTAAGTTGGAATTTGATATCAAAAATCAAAGCGTCTGAACTAGAAGTGAGTATTAGATCATCGACATAAACAATAACAATAATAATGTCATCATTAGTATGTTTAATATACAAATTTGGATCATTCTGACTTCTAGCAAAACCTTGAGAAATAAAGAAAGAATTAATTTTAGAATACCATTCTCTAGGTGATTGTTTAAGACCATAAATAGATTTGTTCAATTTGCAAACCAGATTTTCACTACCTTTCTTAACAAATCCAAGAGGTTGAGCCATATAGATTTCTTCATGTAAATCACCATTTAAGAAGGCACTTTTAACATCCATTTGATGAATGGGCCAATTCATTTTAGATGCTAAAGCAAGAACTAATTTGATAGTAGGCATTTTAGCAACAGGAGCAAAAGTTTCATTATAGTCTAATCCTTCAATTTGTGAAAAACCTCTAGCAACTAGTCTAGCCTTAAATTTACTAATTTCATTATTAGTATTCAATTTTGTTTTGTATAACCATTTACATGAAACTATATTCTTGCCATGAGGTAATTTGACTAAGTCCCAAGTTTGATTAGCAATTAAAGAATCATATTCCTCTTGCATGGCTTTCTGCCAATGAGGGTGAGAGTTAGCTTGATCAAAAGACTTAGGATCGTTAGAATTCATAATAGTAGTCATCAAAGCATAATTACAATAATTAATCCTTCTATGTTTAATTCCACCAGATCTAGAAATGTAATCATCACCTTCATTGATTATGTTTTGAGCCCATTTAGGTTTACATTTAGTTGTAATGGAATTATCACTAGAGGAAGAATCATTAGCAATAAAGGCATCATTAGTATCTACTTGAATATCATGAGTCGTAGGAGCAGAAATAATAGGTGGTACTTGATTTGAAGGGTTAAGAGGAGGAGTAGGGTTAAGAGAAGGAGGTTGGTCCTCCACCAGCACAATTTTAGTGCCATTGAATTCTGCATCATGTGTAGTAGAACAATCATGGACTCCATTTTCTGCAATACAAACATCTCTAGCAACTTGAACTTTGTTAGTAGTGGAATCATAAACACGATAACCTTTAGTGTTTTCATCATAACCAACAAACATATAAGGAGATGACTTAGCATCTAATTTATGCCTTTTTTGTTTAGGAGTATGAACATAAGCAATAGAACCAAAAATCCATAAATGATGTAAATTAGGTTTCCTACTAGACCAAGCCTCTTCTGGAGTGATAACCTTGAGAGCTTTGGTAGGAGTCCGATTAAGAATATAAGTTGCACAAAACATGGCTTCAGCCCAAAATTTATAATGCAGATTCTTAGCATGCAACATGCTTCTAGCCATTTCAACAATGGTCCGATGCTTTCTTTCTGCCACACCATTTTGTTGTGGTGTATAAGGAATAGTAATCTTGTGTTTAATTCCACATGATTTCAAATAAGAATGAAAAGCATTATTCACATATTCCTTTCCATTATCAGTTCTAAGAATTTTAAGTTTAAAACCAGATTTCTGTTCAACATATAACTGAAATTCAATAAATATATCAAGAACTTGATCCTTGCTATGCAAAAAATAGATCCAAGTTCGTCTAGAAAAATCATCAACAAAGGTAAGCGCATACTGAGAACCTTGGATGGAGTTATTCTCCATGGGGCCCAAAAGATCACTATGGACAAGATGCAACTTATGAGTTGCCCGCCATGATTTTCCACTTGTAAAGGGCTCCCTATGCATCTTACCACTCATACAACCTGTATAGGAAATCTTGGAAGGAATAATGTGAGGCAAGCCATCAACCATATTATGCTTTTGCATGAAAGTAATATAATCAAAATTTAAATGGCCAAGTCTTTCATGCCATATATTGAAATCAATAGAAGTATGTAGTGAATATTGTGAAGTAGCAAATTCACAAAATTTTAAAAAATTGTCATTATCCATTTTAGCATGAGCAATCACTTTTAGAGTTTGAGGATCTATGATATAACATGTATCTTTGTAGAATTCAACTTTATAGTCTTGACATAACTGTGAAACAGAAAGCAGATTAGTTTTCAAGTCAGGTACATATAATACATCATGCAATTTACAATTAGGAATAGTAACATCACCCAATCCTTCAACTTTACAAGTTTGATTATTAGCTAACTGAATAGGAATGTTAGTAATATCAGGTCGTAAAGAATCAAAAATTTCTTTATGAGAAGTTACATGTTGTGATGCACCACTGTCAAAAATCCATTCTAAAGGTCTACAAAGATTAAAGCTACAAGTAAACGCATGACGAGGATTAAAACCAACAGAGTTACCTTTTTTATGATTTGAGTTTTGATTATTGTTACTATTATTCATAGGTTTTTTATCATTTTTCTTTTTGAAACAGTTATTGACAATATGACCATCTTTGCCACAATAAGAACAATGAGGTTTGGAATTGGAATGATTCCTTTGAGTATTAATATTACGAGTATTATTATGATGATTGTTATTATTGTTATATTTCACATGAAATTTATTGTTGGAATTATTTGAATTAGTATTATATTGTTTGTTGTTATTATTATTATTATTAGAACGAAAATTATTATTTGAATTTCTAGACACAAATGCATGTTCAGTTGATTTAAGGGTACCAAACTGAATTAGCTTAGCTTCTTCCTGTCTTAATAAAGTTTGAAAAATAACATAAGTTAACTGAGAAGTTAAAGTAGGAATAGCAAGCTGTGCATGAATATTAGTTATAAACTATTGAAACATCTAGGAAGACACTTTTTAAGAATAAGATGAATTAAACAAATGTCCTCTAATTGAACACCTAAGGCAATAATTTGGCTTTTAAGAGAATCAAATTTTAAGAGGAATTCATCCATACTTTTAAAATCTGCATACTTGGGATCTTCAAGTTGACCTGCAGTTGTATTTTGCAGTATTCCTCTCCACTGTCATACTTGGTTTGCAAGATGGACCATGCATCATGAGCTTTAGAACAGTGAGCAATTAACACATATAAATCTGGAATAATGGAAATACCAATTAACCCTAAAGCTTCTTCATTTTTAGATTTTCAAGTATCTTTCTCGTCTTGGGTAGCCACTGAACCAGGTTCAAGAGAAGGATCAGTGGCTATTTAGAAGAGGTGTTAAAAATGAAAAATAAATGAGATATGAGTTTTCCAAGAATGATAATTAGAATAATTAAGTTTTATTTCTGGAATTAAGGTTGACATGATTACAAAAAAAAATTTCTTTTTAAAAAAAATTCCTTAATTTGAAAATCAAATTAAAAAAAATGATGTCTTTTTATATATAAAAGTAATAATATATATATATATATATTTTAAAAGGTTAGAGTAAAAAAAATTATAAAATGAAAAAATTGTTTTGTTTTTGTTTTTTTTTTTTTTTTAAAAAAAAAGAATGAACAATTTTTTATTTTTGTAAATAAACTCTTTTTAAAAATAAATCTTGTTTTTTTTAAAGGGTCCTTGTAAAAAAAAATTAAGCAAGATTGCAAAGGAAATGTCGGTGGAAAAGGGTGAATTTTTTTTTTTTTTAAAAGGGCGGTTAAAAGAAGATAAGGATAAGGGCGGAGCGGATGGTGTGGCTGTGCAGGCGGCGGGTGACGCGTGGCCTGAAAGTAGGCCCCACCTTAGGGTTTAGGTCGAGAAAACTGCTAATGGCCCGACGTCTGACGTGAGGGGTGGAAGGTGGCAGCAAGAGCGGTGAGCGTGGACCGAACACGCGGCGGGAGCGGTGAGCAGTGGTCTGACTTTCCCATGCGTGGTGGAGAAGCTCTGTGCGAAATCAGTGGCAAAAAAAAACTTGAGTTTCCCGTGCATGATAGTGGGCGCATGGGTTGGGCGCAGGTGGCGCGCGGCGGCGTTGATGGTGCTCGGCGGCGCTGATCTTACTGTGCGCGGCGGTGCTGATGCGGCAGTGCTGAGGGCACACGGGGCTGAGAAGGCATGCGGGTGGCGCGTCTGCCTGCTAAAAATTTGAAATAAACAAACTCGGGCTACGCGCAATGAATGTAAGTTTATGGATAAAAAATAATATTTAAAATAAATAAATAAATTTAAACACACCAATATAGATTATAGTATGAAAAAAGCAATATAGTAAAAGAAAATTCCTTTTTTAAAAGAGTAAGAAAATTATATAATTATTGAAAACTTAACTCAAGTAATACTTCTTGTTTTGGCGGCATGCCTTCCAAAACAAGAAAAAAAATTGAGATTTTATAAGAAAACCCTTTGGCGGCAAGCCTTCCAAAGAGGGTTAGTAAAAGAAATTAATATGAAACCTGCATACACAAGATATGTTAAAATGAGCTAAAACCACAACACAAACTTCTTCTCTCAGTAACGTCTCCAAATAAGGTGTGCTCCAATGAATGGCAACCTTCAACACAAAACTTAAAACAAGGATTAGATAGCCAAGCTCTGATACCATGTAAGAAATGATAATATTGAGCAAGGAACGAGAAACAATCCAAGTAAGTTAAGTGTGAAACAATGTTACCATAAGATAAGCAAACTCCAAGAGCATACACCAAGATGGTTCAACAATGGAGACAAGGATTTATAAGGGGAAAGCAAAGAAAACCCCTTGTGAGTATTATGAATGAAGGAAAATGCCTAGAGAAGAGAGAGAGAGAGTGTTGGAGCAAAAGTAGCTCAATACAATAACATCAAGTGCTAAGAGTGAAGAAGAAAGAAGGAGGAGCATCTCTTATATAGAGATGAGAAAGGAGTTGCATTTGTAACTCCCATTTCTATGAATGCCACATTCATAATAGGTGTGCGCAAAGTGTCACAATCCTCTTAAGGAGGATAAACTAAATAAAGAAATAAACAAGAGTTGTCCTTACATGTGGAATAAAGAACAAACAATGACATGTCCTCCACATGTGTACAAGAGGACAAACTATATTTAGGGACCCTTGGAATATCCCAATTAATATATCCAAGGAAAGATTAACCTTTCTAACAACAATGATACCTACTTTGACTCTTGTGTAGTACTATACTATATTCTCACCTTCCATCATTCTCATTTCATCAAATTTACCTCTTAGGCTCTTTGATTTGGCTCTCAAAACATTATTATCTCCTCCATATATGGTCTTGAGTTTGTCCCACATCTTCTTTTCACCATCACATTATTTTATATCATCAAACTTGGCCTATCTTAGGGCTAAGGTAATCTCCATCATAGCTTGGTTGTGTTCTTTCTTTTTCTTCAATTATTCATCTATTAGAGGAGTAGACATTATTTTTACATATTCATTGGCCACAAAGTTTATAGCAATATCACTGATACTAGATATTTGTAGCATTATCAAAGTTTTTCATGTAGGAAAGTTCTCCTTATTCATCTTTGGTACCTCCCTTTTTGTGAGTCATGATCTTTAGCTTTAAGTACCTTCAAACTTCTCTTTGTAAGCACTGATTCTTTGATAAAAAAAGATTTGTTTAGAATAAATGAGATGGAGGGTTAGATCGTTTACTTAAGGTCCATGTGTACCATTTTAACAATAAAACATAAACATTCACTTTTATGCTTATCCTGTTGTAGCTTGATCTAGACTAAATACTAATAAATAAAATTACAAGTATTTAATTATCCTAAGATAAAAGACTTATCTAAATGTAAAACATGTAAATATAAAACACCACAAAACATTCAATACAAGTTTGACACTAGGATTTTACGTGGAAACCCAATTTTGGAAAAACCACGAGCAACATGTCACCATTTTTTCACTCTTTTGAGGTGAGCTCTGTTAGGAGCCAACCCTATTAAAGGTTATAATACACTATTAAATGAGACTTGGTTAGAGGATTTAATCACCCTATTAGGAGTGGCCTTGTCAAAGGACTTTTATCACTCAATTTAGAATCTCACCTTGTTAAAGGATTTACACAAACTATTAAGTCTTTTAATGATTGTTAGGTCAACCTTTGATTAAAAGGATTGCAATAAAAACTATTTACAATGATTAGAAATAAAATATTAAGTCTTTATTTGTAGGATTTACAACTCACTTTTGCAAGTTCAGACTACTATTTGGCTCATATGTGGATTCACATATAACTCCCCCTTTTCAACTCCTTCTCTTAACTCACTTCACAACCCTTCAAAAAACCATCCCTCTTCATATTAAACTGAAGCCTTCTACTTAGATTCACTTATCAACTTCAACAACATTTGTAGATGTACTTCTTTTGCTTCACTCTCATACTTATTCATATAATTACACACACAGACACACACACACACACACACACACACACACACACACACACACACACACACACTTCTTTTTATCTCTAGGCCTCCTTAAGTAGGTAATTTTTTCTTTACCATTTTCTATGATCACTATAGATGTTAGGGTTTTAGATCTAGTTCATCAGATTAATTGTATCTATCCATCTTCTTCTTCTTTCAAGAACTTTCTCAACCATTGAATTCAATATTAGGTATTATACCAAATCCTCACCTTGAATTTAATGATCCAACTGATAAATCTTATCTTCAACATGGTTTCCATATCCTAATAAATCAACTAAGTTGGTTGGAAATCATGATTCCTCAAACACATTCAAAATATTGTTACTTGAGAATCACTAAGTTTAGATACTCAATCATCACTTAATCACTCAATCACTAGAGAAATCTTGGTTTGAAATTAAATAGCTTTCTTAGTCAACACTAAATTTACTCGACACTTATTGTTGCTTGGTTAACACTAGCATCACCTAACAATCCTATATCTTTTACTCTATTTTTTTGGTTAAGCATTATATCAATGATATAAATGATCACTTTGTCTCATGAAAGTCTAACTAATAAAATGTCCATTGTAACTTCCTTTTCATAACTTAACCTTTCCTCTAGGTGCTATTGTTATGAAAAATCTTTCAAATCCTCTTCATCAATCAAAATAGATATGATATTTAGATTAGATAACATGTCTCATCAGTAGATTTGACATCAATGACAAAACAACAATGTTTCCAATTATAACTTTCCAAAACCTCTCAGGAAAAATACTAAATTAGAATTTAAATAGCCTTAAGATGAGGCTTTGATTCATAGGAACCCCTCCCTAAACTTTATCTTTACCTACAATTTGAGATGAAGGTGAGAAAATAGAGAAAGAAAATAAAAACCTCAAGTACCTTCTTAAATTTTTTACCATTTGAAATAATTAAAAGTGAAAATGTTTATATCTACCCTTCATCATGATAATCTTGATCAACACTATCATAATTACTATTCATTTAGAAAGAATTTTCTCATTTTAAACTCTATTTTTTAGTATATAGACCTTTATATTAAGGTTGAGGAAACAACAAAAAAAAAAATTGTGAATGACTTTACTTTTTCTCAACATCTAGGAACTTTACAAACTAATCATAGTAACCAATATAATTTTTCCTAACATAAACACAAAACAAACACTATCATTGTTGACCTTTCAATCATCATGGAACACAACAAGTTTTTGGAGAGATCTGGGTTAAAACATTTTATACTTGCTTTTCACAGATTTTGGTTATGATAGTCTAAGAAATGTGCTCTACTAGGCTTTCTATGATTTTTTTTTGAGCCCTTTCTACCATGCTGCTTGCCATTCCACATTAAGTGTGGGAATTCGTTTTAGGTTATAATGGCCTCGATCCTCTCCGGCCTAGCAATTGTTGTTGGTGTTGGAGTTGTTTCTACCTACAAGAATGGCCCTGCCAAACAAATACCTATGAAAGTTTTTCCCCAAGGTGTTCCACAAGGTAATTCCTCTCCTAACCTAGTTTTGAATATCTCAACTTTTGGAACTACTTGCCGTTGGCTAGAGACCCAAACACTTATTGGGTATTTTGTGGGTTGCACTCCATCTAAAAGCATACTACGTGGATTGGTTACCAAGGCTTGGACCCCCCAAGGGATTCACCTTGAAGGGATCCAAAGCCTCACTAAGGGAATTTTTTGTTTCATTTTGGTAACCCCTCCCAGGTTCAGGGCATTTTCAACCATGGGCCATGGATAGTTTTCTCATCTATGTTAGTCTTTTAGAGATGGTCTCAAGACTTGTGTGTCTCGGATGACTACAAACTTAAGGTTTTATTTTGGGTGGAGTTCCCTGGGTTGCCCATCCCTTGCTAGTCTTTCCTTGCAAAATTTTCCCAAATAATGGGCAAAGTGATTTGTGTGGAGCCAGAAAAATTTTTAAATGCTCACCCTCAGCATAGGGTTTGTGTTGAGGTCGACCTATCTAGGGACCTTAAAGAATTAGTAGAAATCCAGATTGATGCTACCACATTTACCCATAAGATGCTTTACCTAAACCTTTCAAATACTTGTTATAGATGCCAATCTACTGTTCATAAGATAAAGGATTATCCTCTCCTTGAGCATAATCACTCTATATTCTAGGAAATGAAGTCAGCTCCAACTGCTAAAAAGATGAATGGACAAGGACCATTAAGAAAGGCAAGGGCACCGCTAAGTTATGCCCCATTTTTGAAGAACCTTGCTATTCTAGTTCTAATGAGGCTCCTCCTACTTCCATGGCTCTTGAGGTTCCCATGGTCATCCTGCCACCTATTTCAAATCCTACTTTGTAGGAGACAGAACAAGAGAAGGTTCAAGTTGCTTGGGTCCATGCACCTCAACCAACTTCTATAATTTCCTCTCAATCTCTCCATCACTCTCATAGCTCTGAAGGCTGGAATGTTGTCTCTATCAATGGGGACAAACAAAGAGTCATCTCTTTGGGTGACCCTTCATTTGAATCCTTTGATTTCTTACATAAAAACTTCTCCTCTCTTAGGGATGAGGATGAGATGCAAGCTAGTTTATAATAAATTTCCTCTCATGGAATGTGTGGGGGCTAATAGACCTCCCTAGAAAATATTTTTTTAATGATACCAAGAATAGGATTGGAAATATTGATGTGTTGTGCCTACAAGAGGTCAAAGCTTCTATGTTTCTTCTTGACTCAGCTAGTCATGTTATATGGCTAGATGGTGTTACCTTTTCCTCTCAACATGTAGTTGGTTGAGGCGGTGTAGTCACTCTTCTGTCCCCTTAGCTTCTTCCTTTTATTTTTTTCTCATGGTTTTGACTCCATGGAGAGAATTGTTTGGATTTTGTTGTCTTTTCAAAATCATTCTTTTGGCATTTCAATTTTTATGCTCCTAATGATATAGTCAAACATTCACACCTAAGGAGGTGGCTAGCTAATCATCTACTACCTATCACCTAGATATTCTATGGAGATTTCAATATGGTTGAGATGGCTATTGATAAAGTGGGTCTTCTACCTTTTTGATAGTTAGTTGGGGAGAGGGAAACTTGGTTTTACATGCAGAATAAGCTAGATCTTTTTTATCCAAATGTTAACTACCACTAGCCTAATGGCATCTAGTACACTTGATCCAACATTCAAGAGGGATATGACGGGGTTCTTAAAAGGCTAGACTGTGCTATGATTTCTTCTCAATTTTTTTTTAATTTTCTCACATGAGTATGCTACCTACCAATCCTCTTTCTAATGTGACTTTTTTTGACCATTTTTCCATTTATTTCTTGATTAGCTAGTATTTTGCCCCTCCTTGTAATTATAAAACTTAGTTTTACCTTAGTATCTCTTTGCTATCACATCTGCCCACTTCCTCTCATATTTTACAAACTTGGAATCTGTAGCATAGGCTCCAATCCACTTCTAGGTTGATTTAGTGGTAGAATGATGCCATCACTTGTACTACGAGGTTTCTTCACATTTATGGGAGATAGTTGGCCACTTAGCAGAGGAGATTATATGAGGCCACTACTAAAGATATTTGTATAGCTACTGAAGCATTTGCCATGAATCTATTTGAAATGGATCTCTAGGTTTGGCTTACCAACCTCCATCACTAGAAGTAGGTTGCAAAGAACTATACTACTTGGAGAGCTCATCTCAAAGCATGCCTAAACTGACTGAAGGTTGGAGATCAAGCTTCCAAAGAATTTTTTAATGCACTAATGGCTTTCCATTCTATGGTTGGGATCAAAATTATTCAAGAGGGTCAACACTCCTTCTATGAGCTTTCTGACATCCTCTAAGCTTTCATGTGACACTGGGTAAAAGCACAAACATGTGTCATCTTTTAGAAAGAAATGTGATATCAAAATGTGACAGTTCAACATTAATGACAAAAAAATGGTATTTGTGTTTAAAGTATGAAGATGATGTAAACTAATGAAATGTGTAAAATTGGTTGAATTTTATGCCTATAATTTTAATAATTTTTTTGAGTAAGAATTTCTTCATTTTGTTTTATTTTGAAGTCCCTTTTTTAACTATAAAAAATATAGGGTGTAGTTCTTGTCAAACAAGTGTATGCAAATCATCTTTTTTTGTTCTGATTTGAAAATATCCTATACATGACATGTATATCTAGTGAACAAAAAATGAAATAATTATTTTTGATGTATATTTTCTTTCTTATAGGTACTCAAGTTTGACCTTATCATAATATGACAATTTTTTCCTCCCGTCAAAACTTCCTTGTCAAATCTATAACTTCTTGAAAAAAAATTACATATTTGTGAAGAGGATTCTCTCCTCTAGAGATAAATATGATTTTTAATTTTTTTTGATATGATTTACTAATTGTTTTCCTTGTTTGAGGGAGCATCTTCTAAAATGTTGAAATATCGACTTATAATATTTTGAGATTATAACATATTATAACTAATCAAAACACTCAAAAATTTATATAATGATGATATTGAATCTGAGATCTATAAAAGGGTATTTTTAGTTTTTGAAAAAAAGAGAGTTTTCATAGAGAAATGAGATTTGACCAAAATAGGTTTTGGTATCATAAATGGTGACATAGATCTATGCTTTTACCCCACTATGAATAAGTTTTCATGGCATAGGGCTCTTTGAAAGCTCAAAATAAAGCCTTGCAGGCTTGTTTAGATGTCACTCCTAAAAGGCTCACTCTAGAACAATATGCTTTCTATGAGAAAAAGCTCACTTTAGTGGACCTCAAGAAGGATATTTTCTCTATGGTGAATGAAAACGCCCCTAGTTGTGATGGTTTCCCTTGTAAATTTTACAAGGCCTTTTGGGAAGAGATCAGATTGGACCTACATAAAGTCTATCTTGAAGCCTACAATTCCTACTCTCTAGTTAATATTATCAACAAGGGAAATATCAAGTTCATACCCAAGGTGGGTGAGCCTGAAGATGTATGTAATTGGAGGCCCATCACCCTGTTAAATATCTCTTACAAGATCATTGCCAAGTCTCTCTCTCTTAAAATCTGTCATCTTCTTCCTCAGATTATTTGCCCTGAGAAAATGGGTTTTATCAAATCTTGTTATATCCAGGATAATATAATTACTATGTGGGAAAGGATGGAATGGGCTCAACTCTCTAAGAAATAGGCCATCTTTCTTAAGACTAGTTTTTCCAAAGACCATGACCAGATAGAGTGGCCCTTCATTCTTGGAATTCTTTAGGCACTTTGGTTTGGCCCTACTTTCCTATGATCAGTCTAGATGCTTTTTAGGGATCCCTCTACTTGCATCTCTATGAATGGCTAGAATTCTCAATCCATTGGGCTTTATCATTCCATTTAACAAGGCCATTCATTGGTACCCTCACTATATATGTTAGCTATTGAAGGCTTCAGGAACTTGCTTTCCAATGCCATCTCACAAGGTAGGGTCTGTGGTATTTCCCTTCCAAACTCCCCTAATTAGCATGTGAATGGCCATTTCATGGATGAATCCTTCCTCACTCTCATTGAGGATGAGGATAAGATTTTTAATGCTCTAAAATGTCTTGATACCTTTTGTCTTTCCTCCAGGTCTGCTATACAATGGCACAAAACCCTCTATTATAAGTAGCCTTCCCTTCCCAAACCTACTTGTTTTGGGCAATATCAATGGAAATGGTTTCAACATGGTGAGATTTTTCATCTTATGGGCATCCCTTTTTCCTTTCAAGCTTGCGTAGTCGATCTCTAGAATGGGGTCCTTGCACGGATAGAGAAGAAGCTAGAGTATTGGATCAAAAAGTCTCTTTCCCTTGTGGGAAAATTCCAAATTTTTTCCAAGGTGTTTTTTTCCACCCATGTTTTATATTCTTCTTGTTGGGCTCCTTTGAAGGCCTCTTGTCTCAAACTTAAGCATCTGCTACACAACTTCCTTTGGGCTTCAGATGCTTCTCACCAGGGCTTTCAAAGAGTTGCTTAGGATTTTTGTTGTCTTTCCAAAGAATCTGGTGGCCTTGGCTTGCTCTCTACCTAGAAGCAAGGTCTTGGTCTCTATGAAAAATGGGTTATCCACACTCTCACTAGCAATGAAGCTTGGAAGATTTTGTGATCACATTACATCTCTTCAAGATTTCTAGTCCACTTGCTAGCCTAGAAGGGGATTGGTTTTCAGACCCTTCTTATGACCACTAAAAATATTTAGATTCAAGGTGCTTTTGTTGCCAAAATCATATAGAAAACCTAAGAAGCCATTAAGCCTTGGTTTCAATGAGCTGGTGACAGGTTTAGAGATGGGCTCTCCATGAACTAGAACAATCTTTGGCAGTCACTATTATTTGCTATCCAAGGTGTTCCCTTGGCCAAATTATATGGACCTAGTGCTCTACATTTTTTCAAATGAGGCATAAGAATCCCTAAAGATCTTTTTTCCAGAGTTACAATGAGCTCATAGTTATTGGAGGACATGAAAGTTCAATTCCAACTCACTCATCTAAATCGTTAGACTTTTGATCTTCTAGTTTTTGTAGTGCCTCCCCGTATGTTGCATAAACTTGGCATTCAGTCTTCTCACCCTTTGTGGAAAGACTAGAAGTGGTATCTAGTCACTCTAGTAACCAGCTACAAGCCTACGCTTGGCTAATCGTGGTTAGTTCCTCACTTGCCCATGGTTGAAGTTCTTAACAAAAGATGGCATCTACAATCTTCTCACCGTACTTGGAGTCATAGGTTTTCAACTTTGTGGAAAACTGTTATTGAGCCTAAAATTGTGTATTTTTC
>CM053791.1:35443648-35776148 GCA_028749045.1 Cupressus sempervirens
AATCAACTTAGTTAGCTAGAGATCACGATTTCTCATACACATTCAAAATATTGTCACTCGGTAATTACTAGGTTCTAAGACAGTCATCACTAAATCACTTTCTTGACACTTACATTATTTACTTGGTTGATACTAATGCTCGATCAATACTAAATTTTCTTGTCACTATCTTCAAAATTCCTTTATCTTTTGCTCTATTTCTTAGTCAAGCCTTACATAAGTGATCTATCTTGGCTTGCACTTCAAGACTTGAACATTACTATCTTTTTCTTTATCAATATGATTTATATAATCACTTTGTCTTCTCAAATTCCAACTAACAAAATATCCATTGTAGCTTCCATTTCATAACTCAACATTTCCTCTAGATGCTTTTGTCATGAGAAACTTCTAAAATCCTCTTCATCAATAAAATAGATATTATATTTAGATTAGACATCCATATTTCTTATGATTAGATTTGACATCAATGACAATACAAAAATTGTTCCAATTGTAGTTTCAAATAATCTCCCTCTTTCACATTGATGGAAACACCTCAATATTTCAACTAGAATATTTGTAGAAATACTTTAGGTTACTATACACTCCAAAATTGTATAGAATTCGAGTAACACTCTCAATGCATCATATCTTTTTGATTAATATCCTTAGTTTCATTCTAAACTCCCTCTAAGTAATCAAGTTCTCTTTGTTGAGTGATCTTCCTCTAGAATTTTGTATAATCAATCACTCCCTCTTTCTTTCTGATATTTCTATTCAATCTCTCCCTCTTTGACAACAATTCCAAAGACACTATCTTTATACTTCATAAATCTTGATTATTTAGATAGGGGAATGTCAGGTTTGAATTCCTCATCTATCATCAATCTATAACTAATTTTTTATGTTCTTCTTATTCTTCACTACAACCTTAGGCAATTCCTAATGTAGAATTGTCTACATCAATGTATAAGATAAGTTTTTTAGCACATTTGATGCAATGCCTTTTTGTAGGTTAAGTAGATTTGTTTAGGGGAACCACCCCGCTATAATATATTCATGATCATATTTAGGTAAAGCTTTAGTAAATATATCACAAATTTATTCTTCTATGTACACATATTCTAACTTTACTTTTTTGTATTCAAATAGTTCTATCAAGTAAGGATACTTAAGAGCAAAATGCTTTTTTTTGTGCATTACGACATTGTTTGATATGTTGGTAGTGTTAATCTAAATAATTAATTATTATTACACTTTATTTAAGTTTATGTATGTTGAATGCATTATTTTATTATTTATCATATAGACACCTAGAAGTATGCATAGTTAGATGAGTTTTCATTGACAACATAGGAGTTTACATAATCATATAATTTTTCATGTAGATGACATAGTTGTTAACACTCTAATTAAGCACATGGTATCTAAAACATCTCTTTATGATATACACCTTGATATTCTTATCCTCTCATCATCACACTAACTTTTGTGCTCGACGGAGGATAATCCACTCCTAGTGGACATGTGCTTAGTTGTGAGGCTTATCACTTTGCTAATTCCTAGTCTTTCTAGATGCCTTTATATACAAGTACTTCTAGTGTTATGTACATATGATATTATCATTATTGTTATTTTGATCATCCATTACTGGTCAATATTGTGCTAGAGTTTGAGCTTCTTGGTCTTGGTGTTAGGAAAATTCTTACATGGTATTAGAGAAAATCCTAACTTAACACTTGAAGGAAAGAGAGTAGGGATAGGCTTGCAGTCACTCATGTGAAAATGAGAAAGTAAATCAAGAGAACACTTGGGTTTAGAAAGTGTGATCCATATTGAGGACTATGTGATCTCAATGCCAAGGAAATAATGAATTGAACCCAAGTTTATCATAGAAAATTTGTGCTACAAAGAACTCTTGACACTAGCAATGATGGATGAAGTAGTTCTTGTAATGATCAAGTAATCTACATAAAGCACAAGTATCAAGTGTGAGTCATCCTGTAGTAGAATGTATACATTTTAATCTGAATGACACCTAGTAAATCTTGCTAAGAGTAGGAAGGTATCCATCTTGGCATACCAAGCCAGAGGAGCTATACCATAATCCCTTTCTTTCAGGTGTTAAGTTAGAGGAAAAGTGTTCCTCTCCACTTATTGATGCTACATTATATAGATAGTTGGTTGGGAGTCTCATTTAATTGACACATGCATACCCTAACATAGCTGTTGTAGTTTCCATGGTTTTTTGCTTCATTCAAGAGCCACATGAGCTTCATTGGAAGGGCACCAAATGTATCTTGCACCACATATAGGGTACACATACACATGGGATACACTATGTAGGAGGTACTAGACTTTAGTTGGTTTGTTATATAAACTCAGACTATATAGGGGATCTTGATTCTCTTAAGTCTACTTTAGGTTACATGTTTCACCTTGGTTCTAGCCTCATTTGTTGGTAGAGTAAGAAGCAAAATATTGTTTCTCTTTATTCAACTAAGGCGAAGCATCAAGGAGATTTCATTGAGGCTACAAAAGCTATTTGGTTACAACATATTCTAAAAGAGTTTGGATTTCACATACCTAAACCCCTAGTCATTCATTATGATAATCAAAGTGCTATTGACATCTCAAAACATCCAGTTCAACATCAACAAACCAAACACATTAAGGTTCATATGCACTACATCAGAGGGCTAACATATGAGTAGATCATTGCATTGCATTATTGTCTTAAAGTAGATCAAGTTGTAGATATGTTCACCAAACCCTTCACTGAGGTCAAGTATCTTCATTTGCAAGATCTCTTGGGGGTGCAAGATATTTTAGTAAAGGGAGTCACTTGATTTCTCTCTCATCTTCTTTATTGTACTTATCTCTCTTTTTTGGAGAAGGGTGTTTCCCATGATATTTTCCCTCTTTCTCCATTTTTAGAGAGATTGAATTGCATTGCATCACATTATATGTAGATCATTGCATCTGTACATGGGTACCTAACATGGCCTATTGGCTTAGACCGATCATGCATTTTCATCCTAGCTTTTGTGAACTTAAGTGCATTCCTATAAGTTGTACTTAGGGGTTAACGAGGGGTGGGTGTTAGTGTAAATAATTAATTATTATTATACTTTACTTAAGTTTACCTAGGTTAAATGCATTATTTTATTATTTATTATAAAGACACCTAGAAGTATGCATAGTTAGATGAATTGTCTTGTTGACAACACAAGAGTTTGCATAATCATTTGAGTTGTCATGTAGAAAATATAGTTATTCACACTATAATTAAGCACATGGTGTTTACAACATCTCTTTATGAGATAAACCTTGGTATTCTAATCCTCTCATCATCACACTAACTTCTGTGCTCAATGAAGGACAATCCACTCCTGGTGGACGTGTGCTTAGTTGTGAAGCTTATCACTTTGCTTACTCCTAGTCATTCTAAATGCCTTTATATACAAGAACTTCTAGTGTGTATGTACATATGATATTCTAATTATTTTTATTCTAATCATCTATTATTGGTCCATATTGTGCTAGTGTTTGAGATTCTTGAACTTGATGTTATTTTTCCCTAAGGAAAATTCTTATAGATAGTACTTATGTTATCACAACAGATAACTATTGGCTCTATAATATCTTCCTTCATTCCTTTCAGTAATTACTTGATCCACATGATGTTTGAACAATTCATTACGGCTACCACATACTTAGTTTTAGCTATTAATTGGGAAATATAGCTATGCTTGTTGCTTGTTCATGACACAAGTCTCTTTCCTAGAAAGAATGCACCTCCACTAGAATTCTTTTCTATCATCACTATTTATTTCCCAATCAAAGTCAATGAAAGCCTTCAATTTCAAATCTATCACTCTTGTTTTAATACAAACAGTAGTCTTTTGTATCTTTCAGATATCTTGATATCCTTTTTATTTCCATCATGTGGTTCTCCTTAGGATTTTCTAAAAATCTAGCAACTATCCCAATAAGTAATGCAATATCAAGTCTACAATGAACACAATATTGCATTTTTCCAATTATTGATCTATATAGTGTTTGGTTCACATCAACAGATTCATCATTTTTAGATAACTTATGTCCTGTAAACATAGGTGTAGTTACTAGTCCTTATTCTTCCATTCCAAAAAAATTCAATATCCTCTTGATATATTTGGATTGAATAATTAAAATACTATATTTTATTTGATATACTTGTAAGAAAATAAATAATTTGATTTCACCAAACATTGGAATTTCAAATTCCTTCTTCATTTCATTAGCAAATGATTTAAATAGTGCTTCTTTTCCTCAAAATATAATATCATTAACAATAATTTCAGATAGCAGTACCTGATTGATCTTACCAATTTTCAAGTAGAGATTATTGTTATCATTTGTCCTTTCAAAACCAATCCTCACCAAGTAATTATTTAGTCTTTCATACCATGCCCTTGAAGCTTGTTTCAATCCATTTAGAGCTTTGTGTAGTTTACATACCATATTCTTCTATTTTGGGTCCACAAATTTTTTAGGTTGTTCTATGTACACGTCTTCCTCAAGTATACCATTTAGAAATGCAAATTTGCATTCAATTTGATATACCTTAAAGTTTGTGTAGGTTGAATATGCAAGTAGAGTTATGAATCCTTCTAGTATTTCTATAAGAGAAAAAGTTTCTCCATAGTCAAATCCTTGTTCTTGATCATATCCTTTACATACCAATCTAACCTTGTTCCCTATAACTTTACCTATTTTACTAACCTTATTTCTAGAAACCAACTTTGTTCCAAATAGATTTTTTTCCTTTGGGATATGTACTAGGCTCCAAGTGTTGTTGTTATCAATCTACTAAATCTATTCATTCATGGCCTAGATCTAATCTTTATTGTCTAAAGCATCTTCATTAATTTGGGCTCAAGTTCACAAAGTAAGAATATATCACTCTTGCATCTCTTATCATACCACTAGATTCTGCATCTCAAATAATTTGTTTAGGTTTATGGTGTCTTCTTACATACTTAGCTAGTATAGGTTATCTCCTTTGTTCTTCAATAGTTTCATCTTTAAAAAAAATCTCAAGCTTGTTATCTCTTTCTTGTTCAATTTCTATGTCTTTTTCTGCATGCTCAACATTATCTACCTAATGGTTGACATTATCTATCTATGACTCAACATCTTCTACCTATTCCTCAACAATTAGTTGTTGCACCTTGACATTCCCTATCTTCTAGGAAGCTAAATATTTGTTTACTTGTTCAATAGGATTAATAGGGGTCTCATCATCCATATATACGAATGTAATTTAATCTTCAATTTCCTTTTGTTTGCATGTGTTTTGACCATGATAAAAGTGCTAAGAACCTATTATGAAAATCTAGTTTTCAATTACGCAATTAGGGTTTGAATAATTCATGTTGCAAAGATTTTCCTACAAAAACCCTAGTTTCATATCTATATGCTTATCATTATGTTTAAAGCCTTTCTAGTTTTTAAATCAATGCTATAAATGTTTGATGCTTTAAAATGAAATTAAAATTTTTTAACTTGTGATGGCATGACTAAGTCTTATCTTTGCATTGCTCCCTTGTCAAGTTTTAACATTTTCTAAGGGTGTGATGTTGTGACTTAGCTAGTTGGGTAGTGTTCACAAGGTCTTTGTGGTTATTTATAAATGGTTGACTAAATCAGTGAAGGAATGATGGAGTTAAGTGAGAAGCCTTTCTAGCTTCACCATAGTTAGTTATGAAGGCTTAGTTTCAATGGCTACCATGCAAAAAGGCATTCACACTCTCAAAAACATAAGAATAAGAAACATGGATGAATATGAAGATGATATGATATGGTAAAACATTAAAGATTAAGTAGAAAAAAGGAGATCAATGTTAGAAAATTTGTTCATGGATTTACAACTTAGAAAACTAATAGTTAGTATTATAGAGTGACCTAGAGACCATCTTTGATCATGCATTCACAATGCTAAAGGTTGTAGTTTGATAGATAGACATGAATTGGAAAAATAGTTAATTTTATTAATGTGATTCTTGATCACTCAGTTTTGTAGTTAAAGGTGTATGGTAACAATGAAGCCATGAATTGGAAAAACATTTAAGATCTTATAAGGGTTTTTTCATCACTCACCTATTGAAATTATTTAAAATAAATGAGAGGTGGGGTAAATTATTTATCCAATGTCCAAGTGTACAAATAAAACTTCTCAGTGCTTAACAAATTCATATCTAGAAAACCATATCATGCATCCATCCATTATATCATCCAATACCTTAACTTAGTAGGTCACTACCCTAGGTAAAAATAACTTTGTAGAAATGTAAACATGAAATACTATAAAGTCATTCACACAATTTGACACAAGGATTTTATGTATAAACCCAATTTGGGAAAAACCACCAGTAACATGCTACCCAATTTAACTCTTCTTAAGTGATGCCCCGTTAAAAGAAAACCCTATTAAATGTTAAAATGCACATTGTTAAATGTCACCTAGTGAGAGGATTTCAATTACCCTATTAGAATTGAGTCTTGCTAGAGGACTTTAGAAAATTCCATTAGAATGTCACCTGGTTAAATGATTTATAGATGACTGTGAGGTTAACCTTAATTCAAATGATTTATCCCGGCTGATATAGTTGTTATAAAGTAACATTAGGACTTGATCTAATAATAAAATGAAAATCACTTACAGATTATAAATCTCTAGTTCAGTCCTCCATTCTACTTCACACTCATAATCTTCATCTCTAAAAACATGTTCACTTCCAAGCATTCAACCTCTTAAGCCTTCTTTCCTTGTATGGAAATTGTAGTCTATTTTATTCAGTCCCCATATGAAGCAACGCACTAGACTTCTTGTCTTCCTTAGGTTCTTGCACATGACAACCTTTTCTTCTAGCATACTATCTCTATAAATAGATAATATAGATCTTTTTACATTGAACCGCAATTTTCCATTTTAAGGTTAGGTAAGATTCAATGAATCTACCTACTTCTCCATTTTAGTTCCTCTAGAAACTTCTACAATCTTTCTTGAATTTTCCTCAAAATAGTTTATCTTGAATTCTATGCCACCGACTCATCATACTTATCTTCAACACACTTCACATAATCCAAGATTTCAAGTTACTTAGCTTAGATTTGTCAAATCCTCAATTTAACACTTTTTTGTATCACTCAACATCTACATTATTCACTGAGTAATAATAGTCTTCTAATGCTCAATCAACATTGGTGCTCATCACTAGCTATTTCTTCTTAGCTCAATCAATATTTTTATTTTCCTAATGATCAACACTTACTAAATTTTATGAACACTCAACATATACTAACTTTCTACTTAGCTTGAACTAGAATTTTATTGGCTTACACTATTTTCTCAATCAGGCTTGGTAGACATTTTTTTATGAAAACACTTCTTCTTGGATTAGCTAAAGTAACCATTACTTAATCCTTAAGTAGATCAATAATTGATGAAGGGTGCTCCCCTTAATACCATAAACACATAACAAAAATAAAGAAATAATAGTAAATGCGAGAACAAAATATGGACTTCTTATTTGTGTCACAAATGCGGAATGATAAAATTCACAATTACAATATGCTAACCCACATGGGCACCTTCATTATAGTATACAAGACTAAGCTAAGAACTACCATCCATAGTTTTTCTAAACAATGTTTAGAACATTCTTAAATACGCAATTTTATGTCTCCCAAAAAGGTTCTAGACATTGGAACTTAATACCTAGGGCCAAAGGAGCCTAATAATATGTATAGAGTTGGCCAAATACATCTTTGACAATTATTTTAGATACTTTAGGTAGCCAAAATTTGAAAGGCCATAACATTGGCTCCTGATCTACAAGTTCAAAATTACACTAGTACCCTTCCATCAAGTTTTTTGACCTCATCTAAGCACTCTATGGCCTCCAATAGTGAACTTGAAGATTTTTATACAAATGTTTCCATAAAAAATCTGTAATAACTTCTTTGATACTTATGCTTGAGCAACAAGGTTTTTGTGGTAGGATTACAACTCTAAAATGAACCTTTCTATAGAAAATGAGAACATTTTAACCTCATATGATAAACTAACTAAAAATAGAAAGTTCCTATAAATATTAACCACCATATCTACTAGTCCTTATTAAAATAGAAAAGACTAAAAATTAAATATTTTTTGGTGATGCAAGATTGCTCTTACACCCAGGATGCTCTTGCATCAAACACCTAGGGTAGTTTGAGAAGTGACTCTATCGTGTCTTAGGTGTTTAGAGGAAAACCAACATGGTGAACCTCCTCCCTTTCTAGCCATGATGAATCCTGTACTAGACTCCCTTTCCATTTGACAAGTTATTCCTCATAAGATATGTTCCTTGTACTTTTTCCAACATGAGTGTCCAATATCTCCTTGATCTCCTTTGTAACCAAACTAGCTACAAAAATACTCCAATGTATTTCTACAACTTCATCTCTATAACCTCCTTCATAATACTCTGTCAAATCTAAAATGTTAAATACTAGTGAAATATTCAATTTAGTAGGAAACTCCACTTCATAAGCATTTTTAGAATCATGCCTTTTTACTATCTTGTACAATCCAAACTTATTCATCTTCAACTTATTATATGCCACCACTAGGAAATGCTCTTTTCTGAAATGAATCATGACTTCATCTCCAATTTGAAATTCTTCATACCTCCTTTTCACATCTTCCTTAACTTTATACTATATATTAATCTTTATGATGTGTTTCCTCACCTCCTCATGGATGTTCTTCAAATGTTGAAATTTTTTTTTTCTTCAGCACTACTTATCTCTCTTTTATCCGACTGCCTCAATTTAGAAGCATTTTTAGGACTATTCCCATATACAATCTAGAATGGTGATTTACTAGTACTTCTTTCACAAAATTATTATATATAAATTCTACTTGTGCTAAAATCACATCTCATACTTTTGACTTGTCTCCAACCAAACATCTTAGCAAGTTTCCCAAACTATGTTTCACAAGTTCTATCTATCCATTAGTCTTTGGATGATGTGATGAAATAAGATTTAAATTCATCTTCAACTTCATCCACAATGTATGCTACAAATAACAAACAAATTTGTTATCTTGATCTAAAACTATACTCTTTAGCAGACCATGTAGTTTCACCACTTCTCTGAAAAGCAATTTTGCTACGTGAACAACATCAATAGTCTTTTTGCAAAGAATAAAATGTGCCATCTTTGAAAATTTATCAGCCACCACAAAAATAGAATCATGCCCATATTGTGTCCTTGGTAATCTAAGAACAAAATCCATACTAACATCCTCCCATGGCTTCTCTAGTACAGGTAGTGGCTGATACAATCATGTATTATGATTTTCTCCTTTTGCCATCTAACATACTATGCAACTCTATATAAACTTTTTCACATGTTGCTACATCTATGGAAAGTAATAATTCTCAGTAACCAAAGAAATAATCTTATCTCTACCAAAATGTCTAGTGAATCCTCCACCATGCTTGTCCTTGATGAGATTCTCTGTCCTTTAACTTTTAGGAATGCACAACTAGCTTCCTTTGAACAACATACTATCTTGGATCATTAAATCCAACCACTTTTTCTTATCTAGTGTAACAGGTTCTATACAAGCCTTCCATGCTTCACCAAAATTAGGACCATCTAGATAGAATGTACTGAGTTCATTGAACCCAACCACCTCCATCTACATTTATGTTAGCAAAATTTGTGTTCTACTAAGAGATTCTACAACTTTGTTAGACTTCCCACTCCTATGTCTCAAAAAAAATATGTAACTCTACAAAAACTCAACCCACTTCAAATACCTTTGGTTTAATTTTCCTTGACTATTCAAATATTCCAAAGCTTGATGATCAGTATACAAAAAAAACTCATTAGGAAGAATATAGAGTATCCACTTCTTCAATCCTTGAACTATACAATAAATTTCTTGATCCTAAACAAAATATTTTCTTTTGGCATCATTCAACTTATCAGTAAAGTAAGAAACATGTCTACCTTCTTGGCTCATAATAGCTCCTATTGTAGTACTACTAGCATCATAGTCTACTTGAAAAACCTTGTTAAAATTAGGAAGTGTTAAAATAGGTTGGTTAGTAACTTTCTATTTCAACAGATTAAAACTCTTATGTGCTCCTATAGTCTACTTAAATTATTTCCTATCCCCTCTCATTGTTTTAGTCAAGGGTCCACAATTATTGCTAAAACCTCTTATGAACTTTCTCTAAAAACTAGCCAGTCCATGAAAAGATCTTACCTCTATCATACTCCTTGGATTAGGCCATTCAAGGATAGCCTTCACTTTCTTTGGGTCCATTTTCAAACCTTCCACTAAGACTAAAAATCCCAAGTACACCAACTCCTTTATGAAACTACACTTCTTCAGGTTTATTAGCAACTTTTCTTCCCTCAACTTATCAAACAACTTGCAAATATGGATCAAATGCTCCTCTAATATCTTACTAAATATCAATATACCATCTAGGTAAAAAATGAAAAGCTTACCCAAAAACTCCATTAGTGCATCATTCATGAATCTCATGGAAGTGCTCAGTGCATTGGTTAGCCCAAAAGCATGACTAATCACTCATATAGTCCTTTTTTCTTGAAATTATTCTTCCACTCATCACCTTCTCTGATATGAATTTGATGGTACCCACTCTTAAGATTTTTCTTTGTGAAATACTCATCTACACTCAAATAGTCCATAATATCATCCATCCTTGGTAATGAAAATCTATACTTGATTGTGATCTAGTTGATAGCATGAGAATCTATGCACATCCTCCATTCTCCATTCTTCTTTAGTGCTAATATGGCTGGTACAACACATGGACTCAGACTCTCTCGAATCAACCCCTTCTGCAACAACTCATGAACTTGCCTATTCAACTCTTCACTTTCTACTAGTGTCATTATGTGTGCTGCCTTGTTTGGAAAATTAGCTCCTAGAACCAAATCCATCTAGTGACTAATCTTCCTCATTGGGGGAAATTCATCAAGTACATTATTTGATAAACTATTAGAAAACTCTCCCAACATATTTGTAACTTCTGTAGGTGTCTCCTCTATTTCATCTTTACTATCTTTTGGAATTATAGCGAAAAACACATGCTCACACTTAACACCTTTTAGAAACTCTTTTCCATCCAAAAAACATATTCTCATAGTACTATATACTTTTTCTTCTTTATCCATCAATGGCTTCAACTTATGTTTCACTCCATCCTTGGTTAGAGTGTAGGTACTTACTTTCCCATCACGTACAACATGCCTATCAAACTACCATAGCCTACCCAACAACATACAACATATGTCCATGGGTATGATATCACATAGTACCTTATCCTAGTAGTTTCCAATATAAACTTCATTTAGCAAGGCTCATTGACCATGACCTTGTGGTCATCTTGCACCAAAGAAATATGGTATGCACATGGGTTTTTATGTCTCTTTAGTTTCAACTTGGTGACCATTATTTTTGACACTAGATTTTCAATACTTCCACCATCAGTGATCACATCACAACACTTATCTTCACATCTACACCTTGTGTGAAACAAGCTCCTTCTTTGATCAGGTTCATTTTGACCACTCAGTAGGACTCTTCTATTAACTAGGACCTCTCCTCTTTCAACATCTTCAAAATGTGAGGATATGGCATCTTTGTCACATGTGAACCTCTAGTCTGGCCTTCTATTCTTTGATCCATCCTTCCTTAGCATTGGGATCATTCAAATTCTCTATGCTCTTATTCTATATAGTGAAAACATTTCCCTGGTAAGCCTCCTCTTCTAGATCCTTATGCTCTACCTCTCCTCTCTAATCTCTATTGGTCTAATCATGGAAATAATTTGAATCATTTTCCCTTTGGTTACAATTTCTACTAATAGCCTCATCATTGTTCTTTTGATCATCATTATGGCCTCCATAAGATTGTCCTCCAGATCTTCCACTACAACCTCTTTCACTATTCTTGTTGTCAAAATTCTTGCCCAATTTCTACTCAAATTTTAGGGAAAATTGGTAGTCGTCCTCAATACTATTCATTTGAACCAAACTAAACTCATCCTAAATTCTTGGCCTTAACCCATAAAGATAATAGGCTACTTTCTCCTTGTTAGCTTCTACATGGCTAATTCTAATGAGAACTTGATAGAACTCTTTGGTATATTCTTGAACAGATTTTTTGCTTTCTTCAAACCTTGAATTTTCTTCAATAGATCAAGCTCATAATCTATAAGAATGAATTATCACTTCAATTTAGCTACCTTCTATTTCCATCTGATAATTTTGTCTTTTCCATTTCTATTTGACTCCAATTGAAACTCATGTCACAAAAACTTTACATGTCCCTTTAGTTTTGTCTTCGCAAAATTGGCCCTATCAAGATCCTCAATATCTTCATACTCAAAGTAATCCTCTAGTTCATTAATCTAATTAATTAGCTCTTGTGGGTTAAGGATTCCTAAAAATGTGGGATCCTCAAACTTAGTTCTTTTTCCAATCTTGGAGATGTCCTTAAAATACCTTTACTTCCTCTAGGTTTAGAACTACCTTTGCTTCAACATTTTCATCTACTTCATGCTCATCATCACTTTCATCTCTTTTAGGAAGATATATTCCTCTACATTGTTTTTTTTCCAATGCTTGCATTTTTTTTTGGAGGTCTCTAGAACCCTTAGGTGTAACACTTGTAGCTCTTCCACCATGCTCTCTTTGTGGAAGCATTCTCATGCTTCCACTAAAACCCTAGTGTAAATTGCCTCACAATCGATGATCTATCTGCACACTTAGCCCAAACCATGGTCCTAGTGCGAATAACCTCATAGTTAGTGATCTATCCACACACTCAAGAACTCTAGCTTTGATAACACTTGATGAAGGATACTCCCCTTTACCATAAACACATATTAGAAAAAAAAAAAACAATAGAAAATGTGAGAATACAATATGGACTTCTTATTTGCACTAGAAATGTGGAATTGCAAAATTCACAAGTACAATATGCTAACCCACATAGGCACCTTCATTACACTAACCCAGATGACTAAGCTATGAACTACCACTTAGATAGGCAATTTTATGCCATGCGAGAAGGTTCTAGAGATTAAAACTTAATACTTAGGACCAAAAAACACTAAAAATACATGTAGATATGGCCAAATACATCTTTGACAATTATTTTAGATATTTCAGGTAACCCAACTTTGAAAGGCCATAACTCACAAATCGTTGCTTTCATTGCCTATTATAGCCACTTTTTAGAAATGTGAGCTCCTAATATATAGACTTAGAATAGCAATAGCTCCTATGAAAAACCTACTAAAAATAGCAAGTTCCTATAAATAGTAAACACCCTATGTACTAATTCTTATTAAAATAAAAAAGACTAAAAATGAGATATTTTTCAATGATGAAAGATTTCTCTTACACCTAGAATGCTTTTGCATCAATAATATATAATATCATTAATGTATTACTTGGTCTTAGTGCTCCTTTTATACACTAAATAAATCAATGTTTCTCTAGGTTCATTCTTGTTATGTCCTCTTTTTAAATCCTCTTCATCAGTCAAATGAATGATAGCATTCAGACTAAAAAGCAATTGCCTGACCAATAAGTAGCAAGTTTTACATTATTTTCAAATTAATGATTTTTCTATGATACACTCTATAGTTTAAGCAACCTCTTTTCAACAATCTCCGTCTTTGGCATTGATGGAAAAAAAATTCCAACAACAAAACCAAAAACAAAATTATTATTTTTGAAACTTCTCTCTATTAATATATGTTCCTTTTTTTGATATCTCCCTTAACCTTATATCTACTTCTTTGATCTCTCTCTACTATCTATCTCCCTCTTTGACGACAATGCCAAAGACTTTCCATATTTTCATATAGATACAATCAATTTAGGTTCTCTCTCTCTCTCTCTCTCTCTCTCTCTCTCTCTCTCTCTCTCTCTCTCTCCCTCCTTGCACGTGACTATAAATCTTCTAATTCAACTCCCTCATTACTTTAGGCGGCTCCTACAATATGATCCACTGCACCAAAATTTTAAAAAATGACATTCAACTTAGTTGATGCAAGGAACTACATTGGCTTCTTAAATAGCTTTGTATAGGGTTATCACCCCTATTTTACCTCTAATATATTCATTAGTATCCTTAGGTAAAAAAATTTTCAATATATCAACTATTTGTTCTTTTGTATTCACATTTTTCATTATCACTTCTCTGTCTTGAGCCAACTCTCTAAAGTAATGATACTTGATTTCAATGTTCTTTTTCTTTGTGTGCATCATAGGGTTCTTTGATATGTTTATAGCCCTTGTATTATCAAACTAAGGAACCACAGGTTCAATAATTTCTTCCTTCATTCCTATGAGTAGTTGTTTCATCCATACCACATTTGTACAATTTACTGCAATACCACATATTCAAGTTCAGCAATAAATTGAGATATACAATTTTGTTTCTTACTGGTCCAAGTGACCAATCTCTTTCCTAATAAAAAATGCTCCACTACTTGTACTCTTTCTATCATTAATGTTTCCAACCCAATCAACATCTATATAGACTCTTAATTAAAATTTATCATTCTTGTAGTATAGGCCATAGTCTTCTATTCATTTCAAGTATCTCATGATCCTTTTAACAACCATCAAATGATTCTCCTTAGGATTTGTAGAAAACTTTGCGCCAATCCTAATAGATAACACAATGTCAAGTGTTTTATGTACTACATATTGCAATTTTCCAATCATAGACCTATACAATATTTGATTTACTTCAGGAAAATCATTAGTTTCAGCTAGTATCCACATCTTCATTTTTCTTATAGTTCTCATTTCAACCTCCAAATGACTTGCCACCACCTCTTCCTCCTTGACTCCACCCTCTTTTCCTTCCATCAAATTTTTTTTTTAGCTCCTTCTAAACTGCCAAGGAAAATTGTTATGCCTCTTCAATGCTAGTAATTCTAACCAAACTTAACTCCTCTTGAATGTTAGGTCTTAAGAAACTAAGGTAATGGGAAACCTTCTCCTTGTTTTCTTCTACATGCCCTACCCTTATAAGGACATGGTAAAATTCCTCTTTGATTCCTAGACAAATTTTCCCACTTGCTTTAACCCTTGCATCTTTTTAAAGAAATCAAACTTGTAACCAATAGGAATGTACTAATTTTTTAGTTTTTCCACCGTGTGATCCCATCTTATGATTTTCTCCTTTACTCTTCTATTTCTTTCTAACTAAATCTCTTGCCACCAAATTTTGACATTTTTTTTCATTTTTTCCTTCAAAAACTTAACCCTATAAGGGTCCTTGATATCCTCATCCTCAAAATATTCCTCTAGCTCATTGATCTATTTGATCAACTCATCTAGGTTTAGATTTCCTAAAAATATGTCAATGTTAATTTTAGGTCATTTTCCAAGCTTGGCAATGGCCCTAAAAAGCTTCTCCTCCACCTGGTTTAGGACTTCTCCATCTCCTTCCCCTTCCTCCCCAACATTTCCTTTTTCTTCAATTTTTTCCTCACTTTCATCGCCTATGGCAACATTCATCCCTCTACAGATCTCCTCTAGCAATACCTAGACTTGTGTTTAGAGGGCTCTAACTTTAGGAGTAACAACTCTGACCCTTCTACCATGCTCCCTTCATGGAGGCATCTTCTTGTATCAAAACCCAAAACCATACAGTCCTACTACAAACTACCTCATAGTCGGCGCTCTATCTACATACTCAGGAAAACCTACTCTAATACCACTTGATGAGTACACAACCTAAGACAAAAATGAATGCAATAGGAAAAGGGGAATATTTGTATCAAAAGTGATCTAGTGTTACATTTATTACAATGAAAATTGACCCAAAGATATGCCCTGTGGCTTACAATGTTGTATGAACCTAGAGAAAAATGCTCCTCTAGTACCTTCTCCCAAACTCCATAAAAACTACCTTTACAATGCCATAAATGTCCTTAACTAAACCAAATTAGGTTTAGGGTTAGGAATACATTTTATAATATTTCATTTGACATCCACTACCAAAATAGAAGATTCTAAAAAACATGTTAGAAGTTGGTGTAAAATTAGAAGAATCTAGAAATGGTTGTCCAACTTCTAGGAGGCATAACTTTTGATTTGTTCCTTTGATTGACAAACCGTTTACATTTCCAGAAAGCTCTCTAGGAGCTATATAGCCCTATTGACTAGATTTTCTTGTTGCTCATTTTTTGGGCCCATATGAAGATGTTTAGTGTCTTAAATATGACTTAGAAGTGCTCTTAGGATCCTTTTGACTACTACATAATGTGCTTCTCTAGGATTAGCTTAGAATCTTGCAATCATTCCAATTACATTTGCTATATTTGACCTTGTTTAAGTCAAATATTGTGAAACTCTGATCATCAACTTGTACTTCTTCTACTCAATAGTAGTTGTCTCATCCTTTGTAGATAACTCGTGTCTAGTTACCATAGGTGTTCCAATGGGTTTACATGTTCTAAACCAAACTTTTTAGTAAATATTTCAAATACATAGTCTGAGAAATAAAGATTCCTTCTTTATCTTGCACAATCTATAATCCTTGAAAGTATTTCATTTCTCCTATCATACTCATTTCAAATTCCTTCTTTATTTCTTCTGCAAACTTGTCACTTTCATCATCATTTCTTCCAAATATTATATCATCAAAAAATATTACCAATATTATCAATCCATCATCAATTTTTTCCAATAGAGATCACTATCTGTCATACCTTTTCTATATCCAAACTTTGTCAAATGCTTTTCCAACCTTGCATACCAAGTTTTGAGTTCTTGCTTCAAGCCATACAATGATTTCTTCAATTTGCATACTATGTCCTTGTCATATATTAAAGGACAACCTTTAGTCTATTCAATGTATACCTCTTTTCCAAGTTCTCTATTCAAAAATGTTGACTTGACATCCATTTGATATACTTTGAATTTATTATATCATATGCTAAGAATAATCTCACTACTTCAAGTATTTCCATAGGAGCATAGGTTTCATCATAGACTTTTCCTTCTTATTGTGAGTAACCTTTAGATACCAATCTTTCTTTATTCCTTACAACTTTTCCTTATTCATTTATCATGTTTCTGAATATCCATTTAGTTCCTATCACTTTCTTATTTACTAGTCTAGGGGGTAAAAGTACAAAGTTGTGTAATGTTTTAGGCTGACTTATCAGAATGACTAAATTTGAGTATTTCTATCAAAATATCTTTTTTTTTTAAACATACGATCTTGATAAATTTATTGTAGCTAGGTCATATATAGTCTCACACTTTTCTAGTTTGAAATGTCTGTTAAATTCATGTTTTATACTAGTTAGTATCCAATTACTAAAAAAATACAATTATTTCAGAAAAATGACATTTCAATAACTCTTACTATTTTTAATTATACATTTTTAATAACATATAGACACTATTTTATAGAGCTCAAAGTCATGAATATTCCCATATAGAGTTCATAGTGTTTAAATTAGATATAGTATATTGTAATTTAAAAAAATTAGAAGTGTGTATTTTAACACTCGAGAAGATGTTGATTTTGAGAAAGAAAAATATTAAATCCAAAAAAGTATAAAAATTATATGACATTCTAGAGGAGAGAGTCCTCTTCTAGAATCTATAATTTTTATTTTGGTTGGAATAGATTTATTTTGAAGAATATGGTGGGAGATGAAAACCATTGATTTGAATAAGTTGAAATTTGAATCATTATAAATTAAAAATATAGGTTTGAAGCCAATTTTTGTTTTTGATTATTCTAGCTACATGTGTTACATAATATAAGATCATAGGAAAATTATTTTATTTTGATGTCATTTTGTTGTGGGAACTAGACCCTTAATTTCCAATGTTTTTCAACAACGAAAAAAGTTATCATTAAATAATAGGAAAACATATCATTTCTTATTCCAAATAATTATAAAAAATTATAATCCTAAATTTCATCCATTTCTATACATTTCATTATTTTACTTTGTTTTCAAATTCTAAATAATAATTTTAGTTTTATGTCATTGAAAGTGAATAGTTATACTTTTGTTAGCCTTTTCCTTTTTAAAAGGGTGACATAGGTTTGTGCTTTTACCAAGGGACCAATTCCCATGTCTTATTCTTTACTATCTAATCTAATTCATATTTCATATCTTGCTTTGAATACTCATATTTACATGCTTCATCTACATTCTTAGGTTCAACTTGAGATATCAAACATAATTCTTCATTGATTATGCTTCTTGTCATCACAACCTTATCTCTTCTTTTGATGATCTTCTTGGGTGGATGATTTTTTTTCATATTCTTAGCCGATTTAGGAGTTGTTATCTCAACTCTTAGCTCTATTCAAGGTTTTGAATTTTGTTCCTACCTTAGCTCTCCTTCATTCTGCCAATAATTTTTAGTCTTAAGCAATGCCTCATCATTCCTTAGTTTAGTACCAACATTATCATCTAAATTGTAATCAACTATTCTTTCTTGTATCTTGAATTTTTCATCAACTCTCACATTTGCACTTTCCATAATAGTTTTCAAATCTATCTCTTCTTTTACTTCCTCTTCATTAACCAATCTAGCCTCATTATCATTGACATTCAAGAATCTTTGGATACTTGCTTTAAATTCTTCAACTTGATCAAAAATTAAACTCTTTCTAGTTTCCCTTAATCTCTTAGGGCATCTAGACAAAAAATGACCAAACTCTATACATGTCCAATGAACAAAAAATTTCATACCTTCTGGCTCTCTTTTTATAAGTAGATCAATACCATCCCTTATCTTTATTACTTCTTTGGACCTAGACTTATCTTTACTTGTGCTTCTATTCTTTTTGTAACAATTTTCCTTAGGGAAAAATTCACCCAAAATCAAGGAACTCAAGCACTAGGATGACTAGAAGTCAACAACATGATAAGCCATAGAACTAGGTAGGTGTGGGTTATCCTCCATTTAGCATAGGAGTAAGTGTGATGATGAGAGGATAAGTCTACAAAGGTGTAGCATGTAAAATTATGTTGTAGGCACCATGTGTTAAATTAGGAGTGCAAATAACTATCTTGTCAACATGACAACTTAGTTAATTATGCAAACTCCAATATTGTAGACATCGTGTACTGAATTAGAGTTGCTTACTCTAGTGTTGTCAACATGATAACTCATAAAAGTACACAAACTCCTAAGTCTCTCATTAATAAATAATAAAATAATGCATGGACCTAAGTAAACTTAAGTAAGTGTAAATATTGAATAATTACTTACATCAACACCCCCCCTTAGGTGTAATTTAAGGGAATGCACTTAAGCTTACAAAAGCTAAGATGAAATGCAAAATGGGTCTTGGCTACTAAGCCATGTTAGGTACCCAAGTACATAATGAAATGAAAACTCTCATAAAGTGGAGAAAGAGAAAAAAACTCATGAGAAAAACCCTCCCCCAAAAAGAGAGATGAAAAGACAAGATGCATGGATGGATGGAGTAATCAAGACCCCCCCATTATGACATACATCAAGTATATACAAAAGAGAAGCATGAGAAGAACAAAATCCCATAGGAGGACAAAGTCCACCCCATAAGAGAGAAGAAGAGAGACAACATAGTCCCCCCCCCCCAAAATTTAGAGTGTCAATCAGTGATAGCTACTCCAAGGAAGAAGCTAGTCCTGGAGTACTAAATAATGTTCCTCCCCTTTGGAAGAAACAATGGAAAAGGTACAAGTGAGATGATTCCCTTGTGTGTAAAAAGAATCCTAATGATGAATGGTGCCTCTAAAGCCTACTCAACTATACCTATGTCGATGTTGTTGGTTGCCCCTTCCAAGAATAAGTGTAGATCTAGCAAGGATGGATGTAGAACCTGTCCCAAAGAACCAACTATCTCCTCAAATGATAAAGAGATCTCCTCCAAGTACTATACATAACAATCCATAATCATATCAACCTATGAAGACTAGTCATATAGAGAATGGACAAGAGGGTTAGAGTGAGCCCTTGCAAAAACTAAAGAAGGATCATCATCATCAAAGAGAAAATGTATATCCTTGATGACGTCCCCCCAATTTGCTATCTATGACTCCACATAAAAACCTAAAATATATGCTATGTAGTCATCCCCTAATGCTGGAATTGGAAGACAAGGTGTACCTTGTTGTGCTAGACATATCATTGTGGCAATGTATGCATGTGAATCACTATCACTAGTGTCACTATCAGTTTCCACATTGTATGAAGTGCAAGGAGGATTAGAGGATAAGCTAGGTGAACTTTCCTCAAAGTGTACATTCCTCCTAACAAAAATCTCACAAGTCTCAAGATCCATAAGTCTATATGCCTTAACACTCTCTTCATATCTAATGAAAGTATAAGGCCTTGGTGGTTGTTCCTTGCATTCCCTAGAAGATATGTTTTCCCATGCTAGACAACCAAAGACTTTGAAGTGTTTCACAGCTAGTTTTCTACAGGACCATGCCTCCAAAGGAATCATCCCATCTAAGGCATTATAAGGAGACCTATTAAGTATGTGAGTGGCACTTCTTATATCTTTGACTTCAAGTGTTGGATCAAGAGACTTGGCTTGTGTCATGCAACTTTCCATTGCCTTAAGAGTTTGTATCCTTAATGCTGAAAGATATATCTTGTGAAAACTAAATGTTGGTAGATTATGAAGATCAATACCCTCAAGTTTGAATAAGTCTTTAAGTCTTATGTTCACATATTTTCTTTCATTGGGGATTTATAGAAGCTTGATGGCTTTCCTTGATTGTTGTTCAACATGAATATTGAAGGCTTGAAGCTTATCAACCACTTCATTCTTGTGATGAAGAAATTAGACCCATGTGTAGCATGAAAAGTCATCAATAAAAGTGAGTATGTAGTGACCTTGGTTGACATATGTCATTGCAAAAGGACCTACTAGTACCATGTTGGTGTAGGAGCACATTAAATTTCAAGAAGACAAAGATATAAAAGCTACAGAAGCCATTTGTAATAAGTTGTCAAAGGAGGTCTTAATATTATAAATAATGTAAAAATGTTTATTTAATTGGTGAATGGATCTATTGACATCCATATAAAGTCATTTGAGTCATTTGTATTGTATTTGGGTCAAGTTGTAAAGGCTATGAAGCCATTTTTTGTCAAAAATGTAAAAGTTGCGTAAAAAAGTTGTAAAATGCAACTTTGAGAAAGTTGTTAATAATAGAAAAATAATGTAAAAAGGTATATGGTTGGTCTTGGGGGTAGTTATGAAGGTTTATAACTGTCAAATGGATATAAAAACCATTTTATGGTCAAACCAAATCAATTTGGAGAAGAGAAAATACTTTGATAAATTTTTGGTGCATTTTATTGTTGTGGTTTTGATTGGTTTTTTTTAGTTTTAGAGTAGTTTCTAGGACTTGTACGGACATGTATAGCCTGGAAACCATCTAATATAATAATGGATATATAGTATGATGAATCCTTCTTCTCATGCTTTTGGTTTGGTTCAATTTTATGAAGAAATGAATAAGTTATGGGTATTTTGGTGAAAGTGGATGTTTGCAGATTTGAGATTTGCTGAATACAGTCATGTTACAGCGTGTGATGTGGACATATTTTAGAGACTCAAGAACTCTAATGATATTAATTGGAAATATATGTGAACTACCTTTCATTTTCAACTGGTTTGAATCATTTTTATATAGATTTGTGAAAGTTATGGGCATTTGAGTGAAAACTGATTTTTAACAATTTTCATTGGAGTTACAGACAGTGATTTGTGCTTGGAAATTTATATATGAACGAGAAAAATGAATGGCTTACATATTTGAAAACTAGACTCAAGAATGGATAATATAGAATTTTTTTTGTTTCATTTAGATTTATATAGTATGATGAATCCTTCTTCTCATGATGGATATATAGTATGATGAATCCTTCTTCTCATGCTTTTGGTTTGGTTCAATTTTATGAAGAAATGAATAAGTTATGGGTATTTTGGTGAAAGTGGATGTTTGCAGATTTGAGATTTGCTGAATACAGTCATGTTACAGCGTGTGATGCGGACATATTTTAGAGACTCAAGAACTCTAATGATATTAATTGGAAATATATGTGAACTACCTTTCATTTTCAACTGGTTTGAATCATTTTTATATAGATTTGTGAAAGTTATGGGCATTTGAGTGAAAACTGATTTTTAACAATTTTCATTGGAGTTACAGACAGTGATTTGTGCTTGGAAACTTATATATGAATGAGAAAAATGAATGGCTTACATATTTGAAAACTAGACTCAAGAATGGATAATATATAATTTGTTTTGTTTCATTTAGATTTATTTTGAGGAAGATATCTGATGCCCTAGGCAGGGTTACCAGTTTTGTTTCTGGTTTATGATAGAAAATATGGGTCTTGGTTCAGAGTACATAATTTATAATCTGCTTATTGGATTGGCCTCATCTTTGGATATGTTTTATAATTACTAATTTGGAACAATTATTTCAAAAAAAATTTCAAGAAGATATTTAGAACTGGAGTTATGAACAATGCAATCAGACATAGCAATCTGATTGTGTGAGTGAAGATGTTGTCTTTATTAGTGTATAATGTCAGGGTTCTTTGTTGTAATCTTTGAGATGTTCTTGGTTCTTTGAGGGTGTACCAGACTATTGTGAATCCCTTGAGTTGAACTAAGATTCCTTGAAGATAAATACAAAGGGCTCTACATCAGATTGGTATCAGAGCTTGAAGATCTTGAGTGTGTGGGTAGAGCGCCGAGGGAGGCAATCCACACCAGGACCTTGAAGAATTTGTATTTGTTTTGTTGATGAGTTTTGGTTGTAGGTTCTTATCCATCTTTCTGCACATGAAGGTTGGGATGTATGGGTAGACAAGAGAAGGTCTATAATAACCATTCTCCAATGGAGATAAAGCTGGGTAGAAGGTGCATGGCACAAAGAAGGTGAGGCATCTTCCAGGATCTACTGTTGGGTAAGATGAATGGTCAAGGGCCATGGATTGGTCTAGTTGATTTCCAAGAGACTAGGGAGAGAGGAAAAGAGGAGGACTCCTAGGTGAGGCATAGGGGAGAGTTGTTTGTGGTGAGTTTGAAACAGCAATGGTAAAGATGGATCTCTTACTGATAAAGCACCGTGGAAGTTGCAGCCATTAATGCTCCACTAAAAGGAGTATTTGAGAAGATGATTTTGAGGACAGTCCTGTGTCCTTAAGGGAAAAGATGATGGTGATAAAGGCATGAAGAGGCAAAGGAAAAGATGAGGATTTTGATCTAATATTTTTTCTTGCAGGTTATTGATTCCATATTTCCAAGAGACTTGGAAACTTTTCAAGGTTGGGAGTATGGTGCTGGAGCACATTAAATTTCAAGAAGACAAAGATATAAAAGCTAGAGAAGCCATTTGTAATAAGTTGTCAAAGGAGGTCTTAATATGATAAATAATGTAAAAATGTTTATTTAATTGGTGAATGGATCTATTGACATCCATCTAAAGTCATTTGAGTCATTTGTATTGTATTTGGGTCAAGTTGTAAAGGCTATGATGCCATTTTTTGTCAAAAATGTAAAAGTTGCGTAAAAAAGTTGTAAAAAGCAACTTTGAGAAAGTTGTTAATAATAGAAAAATGATGTAAAAAGGTATATGGTTGGTCTTGGGGGTAGTTAGTAAGGTTTATAACTATCAAATGGATATAAAAACCATTGTATGGTCGAACCAAATCAATTTGGAGGAGAGGAAATACTTTGATACATTTTTGGTGCATTTTATTGTTGTGGTTTTGATTGGTTTTTTTTTAGTTTTAGAGTAGTTTCCAGGACTTTTATGGACATATACAGCCTGGAAACCATGTAATATAATAATGGTTATATAGTATGATGAATCCTTCTTCTCATGCTTTTATTTTGGTTCAATTTTATGAAGAAATGAATAAGTTATGGGTATTTTGGTGAAAGTGGATGTTTGCAGATTTGAGATTCGCTGAATATAGTGATGTTACAGCGTGTTATGTGGACATATTTTGGAGACTCAAGATCTCTAATGATATTCATTGGAATGATATGTGAACTACCTTTCATTTCCAACTGGTTTGAATCATTTTTATATAGATTTGTGAAAGTTATGGGCATTTGAGTAAAAACTGGTTTTTAACAATTTTTATTGGAGTTACAGAAAGTGATTTGTGCTTGCAAATTTATATATGAATGAGAAAAATGAATGGATTAAATATTTGAAAACTAGACTCAAGAATGGATAATATAGAATTGGTTTTGTTTCATTTAGATTTATTTTGAGGAAGATATCTGATGCCCTAGGCAGGGTTACCAGTTTTGTTTCTGGTTTATGACAGAAAATATGGGTCTTGGTTCAGAGTACATAATTTATAATCTGCTTATTGGATTGGTATCATCTTTGGATATGTTTTATAATTACTAATTTGGAACAATTCTTCCAAAAAAATTTTCAAGAAGATATTTAGAACTGGAGTTATGAACAATGCAATCAGACATAGCAATCTGATTGTGTGAGTGAAGATGTTGTCTTTATCAGTGTATAATGTCAGGGTTCTTTGTTGTAATCTTTGAGATGTTCTTGGTTCCTTGAGGGTGTACCAGACTATTGTGAATCCCTTGAGTTGAACTAAGATTCCTTGAAGATAAATACAAAGGGCTCTGCATCATATGTGAACCAACTGAAGAACAATTGGTGCTCTTGAAGACTTCACTTTATCATTCTTCTCCTCAAAATGCATATACACTAAGTATGTTGAATGCTCACCCTTGGAAAAGTTGATTGTAGGTAGACCTTTGACCATGTTTTTTGAGAAAATTTTCTTAAGATAGAAAAAGGCAAGATGACTATATCACTCCTGCCATTATTTGATTTTTGAATGCAGTTGATTCAACAAGGCATGTAAAGGATACTTAGGCACAAAGTGGGAGAAGGAATAAACCCTTTTGTCATTATTGACTTTCCTCACTACAACCAATGAATCATCTTTGAGATTGTACACCATTGCTGAATCTAAAAGGAACTCAACTTTGTTGCCATCTACAAGGTGAGTGATTTGGTAAATTGAGAGGAGATTAGAGCTAAGGTTTGGAACATAGAGAACATCTTTGAATTCCCCATTTTCCATCTCCACATGTCCTTTTCCTTCAACTTCTATTTCTATGTCCTTTTCCTTCAACTTCCCTTTGAAGAACCCATATGATATGAGCTACTTGAGTCAAGAATCCATTCTGATGAAGAACTTGAAATTACCATAAGTGCTTGCCCTTTTCCCTTTGAAGTGGGTGGAGTTGAATCCTCGGAAGCACTTGGCACATTGATTTTGTTCTTATTGAGTAGGTTTTCCAACTCATCGATTCTCTTAGTCTTGCAATGATGCTCATAATGATTTAGTTTATTTCAATATGCACAAAAAAGTTTATCCTTATTTTCATTATTTCCCTTCTTGTTGGAAGAAGAACTACCTTGTTGTAAGGAGGAAGAATTATGTGTGTTAGATTGAGACTTTTGCTTCCATTGCTTTTTCTTGTTGTTGTTAGTAGAACTTTTTCCTTCTTGATTTGATTGGTTCTCATTGCTAGCCACTAATTCTTTAGTCTTTGATGATGTGAGAAGTCCCATATCTATCAAATTGGTTTGTATAAAATCCAACATTTCTATAAAAGCATCAAATGTAGGCTTTTGGAAAGCACTTCCCATGGTTAACTTGTGAGTATTATAACTTGAAACAAAGGAAGCATACTTTTAAGGTAGCCTCTTCAGGATGTGATGAATCAACCTATCATTCTTCATGGGATTACCACAATCTTTATGTAGTGCTCTCAATTCATTGGCTTTTTTGATATAATCTTGACATGTGTCAAAATTTGTTGGATCTAATAGAAGTAGATCATCCTCAATCTAGAATCATTTTTCCTCATCCACCTTACCATACAATGCTTCAAGTTTGTTCCAAGTAGGTTTGGCTTCCTTGAAATTGGAAATGTAGAAGAAGAGATCTCTGTGTACACAACTCTTGATAATTCCCAAAGCCTGTTGCTCTTTAATTTTCCAATCAAAGAGTGTTGTAGCATCATTGGGTTTGGGAATTGTACCATCAACATAAAGATTTAGACTTTTTTCCATTAATCTACTCCATACAATATCTTTCCATGTAGAATAATTGTGTGAAGTTAGAATTGGACCATTAGGTGAACCCATGATGTGGAAAATAAAAAGAGCACAAAAGAGAGACACAAAAACACAATACACACCCCCACTATTTACTCAATCAAAGAAACCGCCCTCGCCCCCCACCCCCTTGCCCCAAAAGAAGAAGAAAAAGATTTTGGCACTATATATGTAGTGCATGTACAATAGGCCACTTGTCAAAATGTACAAAGTGGACTTTTAATTTTGCTATTTACAACTACCTTTTGAGGCTCAAATCTATCACTAAACACTGTAGCTCAGATGTACAATTTTTTTGAAAAGTAATCGAAGCAATACAATGCAGAAAAGGCCCTAAGTCTAAAAGTGATATTTTGGGCTACACAACCCTATAATCTGATTATAGATCTAGAAAGTAGACAAAAATTAAGAACTTTCGAAAAAATGGAACCATTTTTTGAGTCTAGATGAGAACGTATGGAGCGTTTCAAGTTATAAAATGTAGGATTGATAGGTATAGTCACCAAAAAATGCAATTTCTAACAAATCCATCCACCAAAACCCAAAAATAATAGCACCACTAAAAAGTTCAAGAAATTCTACCCAAAAAGTAAATGAAAATTGCACTTGATTTGGAGTTTGGATGACTGAGTTATGGCCTACCAAAGTTGGACTATCGAATCAAAATTGCATCTAGAGAGGGTTCTAGGTAGCTAAATTCTAGGTTAAATTTGATAGTCAAATGACCATCATAGTAGTTTCAAAGTTCCTAGAAATGATAGCTAGAAAACTATCAAATTTAGTGCCATGTCTAGATGACATCATAAAAAAATTGGGTTCCTTGCTGATGTAGTGGTGCTGTCATGATGATGTTAACTATATGGATGTGATGTCAGCATATGGTCAAGCTTGTGTGGCTAGATGATGTGGTAGACTACGTATGTGCTGAAGTGGAGGGGTACAAATGGGTACTAAATGGCATGTGTCCGATTAGGTGTTGAATTGGCATGTGTTAGATGTTCCATGTTTGTTCTATGTGGCTCTTTGATTTTGCACCACTTGTTTGCTCCATAGAGGCACCATGGGGTGTGTAGTGTGTAGCTAGAGTACGGGCCTTTTTGGGCAATGCTTGCTAATTTGACCAGCCTTCAAATAGCTAAAGCATGTAGTTTTACTCAACCATCTATTTTAGTTACCATTAAAGTGTTTCTTATGCAATTCTCAGGGATGTGTCCATATTCTTGACAATAATGACAACTATGTCTTGTATTGTAATCCCAGTTATAGAAATTTTCATAGGTTCTTCCCTTTGTTGACTTGTTTTATGATCATGTGGACTTGGATCTACATTCAAAGGCTCTGTGTCCAAACTTCTTACAATTGAAGTAGTGTCCCTCAAATTTTGGTGCATGCATGGTTTTGGTTCTACATTCATGTGTCTAATGACCTTGTTTGTTGCACTTGTGATAATGAGTCATGTTCTTAGGCTTATCATTTTGACAACCATTCTTGTTCCTGCAAACATTAGTGATATGTCCTTTCTTACCACAATGATGACAAGTAGGTTAAGAATTCATACCTTTATTATTTCTTTCCTCAACAACTTTGGATAAATTTCATTCTTTAGTGCTTATGTAGCCCAATCTCGATGTGTCTGTACTAGATCTAGGGGATTTTAGTAGTTGCTCAAAGTACTTGATGGCTTCATTTGGCTTGTTGAAACTTTTAGCAAATTCCTTTCATCTTTTTAGGTCATTCTACAGTTGTTTATTCTACAACTTCAATGTAGTTATCTCAATGTCCTTGACATTCAACTCATGATGAGCATTCATCATTTGGCATCGGGTGTCTAGTTGCATGTTTGAGATCTTGGATAGCTTTGCTGATTTTTCTTCCAATTTGTTTGCCAAAATTCTTTTGTCTTTCTCAATCATGGCCTTGTCTTCTATATCTTTCTTCTTTTGTTCAGTCACCTCACATAGCACTAAAGCTTGTGTTTCTTGTTCCAACATGAGATTTGTAATTTCCTTAGCTTGTGCTCTATTCTTTTCAATGAGAACTATGATTGCTGCAACAAATTCATAGGAGTTACCATCTACAAATAACTTTGTGGTGTCAATCTCTTTGTACTATGTGTCATTTTTAGCCATAGCAATCTCTTTTCTTCTCTTTACCAAACTTCTCAAGGCATCTTTGGCTTCATTTAGTTATTGTAGTAAGAGATTTAACTCAATATCCTAATTTTAAATGGTCTTTCCCAACTTATGAACCTCTATTTAAAGATCTTTTCTCAAAGTTGTAAGGCTTCTCCTAATATGAACTTAGCTTTGATACCAAATTTTGGAAATACAAGTAGGAAATATATCCTTTTGAATGGGGGGGAGGGGGGTGAATTTGAAGTACTAATCTCTAACCAATAAAACTTTTATCTTTAAAACAATGCATGCATTAACATATTGAAATAATGTGTGAAGTAAATGAATCCATATAAACATTTGACACAAGATATGACTACCCAAAATCCCTCCAATGATAAATTAAAACTAGGGTGGGGATAACACCCACAATTCTTCACTACTATAGCAATAAAGTTCACCTCTTAAGCTTACATAGTTTGTCCATTCTTATGATCTACTCTATGAGAGACCTACCCTATTAAAGGCTTGCAAAGGATTGTTAGATCCCACCATATTAAACGATTTTAACACTCTATTAAAAGTGTGTCTTCCTAAAAAACTTTAGAACATTCACTTGGAATGTCACCCTATTAAAGGATTTTACAATGACTATTAAATCAACCTCACTCCAAAGGATTTCACTCGACTAATTTAGTTGTTAGAAAGTAATATTAGAATGTTTGATTTGATACACTTACAACTTTTGCCTTGCTGATTTCAAATCACAATTATCTCCATCTTGATCCTTTTGATCTATTGTAGCAATGCTGTATAGTTTCTCCTCTATTTCGCAAACTAATTATGCAATCCTTTTATACTTCTAAGTCACCTGGCATGCTTACTAATCAATTCACCCCATTCACTTCCTTCAATTATTTTCTTTCATCACATCCTCACACACATTAATTCATACTTTCTTTCATTGAATTATGGGGCTTTCTCTCCTTTAAAAAAACTTTGGTGGCTTAGGATTAGGTATGAATCTATGATTGAGATTCATTCATTTTCCCACTCAATTCTTTCCATTTTTTGATTGGTTGCATGTTGATCACATAGGGAATTCAACTAGATTCAATCTGATCTTCAAAGATTTGATGTCTATCCACAAGTCATTTCAAAAATGGTTTACATAGTTGTTTGTGCCATTACAAACAACTAGGTCCATTCTGTGTTACTCAACACTTACTATAATTTTGTCTTGCTTGAAACTCGAAGTTGCTCGACATCAATTGTTCACTTGGCACTTGAACTACTTCGCACATGAGTGACTTGATATTCATTGCTACTTGGCATCTATACATATTATACTTATTATACTTATCATGTGTTAGTAGTTCGACATGAACTTGGTAAATATCTTAAGTGTGTTGACACTCAATTGTCAAAACCAATCAGAGATCAGCAATCTCCCCCTTTGACATGAGTGGAAAAAACACTTAACTATACATAACAAATATAATGTCCTCTAGTATAATATACATAGAGTTTGGCATATATATACAAAACTTCAAAGTTTTCAAAACTTCTATAATAGATTCATATACCTCAAAATTTTGTAACTCCCTCTAAATTAATATGCCCATCTTGTATCCAAAATTTCTTCTCTGCTTTGAGTAGATTTGCTTCATGTTGATACTCTTTGTATTCAAAATTTTTGACACTTTATTTCTATTTGATATACTTAATTTTTTTTGTTTTCTCCCTCTTTTCTTACTCTCTCCCTTTTGGGTTATCTCCTCCAATTTATTAGTTGTTGTAACTCCCCCTTTTAATATTTCTCCCCCTTAAATATTTCTCCCTATTTTTGACACTGATGTCAAAGGGTCTATACATTGATTGTGTATTTTTCCAAGAATTTTTTGTGGAATTCCATTATGATCCTCAAAGTAGCATCCTAGTTGTCTAATGCAACATTTAAGGATTTGATCTAGATGGTTGTCTCTACTACAAGATTAACTAGACCATCCAATGTGGAAAGATTGGGGTCTTTCTTTAACACTACTTCTTCATAGGCTACTTCTTTCTGGAGTATTTCCATATGGTGGTAAGGGAGGCTTGTATACTAATCAACTTGGCTCTAATGTTAGCCTGTTCTACTATTAATACAACTAGTTAATTTTGTGTACGAAGGATTGAATGAAAGTGCTTCTCACTTTGAATTGGATTTTGGGGTAGTTGCATACCTAAAATTTTCATATTCCTTTCTAGACTCCATTTTTTTGGCTCATCTCGTGTGTCAAGAGTGTGGGGTTACATAGTTTTTTTTATAGTGAGAATATATTCTCTAGTACTTTCTTTACTTTCCTTGGGTCAAAGCAAGAGATTCTTGACCTTTTTCATCTTCTTCATCATCTTCTCCATCATTGCCTTCTCCAAACTTGGCTTTGAGTTTCTTCACCATTTTGTCTTTCTTCTTCAAGGTTGATGCTATTTTTAGTTCCATATCAACTTTAGATTTCACAATATCATAGTTGCCAAAAATTTTAGCAGTCCTATCAACTTCTTCAGCAAGAAGTGTAGTGATAGTAGCTGAAGCTTCATCAATGTTTATTTCATAGCCTAGAGGCATTAACCATCTCACTCTAGGCACTGCAGCCTGGATGAAGATGTAGTCAATATCCACAAGAAAGAAAACATCACTGTAATATTTCTCCATCGAGGAAACTTTAATTCTCAACCTCTATTTCATGTATTCTTAAAGTCTTCAAAGTAATTAGTCATTACTGACTCAAAAAAAAATTCTGATTTGCTCAATATACTCATTTATTTTCATAGCAACTAACCTATTGGTCTTCCATCCTACTCTACCAAAAGATGGGAATTCATTTTGAACATAGAAAATTATACATATCAGTATGGAACCAAACTTACATTGAACACTTTTGACTTCCTTATTTCTCCTAGGTTCTCCATTCATTGCTACAACTAGAGTTTTGCAAGATCATAAGTATGATCTTTCTTGACTATCTTGTAGCCTACATTAACTACTATACATGGAACACTATTTAGTTGGTTTGACTAATAGAATTTATGTGATATGAATCTCACTGCAAAATCAAGAAGTGGATCTGTAATAGTGTTAATGGGCATCCCTCTCTTGTTCCACTTTGCTCCTATATTTCACTCAATTACCTCCTTAGAGTCACTTCTCAAGTTTTAGGCTAATCTAGGGTTGGGTAACTAGTAACCGTTTGTACAATTCTCTTTAAAATTTTGATGGGTCCACTTTCCAACCATAGACAACCATCATGTATTTATCTTAGAAAAATCTTGATCCATTCAACTTTGAAGACAATTGGAAAATCTAGGGCACGGGTTAAGCCCTTCCTCTCTACAATTTTGAATTCTTCCTTCAACTCTCCATTTTTGCATAATTTTTCATATGCTTGTTTGATTTCTATGTCACCAATCCCTCTTTCTTTTTAATTATAACATTTTCTCACATCTTGAATCATAACAACCTTAGGCAAAATAACTGATAATGTGCCTGTAGGGTCATTCTTTTATGGAACTTTTGGTATGGCCCTAAACTTTGGTTTTTTGACCTCATTGCTCGTTGATTGAACTTGGAATGGTTCCTTCTCCTTTGGATTCTTAGAACTAGAGGCCATTATGCAAGGTAGGGTTTAGCAAATATGGAACTACATAGCTCAGTAGATGAAGAATACCTTTGGAATCGATGAACTAATGCTTGATCTTCACTATGATTTGTGCAAATTCTTCGCCCTTGCTTGTAAATCACTTCTTCACTCTATTCACTCTTGTTCTATGTTTTTAATGATGATAATATGTGAAATTTTCCCTTATAATATTTTGAAATATAGCATTTATTGCTTGGTACATGTACAACTATAACTTGGCTCCAATGTAGTTTCTATTTCACTTAGCATCGATTGGTTTTACCATCACTTAGCAGCTACAAAAATTACCCTTACTCAACTTTCATAGAAATTTCCTTCAGTCGATAGCTACTATTGACTTAGCTTCAACTAGTTTTGGTTGTCAGCTTGGCACACACTAGGATTTTACTTAGCAATTGAAGAGGACTTTTCACACTTGGTAGTAATATGGAAACTTAGATATTTGACCTTGGATTTTCATTATCATCTTATAGTTTTCTTGATGCTAATTCATCTATTTTAGTGCTAACTTCTTTTGGAACCGATGTATGATAAAACATTTTAAATATCAGTCCCACATACCTCCTTTTGCTTTGTTTGATGAGATGTAAGAAATTGACCTATCAAGTGAAGTGATCCCTTCATTCAATGTTGCCTTTCCCTTTGTTGAACTCTAAGTTGGGTGCCTTTGCCCTTGTTGGGAAATTCTTGCTGATATGACCAGTCTTCAAATAGTTAAAGCATGTAGTTTGACTCAACCATATATTTTTGTTACCATTGAAGTGTGTTCTTATGCAATTCTGAAGAATGTGTCCATATTGTTGATAATAATGATAGCAATGTCTTGTATTGTAATCCCAATTATAGAAAATTTCAGAGCTTCTTCCCTTTTTTCACTTGTTTGATGACAATGTGGACTTGGATCTACATTGAAAGGCTCTATGTCCAAACTTCTAATAATTGTACTAGTTTCCTTCAAATTTTGGTGCATACATGGTTTTGGTTCTACATTCATGTAACTGATGACCTTGTTTGTTGCACTTGTGACAATGATTCATGTCCTTAGGCTTAACATTTTGACTAGCATTCTTGTTCCTACAAACATTAGATGTGTGTCCTCTCTTACCAGAATGATGACAAGTAGGTTTAGAATTCTTACCTTTATTATTTCTTTCCTTAGTAACTTTGGATGATTCTCCTTCTTTAGTGCTTATGTAGCCCAATCCTAATGTGTCTTTACTAAATCTAGGGGATTTCAATAGTTTCTCATAGTACTTGGTTGCTTCATTTGGCTTGTTGAAACTTTCAGCAAATTCCTTTTCTCTTTTTAGGTCATTCTATAGTTGTTCATTCTGCAACTTCAATGTAGTTATCTCAATGTCCTTGACATTCAACTCATGATGAGCATTCATCATTTGGCTTAGGGTGTCCAATTGCATGTTTGAGATCCTAGATAGCTCTACTAATTTTTCTTCCTATCTATTTTTCAAAATTCTTTTGTCTTCTTCAATCATGACCTTGTCTTCCATTGGTTTCTTCTTTTGTTCAATCACCTCACATAGTAGTATAGATTTTGTTTCTTGTTCTAACTTGAGATTTCTAATTTCCTTAGCTTGTGCTCTATTCTTTTCCATGAGATTTGCAATTGTTGCATCAAATTCATAGGAATTACCATCTATAAATAACTATGTGTTGTCCATCTCTTTGTATTGTGTGTCATTTTTAGCCATAGCAATCTCTTTCCTTCTCTTTAGCAAACTTCTCAAGGCATCTTTGGCTTCATTCAATTGTTGTAGTAACAAAAGTATCTCAATCTCCTAATTTTCAATGGTCTTTCCCAACTTCTAAACCTCCATTTCAAGATCTTTTATCCAAGCTATAAGGCTTCTCCTAATGAGAACTCAACTCTGATACCAATTGTTGGAAATACAACTGGGAAATATATACTTATGGGGGGGGGGGGGGGGGGGGGGGGGTGGTGAATCAAAAGTACTAATATCTAACCAATAAAACTTTTAACTTTTAAATAATGCATGCATTAACATATTGAAATAAAATGTAAAGTAAATGCATCCACATAAACATTTGACACTAGATATGATTACCCAAGAACCCTCCAATGAGAAGGTAAAACTGGGGTGGTGATGACACCCACAATTCTTGACTACTACAATAATAAAGTTCACCTGTTAAGGTTACATAGTTTGACCATTCTCATGATCTACCCTGTGAAAGGCCTATCCTATTAAAGGCTTACACAGGATTGTTAGATCCCACCTTGTTAAAGTATTTTAACACCATGTTAAAAGTGTGCCTAGCTAAAGGACTTTATAACACTCACTTGGAATGTCACCCTATTAAAGGATTTTACAATGACTGTTTAATCAACCTCACTCCAAAGGAATTCACCCTATTTATATAGTTGTTAGGAAATAACACTAGAATGTTTGATCTGATACTTACAAATTTTCCTTGCTGATTTCAAATCACAATTCTACCCATATTGATCCTCTTGATCTATTGTAGCAATGTTGTATAGTTTCTCCTCAATTCTGTAAACTAATTTTGCAATCCTTTCACACTTCTAAGTCACCTTGTATGCTTATTGATCAATTCACCTCTTTTACTTCCTTCAATTCTTCACTCACGTCGCTCTTGCACACACATACATTCATACTCTCTCATTGAATTATGGGGCTTCGTCTCCTTTAAAAATACTTTGGTGTCTTAGGGTTAGGTATGAACTTATGATTGAGATTCATTGATTTTCCTACTCAATTCCTTCTATTTTTCTAATTGGTTACATGTTGATTTCATAGGGAATTCAAATAGATTTGATCTTATCTTCAAAGTTTCGAGATCTATCCATAAGTCAGCTCAAAAATGGTTTACATAGTTGTTTGTACCATTAAAAACAACTAGGCCCATTATGTGTTATTTGACACTTGATAATACTGATGCTCAACACTTACTATAGTTCTATCTTTCTTGGCACTTGAACTTGCTCAGCATCAACTTTTCACTAAGCAATTGAACTACTTGGCACATGAGTGACTCAACACTCATTGTAACTCAACATCTATACATATTATACTCAACATGTGTTAGTAGTTCGACATAAATTTAGTAAATATCTTAAGTGTGTTGACACTCAATTGTCAAAACCAATCTAAGATCAACACATTCGTCAGACCCAAAACGTGACAAATCACAAAGCAGTCAAGAATAGAAATCAAAAGGGTTGTCATACAATGTTCAAGTAGCTACTGGTGAGTATTTTTCTACAATCAAATAAGCCGTTGGGAATAGTTGTGGGATGCTAGATTTGTCTTGTCCATTGTGTATGCTAGAAAATGTGTAAATTTGGCTATGATTTGAGGTGTAGCTAGAATTTGTTGGACAACGAATGCTAAATAATAAACTACCATAATATTTCAGGATAATATATTTTGCACAAGGCTGGGGTGTCATTGCCCTATGCATGTACGAAAAAAAAAATATTTGTAGGCCCTAAGGGATTAAAAAAATTTCAAAAATTTTCCATGAAAAATCAAACGAAAAATGTAGAGAAAAATAAATTTGATCTAAAAATAAAATTGTAGATCTAAATAATGATCATACCAAACTTGCAAATAGGACCTCTAGGTGCTAGTTTGCAAAAAAAAATTCCTCAAAATTGACTTTGGCCGAGCATAGGTAAATTTATAGTCAATTTTCACTAAATCAACATTTTGGATGCAATGGTGAGGTTCCTTTTGGCTCTAGAGGCTCCCAATGACTACAATACTCTAGATTTGGGTCACGGTGCTAAAACAACGAGATGAATTCGAATGGCTATGTGAAGAGAAATTCTCTAGGCTTTGATACCATGTAATAATTTTCTATAGGGAAAAATTCACTCAAGATCAAAGAACTCAAGCACAAGCACAATATTAGAACAAAAGAGTATGACCAAAATATCGATATGTATTAAGTTCAATGTGAAAGTGCACTAGGAGTGCCTGTATATAAATACCTCTAGAATGCTTCTAGAATGCCTAGGAATCAACAACATGATAAGTCATAAAACTAGGCACATGTCCACCATGTGTGGTTTATCCTCCATTAAGCATAGGAGTAAGTGCAGTGATGAGAGGATAAGAGTACAAAGGTGTAGCATGTAAAATTATGTTATATTTTGGGATTACAAATGAAAAATGTATACTTCTAAGGGGGGGGGGTGGGGGTGTGAATCAAAATTATTAAACTCTAACCAATAAAACTTTCAACTTTAAAACAATGTATGCATAAACATGTAGAAATAACATATAAAGAAAATGCATCCACATAAGCACTTGACACTAGATATGATTACCTAGAAACTCTCCAATGAGAAGGTAAAATTGGGGTGGGGATGACATCCAAAATTCTTCACTACTGCAGCAATAAAGTTCACCTATTAAGGTTACATATTTTGACCATTATCATGATCTTCCCTGTGAAAGGCCAACCCTATTAAAGGCTTACAAATGATTTTTAGATCCTACCCTATTAAATGATTTTAATACCCTATTAAAAGTGTGTCAAGCTAAAGAACTTTAGAACACTCACTTGGAATGTCACATTGTTAAAGGATTTCACTATGACTGTTAAATCAATCTTGATACAAGGATTTCATCCTACTGATATAGTTGTTAGAAAATACTATAGAATATTTTATTTGATATTTCTAATTTCAAATACCAATTGAATTCATCTCAATCCTTTTTGATTTGATATGAAATTGTTGTAACCTTGATCCTTTGTTTTGCTAACTGATTCTACAATTTTGTCCTTCTTCTAAGTCACCTTGAATGTATGCTGATCCATTCACCCCTTTTACTACTATCATCACCTTCTCACATGCATTCTCTCATGCTCTCTCAGACACTCTTAATTATGGGGCTTCATCTCACTTTAAAAATACGTTGGTGGCTTAGGGCTAGGTATGAATATACAATTGAGATTCATCCAACTTTCCCACTCAATTCCTTCCATTATTTTATTGTTTTCATGTTGATCACATAGGCAATCAAAGTAGATTCACTCTTATTTTCAAATCTTTGAGATCTATCCATATGTTTTCTTAAAAACTATTTACATAGTTGTTTGTGCAATGATAAACAACTAGGTCATTTCTATGTTACTTAGAACTTGTTTAATACTAATGTTTGGCACATACTATAATTTTCTCTAGCTCGACACTCAAACTTTCTTGGCATCTATTGTTCACTCAACAATTGAACTACTCAGCTCCATCTATTTTCTCGGCACTTGATTTACTTGGCACATGAGTGACTTGGAACTCATTGCAACTTAGGATCTATATTATACTCGGCACATGTTACCATGAACTTGGAAAATTTCTTAAGTGTGTTGACACTCAATTGTCAAAACCAATCTAAGATCAACAATCTCTCCCTTTAGCATCAGTGGCAAAAACTCTTATCTATAAATAATGAATCTAATCTCCTCAAGTATAATGTACATCCAATTCGACATATATATAAAGCTTCAAAATTTGTACAAAATTTTGAGAAGAGCTATATACCTCAAAAAAATTATAATTCCCCCTAAGTTAATGTGTCTTTTTTGTATCCAAAATCAATCTTAGTAGATTGATTTGAAACTATTGATACTCTTTATCTAATTTTACCTAATATGATGCTATATTTCTTGCTTTCCTACTAGTTTCTCGCCCTTTCACATGTCTCCCCCTTGTATAGATATTTCTCATTAATATTTCTCCCCCTTTTTGATAGTGATGTCAAAGAGTCTATACACTAATTGTTTGTTTATCCAAGAAGTTCTTGTTAACTTCCATTTAAATCTTGAGAGCAACATCCCAATTGTCTATTGCAACATATAGGGACTTTATTTGGATGGCTATCTCAGCTATAAGGTGAACTAAGCGATCAAGTGTTGAAAGTTTAGAATCTTTCTTAAGTACTGTCTCAGCATATGTTAGTTCTTTCTATATAATTTCCATGTGTGGGGTCAGGGAGGCTTGAATTTGAACTAACTTGGCTCTAGTATTAGCCTCTTCTACTATGAGTATAGCTAGTTCCTTTTGTGTGTGAAGCATGGAATGGAAATGCTTCTCACTTTGAGCTAGATTTTGTAGTAATTGCATACTAGATACTTTCAAGTTTCTCTCCATAATCAAAATTCTTTGGCTTGTTTCTTGTGTGAAGAGTGTGGGGTCACACAATTTGGTGTATAGTGATAATAAATTCTCAACTATCTTCTTCACCATTTCTATCTTTGTAGCCAATTCTACCTGTGATAGTGCTATTCCACTTGATATTTTCTCATTTACTTCTCATTGAAATTTCTTCTCAAAAAATTCCATGAGTTTTACATTGGTCTCTTGGTCTTTATTTGTCACCTATTCAACAATATCAGTAAATCATTCCACTATTGGGTTGGTTGCATTAGGTGTGTGCAAGTAAAATGCATCTAGAAAGATGTCTTTTATTTCATGTAGTGTTTTCCTTTGTTTATACTCCATTCTGAGTATCTCTTGGTTCTTCTTCATTTCTAATGCCTCCTGCATCTCATTTATCTATTCAATATTCATCGTTGCATAATCATACTTAGGTATGAAAATTTCTTCATCCAATGTAGAGTCTCCATAGAGAAGTACCCTTGCAAACTTTGTGGAGCTCAAGCCTAGTGCTAAAATTTGGAGTGACATTGCTTCAGTGCTTAGCTTTTGAAGAACTTTTGTATGAGTTCCAATAGTTGGGAGATCAACCAATGTTTGAATTGCTTGTTGCTCCTTTTCCTTAGGAACATCCTTCTCTTCTTGTGATCCTCCTTGATCAATCACTATTATTTATGGTGCACCTTAGTTTGTGTAGTAGGAATAGATACTTCTACCTATCCTGCTTGTTCCTTTGTAGGCTCCTTGGTAGTTATAACAACTTTAAATATGTTGTCAGCCTTAGCTAATGTATTTGCTGGTGTTTTCTCTTGAGATTGTCCACTAGTATTTGTATGGATGGTAGAGGATGTTTCTTGTGTAGCCACCTTATCCCTAGTTAGGTTAGCTACTACTTTTTGTGACTCATCTACACTAACCAACACTAGATTGTCAGACAACTTTTCTTGTACAGTTGATTAGTCAAGGATCTTCTTTAGATTCTCTATAGTGAGTGGGTTGATGTTCTAAACTGAGTTGTTAGGAACATCCTTCACTTTGATTATCTTTGTAGGTGTGTTGCTATCATGTGGAGGGATTGGTGGTGGCAATTGTGTGTCTTGCAAACTCTAATATATTTGTTGCACCTCAGTAGTTGCCATATCATCTTCTTTTTGTGTTTCATCCTCCATTGTGTCGCCTTCCTTTTCTTTCTCAACTTCTCCTTCTTTTTCATTCTCTTTGTCTTCTTCATTATTTCTTCCCTCAAAGAGATCTTCTTCTCCTTCCTTAATAGTGGTTAGACCATATATTAGCTTCCATATTTGAGTGGACTTCTTGACAACATCTTCAATCTTATTTTGAAGTATGTTGAATGCTCTATAATTTGGTACAAACTTGCTACCATGTTTCTTGTTTTCTTTTGTTATTTTTCCTTTTGACAAGTCTGGCATCACTTGTGCCAATGTGGAATCCCTTATTTCCTTCTCCATGTTTAGGCAATAATGCCATTTATTTTCAACTATGGAATATAAATCCTTAGGCATAGTAGTGCCAAATTCAAGTGGAGTATTCTTGAATTTTTTCATCATGGCATACACTAACAACTTAATCTTATTTTGTTCTTCTCTACTTAATTTTTTGAATTCAAAAAATCTCAAGCTAGTCAGGTTTGCATTATCCCTAATATTTTCACAAATGTTATCAATATTGGACTTGGGTGCATGACTTACAACTTTGAACTAGTTGTTGTCATCTGATTTTGTCCTTTCTTCATTAGATTCTTGTTGTTAGACATATTTCCTCCTTGTATTCTTCTACAATGGACTTGGTTGCTTAGTATCCTTCTTCTTCTCTTCTATTTTCTCTTTTGCATTTTGGGTGGTAGCCCTTGTAGTTGCTCTTATGGCTGGAGCAATAGGCTTAGCAGGGCTTGGTTTAACAATCTTCTTACCATTAAGCTGAGCTGTAGGCTATTTCTGGGCCTTTCTCTTTTTTGGCTCTTTTATTGCCCATGCTTCATCGGCTTGTTCCTCCTTAGCACCTTCTTTTTCATCTTCACCAATTCCTTATGCGAGGGCAAGAGGTTCTTGATCTTGTTCTTGTTCTTATTCTTCCTCTTCATCATCATCTTCATTATCACCTATTGCTCCACCAAATTTTTCTTTCAACATTTTGACAATTTTATGCTTCTTCTTTAGAGTTGAGGTAGTTTTCAACTTCATTTCTACCTTATTTCACAACATCATAGTTTCCAAAGCTCTTTGCTAATTTTTCAATGTCCTCTATAAGTAATTTAGTGATAGCTATTGATGCTTCATCTATATTAATATCATACCCCAATGGCCTTCACCATCTTGCTTTGGGTAGTATAGCTTGGATAAATGTATAATCAACATCTACTTGGAAGAAAATGTCATTGTAGTAATTTTCCACTAAGGAAACTGGGATTCTCAATCTTTGGTTAATGGTTTTCTTGAAATCCTCAAAATAACTAGTCATTATAGACTCAAATTTGTCTCCCGTTTTCTCTATATACTCATTAATTTGTACTACCAAAAACCTATTAGTCTTCCAACCTAAGTTACCAAAAGAAGGAAACTCATTCTATGCATATAAAAATTGAACCAAATTTGCATTCAACACCTTTTGATCTCCTTACTGCTCCTAAATTCTCCATGATCTATTGCAACTATAGCTCTGCCAGATCATAAGTGTGATCTTTCTTTACAATCTTGTACCCTACATCAACTACAATGCATAATACACTATTTAGTCAACTTGACTGATATAATTTGTGAGATATGATTCTCACTACAAATTCTAGGAGTGGATCTTTGATTGTATCAATGGTCATGCCCCTCTTATTCCATTTTGCCCTTGTATTCATTTCAATGGCTTTTTTTGAGTCACTTCTTAGGGTCTTAGGCTATTTTAGGCTTGGAAACCTTGTAACCTTATGCACAATCCTTTTTGAAAACTTCATAGGTGCTCCTTCCAACCATAAAAATTCATCATGGATTTTTCTTAACACAATTCTTATCCATTCAATCTTAAAGACTATAGGGAAATTTAGGGCATGGGTTAAGCCCTTTCTCTCAACAATTTGAAATTCTTCCTTCAAGACTCCATTTTCACATAGTTTGTCATATACTTGGTGAATTTCAATATCTCCTATCCCTCCAACCTTACATTTATAACATTTTCTTACATCTTGAACCATTACAACCTTGGGTGGTATGATTGACAATGCCCCTGCTAGGTTGTTCTTATATGCAACTTTAGGAATAGGCCTAAAATATGGTTGCCTAACCTCAGTATTAATCAACTAAACTTCAAAAGGTTCCTTATCCTTGGGATTTTTGAAACTAGATCCCATTTTTCCAAGCTATGGTTTCAAAAGATATTAAACTACATAACTGCATAACTCAGCTTATGACGAATACCTTTAAATTGATGAAACAATGCCTGATCTATATTGGAATTCATGTATAAGCTTCAATCTCTAGTCACCAATTATTTCTATTCTCTTCTTTCTCTTGCACTATGTTTTTAATGATGAATGATGAGTGAAAATTTTCCTTATACCCTTTAAAAATATTGCATTTAATGCATGGTGCATGTACAGGTCTAAACTTAGCTTTTATGTATTTTCTGCTTTACCCCGCTTCCATTGATTTTCCATCACTCAAAATCTAATATATTTACCCTTAATAAGCTTCAATAGGAGTTTATTTTTACTCAATAGATACTACTAACTTGACTTCAACTAGCTTTGGATGATAACTCAGCTCACATGGAAATTTACTTGACAATTGAAGAGAACTTTTCACACCCAGCTGCAAGATGAAAACTTAAAGTTTTGACCATGGTTTTTTCTTGCACCTTTATTCATGCTATTTTTTCCTTTTTAGTACTAACTTTCTTTGGAACAACTAATGTATGATAAGGCATCTAAATATCAGTCCCACATACCTCTTTTTGCCTAGTTTAATGAGGTATAATCACTTGACCTTTCAGGTGAAGTGATCACTTTATTTGATGCGTTGCATCCATCTTTCTTCTTCCATGTCTTATTAATCTCTCCTATAATTTGCTCAACATATACCTTGCCTTTTCCCTTATTTTCCTTTGAGTTGGGTGCCTTTTTCCTTGTTGGGCAATGCTTGCTAATATAACTAGTTTTCAAACAACTAAAGCATGTAGTTTGACTCAACCATCTATTGTAGCTTCCACTGAAATGTGTTCTTATGTAATTTTTAAGGATGTGTCCATATTCTTGAAAATAATGACAACTATGCCTTGTGTTGTAGTCCCAATTGTAGGAATCTTCATGGTTTCTTCCCTTGTTTGATGACCATATGGGCTTGTATCTTCATTCAAAGGCTTTGTGTCCAAACTTCTGACAATTATAGCAACATCCTTCAAATTTTGGTGCATGCATGGTCTTTTTTCTACATTCATGTGGTTGATAACCTTGTTTGTTGCACCTATAAAAATGGATCATGTTCCTTGGCATGACATTCTGACTAGCATTCTTGCTCTTATAGACATTAGCTATGTGCCCTTTCTTTCCACAATGATGACAAGTAGGTTTAGAGATCTTACCTTTATTACTTCTTTCCTTAGCAACTTTGGATGATTCTCCTTCTTCAATGCTTGTGTAGCCCAATCCTAATGTATCTTTGCTAGATCTACGGGATTTCAATAATTGTTCAAAGTACTTGATAGCTTTATTTGGCTTGTTGAAACTTTCTACAAACTCCTTCTCTCTTTTTAGGTCATTCTATAGTTTTTTATTATGTAACTTCAATGTAGTTATCTCAATGTCCTTGACATTCAACTCATAATGGGCATTCCTCATTTGGCTTAGGGTGTCCAACTATATTTTTGAGATCCTAGAAAACTTTGGTAATTTTTCTTCCAGTCTATTTGCCAAGATTTCTTTTTCTTCTTCAATCATGGCCTTGTCTTCTATAGCTTTCTTCTTTTTCATAGTCACCTCACGTAGCAATATAGCTTGTGATTCTTGCTCCAACTTGAGATTTCTAATCTTCTCAACTTGTACTCTATTCTTGTCGATGAGATCTAAAATTTTTGCATCAAATTCACAAGATTTCCCATATATAAATAACTTTGTGGTGTCAATCTCCTTGTATTTTGTATCATTTTTTTGCTATGGCAATCTCTTTCATTCTCTTTAGTGAACTTCTCAAGGAATCTTTGGCTTCATCCAATTGTAGTAGTAAGAGATGTATCTCAATCTCATGATTCTCAATAGTTTTCCCCAACTTTTAAACCTCCATCTCAAGATCTTTTCTCCAAACTATAAGGCTTCTCCTAATGAGAACTTATCTTTGATACCAATTGTTGGTATTACAAATGGGAAATGTATACTTCTAGGTGGGGGTGGGAGGGAGATGAATCATAAGTACTAAACTTTAACCAATAAAACTTTAAACTTTACAATAATGTATGCATAAACATATAGAAATAACATATAAAGAAAATGCAACCACACAAACACTTGACATCAAATATGATTACCCAAAAAACCTCCAATGAGAAGGTAAAACTGGGGTGGGGATGACACCCACAATTCTTCACTATTGCAACAATAAAGTTCACCTATTAAGGTTACATATTTTGACCATTCTCATAATCCACCCCATGAAATGCCTATCCTATTAAAGGCTTACAAATGATTGTTAGGTCTTACCCTATTAAAAGTGTGCCTAGCTAAAGGACTTTAGAACAGTCACTTGGAATGTCACCCTATTAAAGGATTTCACTATGACTATCAAATCAACCTTGATACAAGAATTTCATCTTGGTGATATAGTTGTTAGAATGTACAATAGAATGTTTGACCAAATACTCTTACAATCTGATATTGCTGATTTTAGATCCCAATTCAGTTAATCTCGATCCTTTTTTATTTGATATGAAATTGTTGTAACCTTGATCCTCTATTCTACTAATTGATTCTGCAACTTTGTCCTTCTTCTAAGGAACTTTTAATGTATGTTGATCAATTCACCCCTTTCACTACTATCATCACCTTCTCACATGCATTCTCTAATGCTCTCTCATACACTCTTAATTATGGGGCTTTGGCTCCCTTTAGAAAGACTTTGGTGGCTTAGGGTTAGGTATGAATCTATGATTGAGATTCATCCAACTTTCCCACACAATTCCTTCCATTTTTCTAATTCATTTTATGTTGATCACATATGGAACCCAAGTAGATTCACTCCTATCTTCAAAGCTTCGAGATTTATCCATATGTTATCTTAAAAAATATTTACATAGTTGCTTGTGCCAATACAAACAACTAGGTCATTTCTATGTTACTCAACACTTATTCAATATTGATACTCAACACATACTATAATTTTATCTAGCTTAGGACTCAAACTTTCTTAGCATCTATTGTTCACTTGGCACTTGAACTACTTAGCTCAGTTTATTTGTTTGGCACTTGATTTACTCATCAAATGAGTGACTCGACACTCCTTTCAACACAACATCTATACTATACTCAACATATGGGACCATGATTCTATAAAATATCTTAAGTGTATTGACACTCAATTGTTAAAAACAATCTGAGATCAACATTGTAGACACCATGTACTCAATTAGGAGTGTGAATAACTATGTTGTCAACATGATAACTCAGTTAATTATGCAAACTCTAAGGTTGTAGACACCATGTGTTGTCAACTTAACAACTCATAAGAGTACATAAACTCCTAAGTGTCTCACTAATAAATAATAAAATAATGCATTGACTTAAGTAAACTTAAGTAAGTGTAAATAGAGAATAATTATTTACACCAACACCTTTGAATACAACATAGGGATTCTTGATACAAGATCATCCTAGGTGTAGGAGCAATCTTGCATCACCCAAAAATATTTTCATTTTATCCTTTGTTATTTTAATAAGGACTAGTAGACATGGTGGTTACTATTTATGGGAACTTTCTATTTTTATTTTGTCATAGAAGCTTAAAATGATCTCAATTTCCACATGAAGGTTCATCTTAGAGTTATAATGCTACCATAAAAATTACATTGCTCTAGCTTAAGCATCAAAGAAGTTATTGCAGATTTTTGATTGAAATATTTACAAAAAAATATTTAGGTTCACTATTGGAGGCATTAGATTGCCTAGATGAGGTATGAGAACTTGACAAAAGGGTACTTGTGTAGTTTTGAGCGTATAGATCATGAGCTGGCATTTCTAAAAAGTGGTTATAATAGTCAATCGAAGAAAAGGTTCATGAGTTATGGTCTTTCAAAGTTGAGCTACCCAAAATATCTAAAATAATTGTCAAAGATGTATTTGGCCGACTCTATATATATTGTTAGGGTCTATCAACCCTAGGTATTAAGTTTCAATTTCTAGAACCTTCTCGGATGGCATAAAATTGCCTATTTAAGAAAGGCCCAAACATTTTCTAGGATAGCTTTGGGTGATAGTTTGAAGCTTGTCTTGAAGATTACTGTAATGAGGGCATCCATGTGGGTTAACATATTATAATTGTGAATTCTATTATTTTACACTTATGAAGAAAATAAGACGTGCATATTTTGTTCTTCCATTTGCTATTTTTTCTACTATAGTGCTAGACTTCTTGAGTGTGTTGACAAATCAACGAATATGAGGTAGTCCATGCCAGGACTATGATTTGAGCTGAGCATGTAGGTAGATAACCAATTGTGAGCCAGTTTGCAATAGGGTTTCACTGGAAGCACAAAAATGCCTCCATGAAGAGAACATGGCAGAAGAGTTGTAGGTGTTGCATATGAGGGATTTTGAGTTGTCCAAAGACAAATGCAAGCATTGAAAAAACAAATGTGTAGAGTAATAAATCTTCCTATAAGAGATGAAACTAAGGATGAGGACAAAGTAGAAGAAATGTTGAAGTAGAGACCATTCTAAATCTAGAAGAAGATAGGTTTTTTAGGGCCATCTCCAAGATTGAAAAAAGACCAAAGTTTGAAGTTCTCACATTTTTTAGAAATATTAACCTAGAGGACCTTATTGATTAGATCAATGAACTAGAAGAGTACTTTGAGTATGAAGATATTGAGAATCTTGATAGGGTCAATTTTGTGAAGGCAAAACTAAAGTGACATGCAAAGATCTAGTGGTAAGAGGTTCAATTGGAGAAAAATATTAAGGGCAAGGACAAAATCACCAGATGAGAGAAAATGATAGCTAAACTAAAGTGATAATTTATTCCTATGGATTATGAGCTTAAAGAAGATGCAAGGGTTCAAGTAAGTGAGAAAATCTATTCAAGAGTATACTGAAGAGTTCTAACGTGTTCTCTTTATAATCAGCCATGCAGAAGCTAATAAGGACAAATTGGCCCTTTATCTTCATGGGATAAGGCCAAGTATTCAAGATGAGCTAAGTCTAGCTTGAATGAATAGTATTAAGGAGGCATAAAAATTTTCCCTATGAGTTGAAGAAAAAATGAGCAAGAAGTTTGACAACAAGAATAGTGGAAGACGTCATGGTGGAAGATTTGGTAAATGATCTTATGGTGGCCATAATGATAATCAAAAGAACAAGGATAAGGTTGGGAATTGCAGTCAAAACTAGAGGGAAAATAATCCCAATCATTTCCATGATCATAAAAATAGAGATTAGAGAGGAAGAGGTGGAGGATAAGAATCTATAAGAGAAGGCTTCTATTGGAAATAAAGATGGAGTAACTAAGAGGGGGGTGAATCAGTTACCACAAAAATATTTTAGATCCATTATATGTTAACAATAAAAATGATTGTTGTTATTATTTGGTAAACTCACAAAAATGTTGTAACTCGATAAAAGAAATTTTATTTACTTTTAACTAGCCTTAAAAATTCACAGTGATTAACTTGCAAGCATGAAAGAAATAACATGAACACACGAGACACCAGGATTTAACATGGAAACCCAAAATGGGAATAACCACCAATGTAACTAGTTACTATTTTTCACTCTTCTAAAGTGAGCCCTATTAGGAGTTAACCTGGTTAAAGGTTACAAAACACACTATTAGGTGTGACCTTGTCAGAGGATTGAATCACCCTATTAGAAGTGGCCTTGCAAGAGGTCTTAAAACAATTCAATGGAAATGTCACCTTGTTAGAGGATTTACAACTACCTATTAAACTAAATCTATTAAGAGATTTTGGAATCACTACTACAATGGTAAGAAAGTAACAATGAAATGACCTAAATGAGATGTAGCTAAATTGCTGATTATAGATCTCTATTCTACTTCATGCTCAATCATTCCTAATCAAATATTGCTTTGTTGCTCCACAAGGATATCTAACCATCCTTCAAATTTTCTCACACACTTTCCTTGTCAATCAATCAATACACTTACATACTCTCCCATACATTAGAATCTCAGCTTGACCTTATATTTATATCATTCAAATTATCAAGTCGGCTCAATTACAAATTACAATGACTAATAATCATTACCATAGTTGACTAGAAAAAACAATACTTGAAATAGTTAAACTTTATATCAACAAAATCCTTTGATAGCCAACCTAGCTTGATAAACACTGATCTTAAGATGATTTCTTGTGTTGACCAATAGATGCTTGGTTAAAATTGTGAACTTGCAAAATCCTTTGGTAACTGAGTGAACTTGATGGACACTAACTCTAACCAACTTTCCTTTGTTAACCATGAGAACTTAGTTAACACTACTTTCTGTCATAATTTCTTTTAATTCTCGAGTGAGCTTAGTAGAAAATATCTTCACAAAGTAATCTTTACGAATGCTCAGTAGACAAGAAAAATTGTCTTGCTAACCAAGTGAGCTTGGTAAGCACAAACTAACAACTGATATGACATTTGTGTAACATCAAAGGCAACACACAATTAGAAAATTGTATCCAACAATCTCCCTCTTTGGCATTGATGGCAACACAACATGTCATAGCACAATGAAATTTGAAAAAATGACTCCCTCTTAGATTTTATATCACAAGCCTATCATTTATGCAGTAATCTCCCTGTGTGAAATAATTACAAAGCTTCTTCCTTAAAACAAATTTTAGAAAGATATGATAGTAAACTCTCCCTCGTTGAAAACACATGCCAAAGACAACACATGCCAAATGAGTATCAATGTACCTTAAGTACTAATTCATATGCAATTTTCTCTTGATTATGCTACATCAACTGATAGATCTTCAACTTGGTTCCTGTCGATGCATCACTAAAACTTTATTTAGTGAGCTTCACATAGGGGAATGACCCCTAACTAATTTCTTAGATACAAGAATGCATTCTTAGGTAATGACTTGGCAAATCTGTTTGCAATTTTTTCTTTTGTATGGACATATTCCAATCTGATTTCTTTATCCTAGACTAATTTTTTGACAAAATGATATTTTATAGCAATATGCTTGGTTTTGGAATGCATCACTAGATTCTTTGATGTATTAATTTCACTTGTATTATAACAAAACACGACAACTAGTTCTTTGATCTCAACCTTCATTCCTTCCAATAACTATTTAAACTAAATGATATTAGAAAAATTTACTGCTGCTATAACATATTCTTCTTTTATTGTAGATTAGGATGCACAATTTTTCTTCTTGGTTTTCCAAGATACCAGCCTTTTACCAGGAAAGAATACTCCACCACTTGTACTCCTTTTATCATCACTATTTCTTGCCCAATCAGCATCATTAAATAATTTTAGGTCTAGATTTCTTCCAAGTTTATACCATAAGCCATAGTCTTTAGTTCCTTTCAAATATCTCAAGATTCTTTTGAGTGCCATCATATGATTTTCTTTGGGTTTTGCTGAGAATTTTGCCACTATACCAACTACAAGAGCAATATCAAGCCTTGTATAAACTACATATTGTAATATTCCAATCATTGATCTATATAAGGTTTGATCTACCTCTTTTGAATCATCATCTTTGGTAAGCTTTAATCCAGTACACATGGGGGTTCCAGCTGGTTTTGAATCTTCCATACCAAATTTCTTGAGTATCTCCTTGATATACTTAGAGTAAGTGATGTAGATACCATTCTTACTCTGTTGTATCTAAAGTCCAACAAAAAACTTAATCTCACCAAACATAGACATTTCAAATTCTTTGCATAGATTATCATTTCCTATAAATGAAGTTTCATCCACAAATATTTTTGCCAATACAATCTTGTTTTATAGTCCTTCCTTGATGTATAAACTATTGCTATCATTATTTCTTTGGAAACTAATCTATATAAGGTAGTTATGCAATTTTTCATACCTACTCTAGGGGCTTGTTTCAGACCATACAATGCTTTGTGTAATTTGTATACCATGTCCCTTTTGTTTGGATCAAAAAAAATTTTTACTTGTTCAATGTAAACTTCTTCATCATGAATACTATTGAGAAATGTAGATTTAACATTCATCTAATATACCTTAAATCTTTTATGTGCTGCATATGCAAGCAAGGTCCTAACAACTTCCAATCTTGCAACAGGAGCAAAAGTTTCACCATAATCAATATCTTCTTCTTGAGAGTATCCTTTAAATACCAATCTAGCTTTGTTCCTTGATACCTTACCACCTTTATTCAATTTATTCCTAAATACCCATTTTGTTCCAATCACATTTTTATCTTTAGGCTTGGGTATAAGAGTCCAAGTTTTTTTCTTTTCTATTTTCTCTATCTTTTCATTCATGGCCTCAATCCAATTTTCATTTTCCAATGCATCTTTAGCATTTCTAGGTTCAAAATTAGCAAGTAGACATGTACCTTTTAGCTTACTTCTTGTCATAATACCTTCTAATTTATCTCCAATAATCTAATTTGGTGCATGATGCCTCTTGACATACTTGGCCAATATAGGTTCCTTGCCTTTTGAATGAATTGCATTGTCATCCTCTTGAACTTTAACTTATAGTTTTGGTTGCTAAGACTCGGTAGGTGTTAGCTTGGTAGCTTCAGAATGTGACTCAAGTGCTTGTGACTTGGTTTGAACTTCTTAAAACTTGGTGACTAAGGAAGACTTAGGAGTAGAAGTCCCATTATTGATAGATCTATCTGGCAATGTATCAGGTTTGATGTAAACAAATCTCCTATAATCTTATGGTTCCTTTTTGCTTTCTTCTTCAGTCTGTTCTACAAACTTATCAATTCTCACATGTGCACTTTCTATGAATTTTTCTATGAATTTATGAGTAGACAAATTCAAACATCTATATGCCTTACTCTTGCAAGAATAACCTAAAAGTATAATTTCATCACCTTTCACATCAAATTTTCCTTTTTTAGATTCTTTCAGGATATAGAATTTACTTCTAAATACTTTCAAGTAACTTACATTGGGTTTATAGCCGTACCATAACTCATAGGGAGCTTTATATGAGTCTTTCTTCAACTGTACTTGGTTTAAGGTATGAACTATCGTACTGATATCTTCCTTTTAGTATTTGATAGCAATGTTCTTTTCAATCATTATAGTCCTTGCACAATCCATGATAGATCTATTTCTTCTTTCAGCTATTCCATTCTACTTAGGAGTTTCAGGGGTTGATACCTATCTTTTGATTCCTCTTTCAATGAAAATTTTATTGAATTCATTGGAGATGAATTCACTTTCTCTATCTAATGTTAAGCATTTCAATTTTTTCTCTATTTCCTTTGCTACTCTTTCCAAATACTATTTGAATTTCTCAAATGCTTCACTTTTCTCTTAAATACATAACAATCATCATTCTGGAGTAGTCATCAACAAAAAGAATAAAGATTTTTTCTCCACTATAGATTTCCATTCCAATAGGTCCACACAAATCAATATGCACAATTTCCAAGATATCTTTAGATCGATAGTTTTTTTCTTTTAAAACTAGTGTTTCCCATTTTGCTAATCTAATAGTTCTTGCATAAACCAACATCTGGTTTCTTCAAAATAGGAATGCCTCTTACTTTCCTAAATTTTCTTATATTTACCATGTTATCAAAATTTACATGACATAACCTTCTCTGCCATAACCAACTTTCTTCCACTTGAGCAATAAAGCATGAGCAATCACCAAGATCAAGATAAAATAGGTTACCTTTTATTTGTTTGCCTGATCCAATCAGTTTTCCTTTGTCATCCAAAAGTATTGCCTTGCCATGCATGAATTCCACCTTGAATCCAATGTTGATTAGCTATGCCACACTCACTAGATTATGTTTTAGTCATTCAACCCAGTAGGCATTATCACATACAAATTCTTTGGTTAATGAGAATCGACCTCTCCCTTTTATGCAATAGGGTTCATTGTTTCCAAATCTTACACTACCACTATCATATTATTCAAAGTGTTTAAACTTTTTTTTGTCTCCATTCATATGATGTGAACATCCGCTATCTATGATCCATGTATCATTTTTTCTCACATGAGAGATAAGTGCCATCTTATATTATTCATCATTAGATTCATCTTTCATAGCAATGTATACTATTTCATCTTCACTATTATCAAAATATTTAGCCATAAAACATGCCTTCTTACCTTTGTCCTTGAATGATTTGTGATTTTTGAAATCATTTTTACCTTTGCACTTGTGGGTTTTCTTCTCATCCTTTCTTTCTTTCTTTGGGCACATAGGAATAATATGACCAATTTCTTCACATGAAAAACAAATTAAGGAAACTTTACCTTGGTATTTTCCTCTACCTCTAGAATAATTTCTTACAAGCAAAGCTTCAACAACTTCAAGATCACTATCAAAACTTTCCTCTGATTCTTCTTCACTTTCTAATTGAATGTTCTTTATTATCTTGCCTTTCTCCTTAAGTGAAAACTTAGCCTCAAATACAGATTTAATATTCTTGGAAGTTGCAACATAATTGTCAAAGTTATCTAGCTCAAAGGCTATCAATCTTCCTATTAAGGTATTCAAAGTTATCTTATAATTTGTTTCACACCTTCTTTCTTGAATAGAAGATATTCTAATTCCATAGATAGGAAGCAATGTTCTGAGAACTTTACTTACAATAGTTTCTTTCTTGATATCTCCTCTAGAAGCTTTACTTTCACTCACACTTGCTTTGAATCTTTCCACATATTTGGCAATATTTTCATCTTATGTCATTCTCATCTAATCAAATTGTCCTCTAAGGCTTTCTACTTTAGCTCTCCTCACATTGTCATCACAACCATAGATGTCCTTTAGCTTATTCCACATTTCAAAAGTGGTTTTACAATCCTTGATATCATCAAATTCCTCATAGCTAAGAGTAGATGCGATGTCTATCATCATGGTGTTATGGTTCTTTTGCTCAGCAATATCTCCAACAGATAATGTACTAGTAGGAGTTGTGTATTCTTCATCAAGGTATTTCAATCCTAAATCACCAATGGAAGCAAGATGAAGTCTCGTGAGTCCTTTCCATGCTGAAAAGTTATCTCTATTAAGCTTTGGAATTTCTCTCTTGTAAGACATCTTGATCTTTAGCTTAGGTCTTTGAAACCTTTCCTATAAGAAACAAAAGCTCCAATACCAATTTTTGGAAATATAGATGGACTAACAAAGAGGGGCAGCTGGGGGGGGGGGGGGGGGGGGGAGGGGTGAATTAGTTACCACAAAAATATTTTAGATCACTTAGATGTTAACAATAAAACTAATTGTTGTTGTTATTCAGTAAACTCACAAAAATGTTATAACTTGGTAAAAGTAGTGAGATTTACTTTTAACTAGCCTTAAACATTCATAGTGATTAATTTTCAAGAATGAAATAAATAACACGAACACATGAGACACCAGGATTTAATGTGGAAACCCAATATGGGAAAACCCACCAATGTAACTAGTTACTATTTTTTGCCCTTCTAAAGTGAGCCCTATTAGGAGCCAACCTAGTTAAAGGTTACAAAACACACTATTAGGTGTGACCTTGTTAGAGGATTTAATCACCCTATTAGGAGAGGCCTTGCAAGAGGTCTTAAAACAATTCAATGGAACTATCACCTTGTTAGAGGATTTACAACTAGCTACTAAACCAACTCTATTAAGAGATTTTTGAATCACTATTACAATGGTAAGAAAGTAATAATGAAATAACTTGAAAGAGATGCAACTAAATTGTTGATTATAAATCCCTATTCTGCTTCTTGCTAGATCCTTCTTGATCAAATATTGCTTTGTTTCTCCACAAGGATATCTAACCATCCTTCAAGTTTTCTCACACACTTCCCTTCTCAATCAATCAATACACTTGCATACTCTCCCATGAATTAGAATCTCGACTTGACCTTATATTTATATCGTTCAAATTTTCAAGTTGGCTCAATTACAAATTACAATGACCAATAATCATTACAATAGTTGGGTAGAAAAAATAGTACTTGAAATAATTAAACTTCATATCAAAAAAATCCTTTGATAGCCGACCTAGAGTAAACGTTGATCTTGGGATGATTTCCTATGTTGACCAACAGATGCTTGGTTAACACTATGAACTTGCAAAATCCTTTGGCAACTAAGTGAACTCGGTCGGTATTGACTCTAACCAACTTTCCTTTGTTAACCATGAGAACTCAATTAACACTACTTCCTACCATAATTTCTTTTAATGCTTGAGTGAGCTTAGTAGACACTGTCTTCTCAAAGTAATCTCCAAGAATGCTCGGTAGACAAGAAAAACTATTTTGTTGACCAAGTGAGCTCGATAAGCACAGACTGACAACTGATATGACATTTGTGTAACTGATGCAGTGCAAGGTAGGAGAATCCCCAAAGGATATTTCCTAGCCCCCAGAAATTAAACCATAAAGTGGAAACATAGTAGCAAGAAACAATAATGCAATATCTAAGACCAAATTACAATTTTTTATTCATAGATATAACTGATTACGTGCAATGTGCTAGGCTGTAAGACCTTTCTGGTTATGGCCAAATACAAAGAAAGTAATAGTTTTTCAAGATCCATTAAGATATAAATCAAAAACTAGATAGTCTAGATCCACACTCTAGTAGAAACCATTAAGGAAGATCTCAACTTGTGCTCGCAAGTCCACCAAGCAATCCCCTTGTTTTCCAAGCCATAGCTAATAGTTCTTCTCCAAATTTTCTCTTCCAAGCTCCTCCACTTCTCCATGATGGATTAAATAATGACTAAGGACTTCCTTAAAACCCCTACTTATACCAATATAAGCCAAAAGTTTTCCTAGAACACAACTTAAATAAAAATACATAAATTAAATGCCACAAGTTGGCCTGCAACAACAATTAAATGCCCAACATTGATGCTTGAGTAAAATTGTGATATCTTCTACCTCTAAGGGAGTTAGAAATTTTCCTTTGAAATATAGTTAAAAATCTAGGCCCTCTTAAATATTTGAAATTTTCATCATCTAATTCATTGTAAAAAATTAGTTACATGGCCTGCAATAGGCACCAAATTCCTAAGCAATGCTGAGCTCCTTCTAGATTATGTTGAGAAACCAAAGACCATGCTAAGCTCTAAGACCTTACTAAGCTCAAAGACCATGCCTAGCTCCATAGAACATGGTAAGCTCCAAGACTATGCTGAGCTGCATACAACATGGTGAGCTCCTAGAGCATGTTTGAGCACTAGTCCTTCTTTGACTGATTACTAGTCCAAGCACCCTCTAAAGAAACTATTGAGCCTCCTTCCATGAACTCCAAAGTAGTCACCAAGAAAACCTATGATGTTCCTTCATCAGTAACATCAAAGACAACACATAATTAGACAATTGTATCCAACAACTTCTGTGGGAAATGTTTTCATTATGAAGAAGAAGGGCATAGAGCATTTGAATATATCTAACACCAAGGAAGGATAGATCAAAGAATACAAGACTAGGAAAAATTTGTACATGTTGATTAAGATGCTAGATCCTCACATTCTAAAGATGTTCAAAGAGAAAAAGTCCAAGTTAACCAAATAGTCCTATTGAGTGGTGAGAATGGACTTGATCAATGAAGCAGGTTTTTTCATAAGGTGTAGATCTGAAGATAAGAATTGTGATGTGATGATTGATGGTGGAAGTACAAAAAATCTAGTGTCAAAAATTATCGTCACCAAGTTGAAGCTAAAGAGACAAAAATAGCCATGTCTATCTCATATTGCTTGGGTGCAAGATGACCACAAGGTCATGGTTAATCAGCAGTGATCAGTGAAGTTCAAGATTGGAAGCTACTAGGATGAGGTACTATATGATATCATATGTATGGAAATATATTATATGTTGTTGAGTAGGCCATGGTAGTTTGATAAGCATGTTTTACATAATGGGAAAGAAAATACCTACAGTCTGATGAAGGATGAAGTGAAACATAAGTTGAAGCCATTTAGAAGAAATAAGAAAAGGTATGTAGAGCTTCCAGAATATGTTTTGTTCATAGAAAAAAAATTCTGAAAGATATGAAGCATGAACATATGTATTTTACTATAATTCCTAAAGATAGTAAAAAATAAGTAGAAGAGGTACCTTCAAAAGTTGCAGATAATGTACCTAATGGATTTGGTTCCAAGAGTTAGTTTGTCAAACAAGGCAGCACATAGAATAACACCACCAAAAAGTGAAGAGTTGAATAGGCAAGTCAACGAGTTGTTGCACAAGGGATTGATTCAAGAGAAACCTACCTTGAATGACCTACCCAAGTAGCTATTATGAGCCAAGAAGGTAGACCTGTTGCTTATTTCAATGAGAAATTGAACGACACAAGAAGAAAATATTTTGTTTATTATCAAGAATTTTATGCTATAGTTCAAGCATTGAAGAAGTGGAAACACTATCTTCTTCCTAAGGAGTTTTCATTTTATACTGATCATCAAGCTTCGCAATATTTTAATAGTCAAAGAAAATTGAACCAAAGGCATTTGAAGTGGGTTGAGTTTTTGCAAAGTTATATAGTTGTTTTGAAACATAGGAGTGGCAAGTCTAACAGAGTTATAGATGCTCTTAGTAGAAGAAAACATTTTCTAATATAAATTTAGATAGATGTGGTTGGGTTCAAGAAACCTAGTACTTTATATCCTAATGATCTTGATTTTGGTGAAATGTGGAAGGCTTGTAGAAAACTTGTTATACTTGACAGGACAAAGTGGTTGGATTTCGTGATATAGGATAATATGTTGTTTAAAGGAAGCCAATTGTGTTGGATACAATTGTTCAATTTTGTGTTGCCTTTGATGTTACACAAATGTCATATCAGTTATCAAACAGATTCTACCAAGCTCAATTGGTCAGCAAAGAAAATTCTAGAGTCTGTCGAGTGTTCTTGAAAGCTACTCTATGGAAATAGTGTCTACTAAAGGTTTTTGTGGCAGAAGTTAGTTTCTATTGAGCTCACAAGGTCAGCGAAGGTAAGTTAGTGTTTACTAAGTTCACTCAGACTCCAAAGGATTTTGTAGAGTTTACAGTGTTCACCAAGGTTCAGTTGGTTAAGACTGGAAATCATTTTTGGAGTAGATTTTATCGAGTAGGGTCAGCCAATGAAGGATTTCATTGTTTTGGGAAATAAAGTTTAATTGTTTCATGTAATGATTGTAGTCGACTGATGTAATTATTATTGATAATTGTAACTTATAAATGAGCCAACTTGACAATTTTTAAGGTATAAATAAAATTTCAAGTTGTGAATTCTAAATGGTAATGAGTGAGAATGCAAGTGTGTTGATTGTATGAAAAGGAAGGTGTGAATGAATTTTGAAGAAGGATCATATATCCTTGAGGAGCAGAAAATTTGTATTTGATCAAAGAGGATCTAGTGAAGCAGAATAAAGATCTATATCAGCAAATATAGTTGCATCTCATTCAGGTCACTTCATTTTTACTTTCTCATCATTGTAGTAGTGATTCTTAAATCTCTTAATAGAGTTGGTCTAACAACCATTTTTGTAAATCCTCGAACAAGGTGACAATTCTATTGACTTTTTCTAAAGTCCTCTAGCAAGGCCACTCCTAGAAAGGTGATTAAATCCTTTAACAAGGTCACACCTAAAAATGTGTTTTGTAACCTTTAATAGGGTTGCCTCCTAACAGGGCTCACTTCAAAAGAGTGAAAATTAGTAGCTAGTTACTTGGTGGTTTTTCCCATATTAGGTTTTCACATTAAATCTGAAGTCTCTTATGTTCATGTTATTTCTTTATACGTGCATGTTAAATCTCTGTGAATGCTTAAAGATCAGTAATAAGCTAACATATAGTACATCTACCAAGTAACAACATTTTTTCTATGTGGCTACTGAGTGATAGTAGTAACTAGTTTTATAAAAAATCTAAGGGATTTGTGAATTTTTTTTTATAGTAACTGATTCACTAGCCCCCCCTCAGTTACTCCATCTATATTTCCAACAAGTTGTACATTCCCATAAGTTCAATAAGAGAGAATCTCATCAAGGCGAAGCATAGTGGATGGTTGCCTAGACATTTTGGCAGAGATAAAACCATAGCTTTGGTTGCAAATAATTATTATTGGCTATAGTTGTAGAAAGGTGGGAAGAAGTTTATATATAATTATAGATTATGTCACATAGTGAAAGGAGTAAACAAAAATACAAGGTTTTACCAGCCATTACCTATACTAGAGAAGTTGTGGGAGGATGTTAGTATGAATTTTGTTCTTGGATTGCCAAGGACATGGCATGGGCATGATTCTATTTTTGTGTTGGTTGATTAGTTTTCAATGATGGTACATTTTATTCCTTGTAAAAAGGCTAGTGATGTTGTCCATGTGGCAAACTTATTTTTTAGAGAAGTTGTGAGACTACATGGTCAGCCAAAGAGTATAGTTTTAGATTGAGATACCAAATTTGTTGGGTATTTTTGGTGTACATTATGGAAGAAGATGAATAAATATTTTAAGTTTAGTTCATCACATCTTATATAGATTAATGGAAAAACATAAGTTGTGAATCATAGTTTGGGAAACTTGCTAAGATGCTTGGCTGGTGATAAACCAAAAATTTGAAATATGATTTTACCACAAGTGGAATTTTCATATAATAATTTTGTCAATAGGAGTATTGGTAAATCACCATTCTAGATTTTATGTGTGAGTAATACCAAAAATACTTTTGTATTGAGGTAGTTGAGTAAAGGAGAGATAAGTAGTGTTGAAGCAAAAGAATTTTTTGTATATTTGAAAAACATCCATGATGAGGTAAGGAAGCACATCATAAAGATGAATACATAGTATAAGACACAGGTAGATGTGAAAAGGAGGTATAAGGAATTTTATATTAGAGATGAAGTCATGGTTAATTTAAGAAAGAATTTTTTTCTAGTGGATACATATAATAAGCTAAAGATGAAGAAGTTTGGATCATGCAAGATAGCGGAAATAAATGATTCTAGAAATGCCTATGAAGCGGATTTTCTTGCTAAATTGAATAGTTTACCAATAGTTAATATTTTAGATTTGGTAGAGTATTATGAAAGGGTTGATGGAGATGAAGTTGTAGAAGGGTAGTGGAGTATTCTAGTGGCTAGTTCACCCACAAAGGAGATTGTGTAGATATTGGATAGTTGTGTTAGCAAAATTTTGTTACATGAGCTCTGAATGTTCTCATTTCCTACATGAAGGATCATTTTAGAGTTATAAGTGTTAGAAAGAATAGTCCACCAAGATAACTAAGAGGGGAGGGTGAATCAATTATCAAATAATTAAAACTCTTATATTCTTTAAATATACTTAACCATTCACCTAGAGTAAATAGCAACCATAAAAAGATGCACATAAATAATTACACCAGAGATGCTAACTAGGGAATCCCTTGATCAGAGGGAAAACCTCAATGGGAATGATGTCCACAAGATTATGTACTAATATAAATATTCCGTATTAGAGATGGATCCTGTTATGAACCTATTACAACATTTAGTACAATGAGTCCCTATTAAGAGAATTTGAATCCATGTTCAGAGATTCCAACCCTATTAGCACTTGTGCTAACCTTGTAAGGAGTTGTAGCAAAATGCATGCAAGAAGAGCCCATTGCCCAATCATGAAATTTCAACTACAAGAAGAGGTCACTGCTCAAACAAATAGTTTTATGTTATTTTCTTCTTTCCTTATTTTTTTTTCCTATCCTATCAACTAGACCAATCATTGTTAGACCTTGTAGACTAGGTCACAAACCTTAGATCCAATTATCAAACCTTAGATAATTAGAAAAACCTCAGCAATGAAATTTCATTCACTTCAACACTAATCTACTCAACTTCGCATTCCACACTCTCTCTAGCTTTTAGAACATCCACAATTTGCATATATCCATACCATAATAAATGAAAATATCCTTTCTTTTTATTACATACATAAAAAAATTCCTTGAATCATCTATTTAGTCCTTCTCAATTGATTATTATAGGACCACATTAAGAACATGTTACACTTAGTGATAACACAAATCTTCCAGCTTGTAGCTTGTATAGCTTTTCATTCACATAATATTATGATGAGCAAGCTTAGCCACATCATCCTCTGCATGTATTATCTATGTTCCCAACCTCAATCCTCAATATATCAACACTACTAAGAGATATAACAAGTTTACCAAAATACGCCTCTATAAACACTATCTTAGTACAAACATCACCAAAACTTACATAACTTCTTCTAGACTTATCCTTTCTACTTTTGACATTAACTGCACATGCCAAATACTCAAAATCATCTCCCATAACCTTGGATGGTTATCATGCTTAACTAGCCATCTATATCAACTTGATCTTTCCATTATTCTTCTATCAGATACCACAGAAGAGATCAAACATGCTATGTTGACATCAATGAAAAACTCAATCATAAATGTAACATATCATCATTAAACCAATCTTCCAACAATCTCCCCATTTGGTATTGATGGAAATATAGATGAAGAACATCTAGTTCAAAGAATACCAACAAAAGACAAACAATCTATAAATCCTCTTCATCAATCATACTCTCCCATTGATATACCTCAATGTACTCTATATCAAACTATCATTAGAAATACTATGCTTATGCTAAACATCTTCCTCAACATACTCCCAAACTTTTCTTCTAGTATGATACTTTCCTATAATACTTCTCCCCCATAGTATGATGCCAAAGTTCTCCTCTAAAGTATGATTTTTTCATGCCAATCTTCTCCCCCATTGACATCAATGTCAAAGGTTTCTAAAACCAACATTCTTGCATCAAATTCTAAAAAAATTGATGCATTCTTAATTCAAGTGTCAAAAGACACTATTCAAAACAACATTAGCAAGAGTCCTAGATGACTCTATCCAACATAGAAAATCCCCCATACAAGAAGCATCAACATCCAATCTAGACAAACAATGGTGCTTAGTTACCCTAGACTAATGTACTCTTGCATCTTCCTACTCTAATGTAGGAAGGGGCATAACCCCAAGCATGCCTCACAAATACTCAAAAGTCTCTTTAGGAAGAGGCTTAGTTAATATATCCACAATCTACTCTTTTGTGCTTACATACTCCAATTTAATTTCTTTTTCTGAAACTTTGTCCCTCAACATATGATACTCAATAGAAATGTGTTTAGTATTCAAATGCAACACTATATTCTTAGACATAGTTAACATGCTTGTGCTATCACAATGTATAACCAATGGGTTCACTAATTTCTATCATGATATCTTTCAGCATCTACTTCATCCAAATAACTTGATTACAATTATTTTTTGCTACAACATACTCTACTTCTATTGTACTTTGAGATGTACAATCATGCTTCTTTCTTAACCAAGAAACAAATATTCCTCCAAGAAAGAAGGCTTCTCCACTGGTGCTCTTTCTGTCATCTGTACTGCTTGCCCAATCTACATCAATATAAGCACTCAGAGTAAAATTATTAGATTTGTCACACCATAATCAAAATTCTAAAGTTCCTTTTAGATATCTAAATATCCTTTTTATTGCTACATTGTGTACTTCTTTAGGATCATCTTGGAATCTTGCAACAATTCCAGCTACATTTACTATATCTGGCCTTGTGTGAGTCAAATGTTGCAAACCTCTAGTCATAGATCTATACTTCTTTGTCTCAATAGTGGGTGTCTCATCCTTTGTAGATAACTTGTGTCTAGTTACCATAGGTGTTCCAATAGGTTTACATTTTTCCAAACCAAACCTTTTCAATAAGCTCTTTAAGTACTTAGTCTAAGAAATAAAGATTTCATCTTTATTCTTTACTATGTACAATCTTAGGACATATTTCATTTCTTCTATCATACGCATTCCAAATTCTTTCTGCCTTTCTTTTGCAAACTTCTTACTTTCTTCATCATTACCTCCAACTATAATGTCATCAAAAAATACTACCAAAATCATCAAACCATCATTAGTTTCTTTCTAATACAAATTTCTATCTACCATACCTTTGCTATATCAAAAATTTGTCAAGTTCTTGTCTAACCTTGCATACTAGGTTCTGGGTGCTTGCTTCAATCCATAAAATGCTTTGCTTAGTCTACATACTATGTCCTTGTCATATGTCAAGGGATATCTATCAAGATGCTCAATTTATACCTCTTCTTCAAGTTGTTTATTCAGAAATGTTCACTTGACATCCATCTAATATACTTTTTAATTTTTTTTGTGTTGTATAGGCTAAAAATAGTCTTATTGCTTCTATTCTAGCCACTGGAGCATAAGTCTCCTCATAGTCTATTCCTTCTTGTTGTGAGTAACTTTTGCATACTAATCTTGCTTTGTTTCTTACAAATTCTCCTTGTTCATTCATTTGGTTCCTAAATACTACCCATTTGGTTCCTATCACATTATTCTATGCTGGTCTAGGGACCAAATCCTATGTTCCATTCTTTTCTATTTGATCAAATTCCTCTTTCATAACTTGTTTCTAGTATTCATCTTTACATGCTTCATCTGCATTCTTCAGTTCAACTTGAGATATCAAAAATAGTTCTTCATTTAGTTTGCTTCTTTTCATCACACCTATATCTTTTCTTTTGATGATTTATTTGGATGGGTAATTCTTTATCATGTTCTTTCTTGAAGTAGGAGTTTTTATCCCAACTCTTGGCTCTACTAAAGGTTCTGAGCTTTGTTCTTGTCTTTGCTCTCCCTTATTTTGTAAATCATTGTTAGTCTTAAGAAATACCTCATCATTCCTTAGCTTAGTAACAACAACATAATCTAAATTGTAATCAACTATTCTTTCCTAAATTTTAAATTTTTCATCAATTCTCACATTTGCACTTTCCATAATAGTCTTAGTTCTTTGATTATAACATCTATAACCATTGGTTTTCAATGAATAACCAAGAAACATACCTTCATCACTTCGAGCATTAAACTTTCCAATATCATCATCTCTTTTTATCTAACAAACCCAAATATTCTAAAATACTTAACTATAGGTGAGTGACCAAACCATAGTTCATAAGGTGTCTTGTTTGTGTCCTTCTTTAATTGTACTCTATTCATAGTTTAGACTATTGTATTCATATCTTTTTTCCAAAATATCTCAAATACATCATTCTTTGCTAACATAGCTCTTTTAGCTTCTGTAATAGAATTATTCCTCCTCTCTACAATGTCATTCCATTCAGGGGTCTTTAATTAAACTCGTTCCTTTGCTCTAGGATCAGATCTTTGTTCTTCAACCTGATTCCCATTCTATAAATCATTGTTAATGATGACTTCCACATTTTTATGGTTAGCCTTAGCACAAATAATAGTTACCAAAGCTATCTCTTCTACTACTTCCTTTTCCTTAACCATTTCAAGCTCATTATCACAATCTTTCAAGAATCTTTCCGTACTTTAAACTCTTCATTTTCATCAAAAACCAAACTCTTGATAGTTTTCCTTACTCTCTTTGGACATGTAGATGCATAATGACCAAACCTATTACATATCAAAAAAGAAAAAATTTCCATACCTTCTTTTTCTCTTTTTATAACCATATCAATATTTTCCTTGATCTTCATGTCTTTATTCGAATAACTCACCAAGAGCTTCTATGTTGAAATTTCCACTATCTAGCTTAGGACTATCTTTGCTCACTAGTGATCTCCCAAAGCTATTAAGTGTATCCTTCAAGGACTTGATGCTTTGATACCATTTTTTAGAAACAATAGTCCACCAAGACAACTAAGAAGGTTGGGGGGGGGGGGGGGGGGGGCGGGGAGGGTGTGGTGAATCAGTTATCGAACAATCAAAACCCTTATCTTCTTTAAAAAAACTTAACCATTCAACCAAAGTAAATAGAAACCATACAAAGATGCACCTAAAAAATTACTCCAGATATTTTGACCAGGGAAACCCATAATTAGAGGGGAAATGCCACTGGGAATGATGCCTATTAGATGATGCACTAATATAAATATTCCTTGTTAGAGGATGGACCCTATTAGGAGTCTATTACAATATTTAGTACATCGAGTCCCTCTTTGGAGACTTTCAATCCTTGTTAGAAGATTTCATCTAGGATTTGTGCAAACCCTATTAGGAGTTGTAGTACAATGTATGAAGGAAGAGCACACTACCCAAATATGCAAATTCAACTATATGAAGAGCTCAATGCTCAAACAAATAGTTAACTATTATTTTCTTCTTTCCTTGTTTTTCCCACTCTTCTATGAACTAGACCAATCACTATTAGACCTTGTACACAAGGTCATGAACCTTAGATCCAATTATAAAAACTTGGATCACTCAGGAAAACCTCAACAATGAAGTTTTGTTCACTTTTGCACTACTCTGCTCAACCTCATATTATGCACTCTCTACTAGTTTAAGAACATTCACAATTCACATATATATGTACCATGATAAAGGAAACTATCCTTTCTTTATACCATGATCATGAAATAATTCCTTGAGTTGGAAATTTAGTCCTTCTCAATTGATTATTATAGGACCACATTAAGAACATGTTACACTTATTGATAACACAAATCTTTCACCTTGTAACTTGAATAACTTTTTGTACACATAATATTATGATGGAAGAGCTTAGCCACATCATCCTAAACATGTCTTCCTATGTCCTCAGCTTCGATCCTCAAGATATCAACTCTTTTGAGAGATATAACAAGTTTACTAGAACATGCCTCTGTAAAATATATCTTAGAATAGACATCACTAAAACTTACATAACTCCTTCTAGACTTATCCTTGTTACTTCCAACATTATTTTCACATGCTAGATACTCAAAAGTATTTCCCATAACCTTGGGTGGTTATCATCCTCAACTAACCATATATACCAACTTGATCTTTCCATTGTTCTTCTCTTGGATATCATAGAAGACATCAAACATGATATGTTGACATCAATGACAAACTTAGTCATGAATGTAACATATCATCATTAAGCCAATCTTCCAATAGTAAGCCTACCACAAAACTCTCATTGCTCTAGCTTAAGTATTAGAGAAGTTATAAGAGATTTTTGGTGGAAAAATTTGCAAAAAATATTTAAGCTCAACATTGGTGGCATTAGAGTGCTCAGATGAGGTCTAAAAACTTGATGGAAGGGTGCTTGTGTGCTTCTACACCAGTAGATCATGAGCTGGCATTTTTGAAAAGTGGTTATAATAGTCAATCAAAGCAATGGTTTGTGAGTTATAGTCTTTCAAAGTTGGGCTACTAGAAATATCTAAAATAATTATCAAATATGTATTTGGCAAACTCTATATGCATTGTTAGGGTCTATCAGCCCTTGGTATTAACTTTCAATGTCTAGAACCTTCTTGGGTGGCATAAAATTACCTATTTAAGAAATGTCCAAACATTTTCTAGGACAACTCTAGGTGATATTGCATAGCTTGTCTCGCAAATTAGTATAATGAAGACACCCATGTGGGTTAGGATATTGTACTTGTGAATTTAGTAATTCCACATTTGGAGCACAAATAAGAAGTCCATATTTTGTTCTCACATTTTCTATTGTTTCTTTGTTTTTGTTATGGTTTATGGTATTAATGGGAGCACCTTTCATCAATTCTAGATCTAAAAATTCAATGCTCTATTCTTTGCACAAATATGAGAACTCACCAATAATTTCCACCATTTGGGTGTCAAAATTTCCTCTTCTAGAATTTGGACTATCTTTCCTAAACATGCTTTCCATGGATCTCCCAAATCTGTTAAACATTATCTTTAAGGACCTGATGCTCTAATACCAATTTTTAGAAACAATAGTGTACCCAGATGATTGGGGGGGGGAGGTGGGTGAATCAGTTATCCAATAATTTAAACATTTATTAACCCTAAACAATCTTATCAACTTAACCAAAGTAAATAGTAAGCATAACAAGGTGCACATAGACAATTACACTAGATATGTTAACTATGGAAGCCCTTGATTATAGGGAAAACCCTAGTGGGAATGATGCCCATAAGATGATGTACTAATATAAATATTCCTTGTTAGAAGATGGACCTAGTTAGGAATCTATTATAAAATTTAGTACATATGAGTTCTTGTTAGGAGATTTTGGATCCTTGTTAGAATATTCATAGAAGATAGAAGGACCTACTGTCCACATAACTTCTAGGGAAAGACCACTGAACTCACTATCCAAATAATGCCTCAATTATTCCTTGCAGAATAATTGTGTGTACAATAATTTTAATTTCTTTCCTCTATCCTATCAACTAGACCAATTACTATCAGACCTTGTAGACTAGGTCATGAACCTTGGATCCAAGTATCAAACGTTGGATCACACAATAAAACCTTGGCAATGATTTCCTTCACTTTTTCTCTTTGATCATTTGCATTCTTTTATTCATCCTTACTTCATGATAAAGGAAAATGTCCTTCCTTTATACTGAATCCATAAAAAATTCCCTAAGTTGGTTGTTATACCTTATCAATTAATTACTATAAGACAACATTAAGAACATATTATAGTTAGTGATAATATTAATCTTTCACCTTGCTACTTGAATAAATTTATGTACATGTAACATTATGATGAGTGAGATTATCCACATCATTTGCAACATGTGTTCTTCATATCTTTAACTTTGGCTTCTTATAATAATAAATCTACTAAGAGATATAACAAGTTTACCAGAACATGTCTCTATAAACTCTATCTCTAAATAATCTTCACCAAATCTTGCATAACTTCTTTTAGACTTAATATCTAATTCTTTTGAGGTTACCTTAATATTCTAGACATATAGTATAATATCCCTTTCACTTTGCTATTCAAATTACTCAATGATCTATCCATACCAACTTGATCTTTCCACTATTCTTCTGTCAAATACTATAGAAAACTACTATGTTGAAATCAATGAAAAGCATAGTCATGAATGTAATATATCATCATGATAATTATCTAATCATATTTCTAAAATACTCCTCCATAGGAATATCATTATAATTCATGCTTCCAACATGAGCATGAAGTGGATGTGTGGTCATAGGTAGGGTAGAAGAATTAAAAAGCACACATGATATTGTGAACAACTCATAGCGCTAAGCATTTGAATGGTCGCTAAATAAAATACAAAGTGTTAAAGTACCTATTGTGATTTCATAATTTGTAAAATGTGAAATACTAGCTAAAATGGGTAAAAATGATTTAAACATTGGCAATATGAGCATTGTAAAGAATGATTGTTATAGTTTCTTTAATTTTTGATAATTTTCATGCATGCAATCTTTAAACTACATTAATGACATATTCCCATGATCAAAATTTATTAAAGAAGTGATCTAATAGAATTTCATTTATAACATTCATAGATTTTAGAGCCAAGAGGAGATTTGTGTGCAAAATTGTTGAGAAAGGTTGAATTATAGAGAAGTGTTTCAAAGTTTATAATTCAAATTCTTAGTCAATCAATTCACACTTCTTCAAATATTCTTACAACTTTTTTAGGGATGCTAAGTTGCCAAAAGAAAATGGAAATGGATTATTCTAGTATTTCTATAACAATGGGTTTTGCAAGACATCTATCTCAAATCCATTGAATATAAATTTGGAAAAAATGATCTTATGCTAGAAGTCATTGCTAGCATAGACTTGTTGAAAGCCTTAATAAAAGCATACAATCTAGTAACCCATGGGTTTCAAAGAAACGATAAGAGTGTCATGTGCACACCGGATAGGGAGATATTCATAAAAGCCTTTGACCTTGGAGGAGATATGAATAAGATAATTGAAAAAGAAAAAGTTTATGAAACCTTCAAGAATTAGAAGAGCTTCTTCATTGGCTGAGTTATGAGGATGCACATCCCAATGTCTAGAAAAGAAAAGGGTGAAATCAATAAAATGGTAGGAGACTTCATGCCCTTGGAATTCTTAAGCACATATTTTTAGTATACTATTTTTTGAGTGGACAAGATGAAAGGGCTAGATGGCACTATGAATTCTATTGGTAATGTGTATATCATGGCCCTAGATATACATGATTCACACCATAATGTGGGCTATTATTTTGTTACCCATATATTTAATTTTATGCACAATGAGATCACAACTACACAAAAAGTGAGAATTGGTAAATTTCACCATTACTCATTACTCATGCATATAATCTTGTACAAGAACATAGGGCATATTAGTCCTAATTTTATTGAAAGAACAAAGGAGATGGGAGAAAGCTTTCCAGTGCAACAATGGACTAGGGTATAGAAAAGGTTATATCCCTATGTAAATTCTTTACATTTCCAAAATGATTTTTTATATCCAATTTCAAATATGCTCGCTGATATAATTGAGTGGGTCCCTAGGGGTGTTAGGAATATATAAGAGGATCCTTTGTATGTAGAAATGTCAAAGTTGTCAATTTTATTATAGGAAAAGATTCTACAAGGATTTGGATGAGTTCATGGGAGAACTTCTATTGCCTTTAGCTCCTACTAGGACCTATTACCCTAATGATTTTGTCAGGGATGCCCTAAGATAGATGCGAAAGTAAAATTTCCTAGTACCAAGCCTTGTTTGGAAGAGGATTTAATCAAATATTTTCTAGACACTATGGAATGCAAAGATAGGACCAAAAAATAGAAGTATTGATGTAGTACAAGGTAGGAGTATCCCCAAAGGAGATGTCCTAGCCCCTAGCTATACAACCACACTGTGGAAACACAAAAACAAGTAATAATAATGCAAGATCTTATACCAAATTACAATTCTTGATTCATAGATAGATAACTAATTACATGCAATATGTCTAGCTATAAGGCTTTCTGGGTTAGGGCCAAATACAAATAGAAATTAAAACATCAGTTCTATAGGTCCAAAAGGATACAACTTACAACCAATCTCAGATAGTCTAGATACACAACTAGATAAGAATACCAAGAAGAATCCACACTTGTACCCGTAGGTCCACCAAGAGATCCTCTAGGTCCGAAGCTACAACTTTAGCTCTCCAAATTTTCCTATCCTTCCTTCTATCCCAACTACATAATGAATAAATTACTCCCCAAGACCCCTACCTATAAAAATCTAAGCCCCAAGTCAGCCTATAACATAAATTAAATGCCACAAGTTAGCCTATAACAACAATTAAATGTTGAGAAATCAATATCTAAGTAAAATCATGATATCTCCTAGTTCCAATATAGTTAGAACTCTTGCTTTTAATTATAAGTATAAATCTAGTTCCTCTACAACCCATTAAATGTAAAAAGTCTGATTCCCCAAGGAAAAGTGTGCATCCATCTTGAAAGTCACCCATAACATATTGTCTTACAAAACTACCAAAAATCGATACTCTAGGAGAATTGTCATAACACCTAAACTATAATGAATTAGGATTTCTTACCTTGAAAAAAGGAATAAATCTAGGCCCTCTTAAATACATAAAGTACATATCCTCTCATTCATTAAGAAAAATTAGTTACATGCTCTAAAATAGGCACCCAAAAACTAGAAAAATGCAGTTCTAGCAACAAGGTAAAAAGAGTTCAAACTTCAATACAATTCATCCAATCTCTATGGAATCATGAAAAAAGGTTCTCCAATGTGTCTCCAACACATCCCTTACCATGAAAACATAGCTTCACCAAAATCCAAGCTCAATTCTCCACAACACTCAACCAAAATCCTTCCAAATATGCAAGATTGTAGGAAAGCCTAGGATGCTCCAACATCAGACATCCCAAGTTTGAAAAGATTTTCTAGTAACTATAAAAACATCTTTTGGGATTCAAAACATAAATACCAAATTGGTTCTTTACATGCACATCCTTGAAGTCTTCAACTTGCACACTCTTTCCCTTATTTTTCTTCTTCTTCTTCACATCCACCATAGGTGTTCCATAGGTTTTCTTTTCATGTTGATCTTTGAAATTCTTAGAATCTTCCATCTCAAATTGGATGCCAATACTCACGTTCCTCCTACCAATCTCTTCATTCTATAAATGAATTAGGGAAAACTTCCTACCACCTTTCTCAATAGTAAACACATTCATAACACAATCATGCATAGCCCTACAATTATACTGCCAAGGTCTGCCAAGTTACACATGAAAAATTTTCATATCCATAATATCGCACAATACTTGATCCTTATACTACCTAATCTAGAAATCAACAAGGTATTGCTCTCTCACTTCCAAAGAATTCTCACCTTGTAACTAGGCAATCCTATAAGGATAAAGACATCATATTCTTTTCAAATCAAGTTTCTGAACCATCTCTTCATCAATAAGGTTATCAGTATTACCACCATCCAAAATCACCTTTTAGACTTTACCACTAGACTTACAACAAGTCCTAAACAAACTAGTCCCTTGACAAGAGTCCAATTCCCTCTCACCAATCAGTACTTGTCAAGCCAAAAAACTTTCTCCTTGATCAAGTTGACTGCCCTAGACTTGAACCTCATTCATAATAGCAGCTATATTACTAATCCAACATTCAAAGGATCTATTCCCTTCTTGACCACACTTGAAAAAATTACTTTTGAACCTACCTCCACCTATCCTCTTTTTCTGATCAGTCCTTCTTCTTTTGGTTTAGCTTGTGCTAAACTATCTTGCTTCTCCTTCCCTTGAGAACTACCTTGATTCTTCCCCTTTAGCTTCTCTTCTTCTCTTAAAGCATACTGATAAGCATCCTAAACTGAAGAAATATTAAAAATACCAACCTCATCTTGAACATTGAATCTCAAACCATTAATGTATCACACTACCTTCTCTTTTGAAAATTCTCTATACCCAGACGAGAAAGTCAACTTGTAGAACTCCTCTATATAATCTTTTACAATCCTATCCTTCTACCTCAAATTCTACAACCTTTTCAACAACTCAAGTTCATAATAAGAACAAATGAACTTGGCCTTCAGTTTAGTCACCATCAATTTCCATCTAGTGATTTTCATTGGACCTTCCTCTTTTCTATCTCTCCGTAGTTCTTTCCACCAAAGAGAAGCATGTCCCTTCAACTTAGTGTTAGAAATATTCAAGACTATGCTAGTTTACTAAGAGGGGAGGGGTGACTCAGTAACCTCAAAAACTTTACCAAATTCATATCTTAATTGCAATAATCCAATTACCATTTAAATCATTAAATCAGATCTAACTACATGCATGAGAAATTGAAAGCATAAAACATTCATAACACTTGAACACAATAATTTGGTGACCCAAAAACCTTCCAAATAGAAAGTAAAACTATGGCGGGGATGATACTTGAAAAATTTCAATACTACAACATAAAGTTGGCTTGTTAAGGCTTATAGTGATCACTTCTGATGATCTACCTTGTTAGGAGCAATTAGGAGTTCCAGGTCCACCTTGTTAGAGGTTTTACAAACACATAATGAAGTATTCACTCCATAAAGAGATTTGACCAAAGACTATTAAGTCTACCTTGTTAAAGGATTTGGATTGGTTCACCTATTTAGATGAAATAGTAGATCTCTGACTTACAATAAGATTGCTGATAGAGATTATTTGAAGTGCTAATCACCTTTATGTGATAGATATGACTCTGCTATTGCTTTGCTAATATGGCCTTATAATACACTTTGTTTGCTGCTGATTCTAATTCACATGCTTCTATTTCACATTACTTTCCCACATTCATGCTTGCTTGGATATGATACAATACGTTAGATATATATCAATCTAATTTACATAATTACAAAGTTAGCCAATATACAAGTTAACACCAATATTACAAAGTCAGCCCAAATGAAGACACTTGGGTCTCGAAGACTAACTTGGTGAAGTTCTGATACATGGTGTCCATTGTGATTACTTGACATCATCATGCATTTGGTAGAAGTAGAAGCTTGGTCCATACTAATCATCTTAGAGTAATCTTGAACTCAATTTGCACTAGTGACTCGGTAGATGCTATGTAACTTGGTAGAAACTAAATCACTCATTTACCATGACTACACTTGGTAAACACTAATCATCACATAGCTCAGTTAGCACTAACTTTGATTCACATGAATTGCTAACTTGGTAGCAATTGCAAAGCTTGGTGGCTATTGAATTACATAGAAAACATTGTAGACTGTTCAATGAGCTTGGTAGCCATACATAATTTGAATAAATATTGTCACTAATAACAAACTTTAAAAAATGTCAACAATATTCCCCTTTGGCATTAGTGACAAAAACACTTATTAGCCAAAACTTATATACATCATAGTGTGGTACTAGCTCCATATGGTATACTTTTTATTTTTTTGGGATTTTTCAAAAATTTTCTTTGTAATTATATACAATATACCATATCAAATTCTCTGCTATATACACTTTCTCCCTTAACATGATTCTCCCCCATACAATATACATATTAAGTGCCTCTCCCCCATTTTGACAATAATGCCAAATATTTATTCAAAACTTATTTACATGGACACACCAATATAAGAAATAAAATTAGAATGTACCTTGAGAATAAGTGCTAAAGTCTTATACCAATTTTTTCATAGAACTTTGCATGTATGTAGAGTAATTTGCACTTCTGTTAAGAGTTCTATTATGTGATCTACAATGGAGAAGTTTTTGTCATGGATCAATGTTTTTGAATAAGCAATATGCTTCTGCATTGTATCCATGATGGGAAGGATCATATTCTGAATACCTATCATTGAAGATTAGATTTTTTCTTCTTCTCTCAACAACTCTGCCTACATATTTGACAATAATTTGACTTTTATATGATGTGTAAAGCTTGAACTAGGATCAAGTTGCAACTACAATGCACTAACCTTCAGATCTTCATCAATTTTAGTCAATTTTCTATTTATTTCCTTTGTGAACTCGGTAGCATTACATGACTTTCTAAAAAGTGATGTTACATTTGTGCAAGAGGTTTCAAGATTGGTCAAAATTGAGGAGAATGCCACTTGTTGAATGGAAATTTGTTGAGTAATGTGCTCAAGCACTTTATTATCAAATTTATTTTCTTCTTTTGCAATCAATTTGTCTTGACCACTAGAGTCCTCATTAAACCTCTGAAATACCTCTTCTAATTGAAATAGAATATGTTGAGAAGTACCAACTTCAACGTCTATCACCTTAGTTAAAATATTCTTGGCATCATCAATGATTTTATATTCTCGGTCTCTCTCCTCTCTCAATTTCTTTTGGTTTTCCTTCCTTTGGAGGAGTTGACCAAGTATATGCATTTGATCTATAGTGATATTATCAAAATCCCATTTGGGAATCTCAATCTCCTCATCTAGGTCTATATCCTCCTCTACGAAAAAAACTTTTACTTGGTTGAGCCTTAGGTTAAACTATCCTCATGCTTAATGCCTTTGAATTTGGAATAGAAACAATTATAGAGATAGTAGAACTACTAGTGAAAAGTGATATAGTGCCAACAGAAGGAATATTGACTAGAATGCTTGGTAAATCCAAAATTGAAGTACTTATAAAAGTATCCAAAACTGTAGAAGAAAAAACTATAGAATCCAAAATTGTGGTACTCAAAACTATAGTTATTGCTGAAGAAAAAAAAATTGTAGAACATACTATACTCATTGTTGATGATGTTGACTTAGTAGCTGAAGAAGAGGGAGGCTACAACTCGATAGATGAAGTGGTAGACACTTCTATCAATGATGTGCTAAGTAATGTGGGAGTGAAGAGTGATTGGACATTTGATGTATCTACTGTGGTCAAAATAAATCTTGTTAAAACTATCTTCAAAATTCATGATGCTACAAGTTTAGCTGGATAGTGAGGAAGTGAGGCAATGACTGGAGTTGTTATCTTTATAGGATCAATCTCTTCATCATCTTCTTTGTCTTCCTTGATAGCTTCTTCCTCTTTATCTCCTTCAACTTCTTCATTGTTAAAATGTGTTTGCTCAAGGTATGTTTCTTCTTTCTCATCATCACTGTCATCATCCTTGACTTGTACTGGGAAGTCACTCTTTTTATGCAAGTGATAAACATTCTTCCACATACTTTTGGCATTCTTGACCACATGCTCTATATCCTTTATCAAAATTAAACATATATTAAATCTAAGAGTCATCTTATCTTCATTTTTCTTAATGGATTCTTTTACCTCAACATTTATGATGCTCAGTAGCAACTATCTTAGGGTTTGTGCATAGATATCTTTAGTTTTTTGCATAGAAAAGTCCCATCTTGGGTTTATTTTCTCTAATAATTCATTAGATATTTGGGATGCTATCTGATAAGGGGAATACTTCCATTTAATCATCTTAGTTAACACCAATTCTTCAACCTATTTCTTCTCAACCTCTATCCTAGTTTCATACTTCAATGATTTGGAGTTGGTTATGCAAGCACCTTCTTCCAATTGTTTCAATCTTTCTTGGAAGGTGGGAGTAGGTTTTCTAAAGACAACTTCACTACCTTTCTTCCTAGATCTCCTTGTGAACACTGTAGTGGATGGCCTGGGTGGATTGGTGATGATCACCTTTCCTTTCTTCTTCCTTTTCCAACTCCTCTTCATCCTCTACTTCTTCCACATTTTCTCCTTTACCCTCGGCTAACATAAGAGGTGTGCTTGTTTTAAGTTTTTCTATCCTTCTCTTTCCTTTGTTTACTGCCTATGGATGCTTGATTTTCAAGCTCTATTCTTGCCTTGGCCTCATCATATGTTCCAAAGTGTGGCACCTTTGGATCAATAGGTTCATTTATCAAGGCTTCAATTATGTCTTTTTCTTCATCTATGTTCACCTCATAGGGAGGATGTTTTACCCATATAACTCTAGGTTTCACTACCTGAATGTAGACTTTGTCACAATCTACCATGAAACAAACATCATCTTTGTAATCTTCAACCAATTTATAGGGTATCCTAAATCTATTATTCATTTTCTCCTTGAAGACATCAAAATAATTATCCATTATAGTCACAAAATTTTCTCCCATTTCTACAATATACTCATTAATCTGATATAGCACTAGTACATCTTTTCTCCATACTACTGTGCCTTTTGAAGAGAAAAACTTTTGAACATAGAAAAATAAAAAAGCCAAAAAAGAAACAAATTTACAAGGATTATTCTTGGAGGTTCTAATACTTTCCATATTTTTGTTAAACTACTTCAACAAATTTGCAAAATCATATGACAGATTGTTCTTCACAACTTTGTATGCCAAGTCTATTGCTTTACATGAAACACTATTTAGATGGCTAGAACTGTAGATATTGTGAGCTACCACATGTATGCCAAATTGAAGTTCTACATTTGTTACACTATTGATCTTCATACCTCTGTCATCCATCTTGGCTAGGGTTTTCTCTTTTAACTCTACCTGACCTAGGGTTTTAGTGGTTTTGGGCTTAGAGAGCATGGGAAGGTCAATGATGTGATGAATCATCTTCTTAGTGATCAAGACTAGTTCCTTGAAGCATAACTAGCTATTGTGAACTTGAGTTTGGATGTATGTAATCCATTTGATTAGAAAACTTTGGGGTAGGTGGGGAATTTGGGTTAAACCCTTGTCTTCCAAATGTTTATGTTTAGGTTTAAGAACACCATTCACACAGAATTCTCCTTGGGCATCATCCATCTCTAGGGTTATAATTTATTGAATTGCATACTTAAAATAATTTCAAATATTGTTAATGAGTATTATATTAGGAGGGATCTACAATTGTGCCCCATTTGGATCAAGGATTTCAATAACCACTGACACAAGTTTGAAATTAGCTGCTTTCCATTTGACTCCTCGGACCAACATTTATAACCCTTTCCTTGATTTTCTATTACTACTTGACTCTACCATGACTACTTGATAAGCTATGAAAAACTTTGAAGGATTTATCTACTCAAAGTTGCTTGATCACTCTACAATTCACTTGATTGCAATAAGACTTAGAATTCTTGGTGAAAATGAATTTGATTTCCTACTTTTTGTTAAAACTTTTCCATTAATGCTCAATATGAAGGTAGCTATGATGACATCATTATGTGTGATATGCTATCATCCACTATCTATTTGGATTTCTTGGTAAAGGCTTCATAACATTGTAAGCAAACATGTTCTTGTTGCTCTTGTCTTTTCTCGATAAAGTCTATGACCTAACCTTACTTAGTAGAGAAGTCAACTCGATGATAACTAATACTAATCTTTAGTGATCCTTTTGTATTTTGAATACTAATTTGGATCTTTTCTTCCTTTCAATTTTGGAATGGTTTGGATGTGATCTTGATAACATAGTTCTAGCTCTTCCTAAAGAATTTAGTTGGAAATGGTGGAGCCACCCACTTCTTGAGTTACATGACCATAATTTCTTGAACTTGATTCCTCAATAGATTTGGGAATCCATTTCTGCCTCATCTACTTTTGAATGTTATCTAGTTTTGTTTTCTTTTCATCTTAAATTCTACTTGTATTCATGCAATTCTTTGCTAGATGACCAAGTTTTGTACAAGTGAAACATCTTATGGTGGTATCTCTCTTCCTTGTGTGATGTTTAACATAGTTCATGCCAATGTGTCCATATTCTCCACAATAATGACATATACACCAAGTGTTATAGTCCCAACTGAATATTTCTTTCACAATTTACTCTGCTAGATTGAATCACTTGGTTTTGTAGTCTGATGCCTTGTGACCTTGTTTCTTACATTTGTGACACTTACCTTCAAATTCTGGTTTCTCTTTGCATTCATTAGCCTTGTGGCCATGCTGATTGCAATTGTAGCATTTACCATTGAATTTTACTTTACCATTACTCCAACATCTATTTGATATATGACCTATCTTACCATAGTGATTCCAAGTAGGTCTCTAATTCCTTTGAGCACCTTGTTTGGAGAATTCACCTTCTTCTTTGTATCCAATTCTTGCTTTTCCTTTTTGTCTATAGAGATTCTACTCATTTGGTTGATTCATGTCTACTTGGGATTTCATCATTCTTTCATTGATTTGCTTTTTAGTATTTAGGTCATTTTTCCAATTTTCACTAATTTTCTTTTCAAATCTAAGCTCACTACTTATTCTTTCGTTGATTTTTCTTTCCAAATTAAGATCATTTCTTAATCTTTCATTGATCTATCTTTGGCTCATGATTTCCTCATTTGCATTAGAGATTTGATCCATAAGATCTACACGCTGAAGGGATTGATTTTGAATCTCATTGTTCCTTCCATCCATTTCTTCTTTCATCTTGTTTCTTTGTTCCAATATTTCACATAGCCTTACTGACTTAATTTCTTGTTCCCTTTTGAGCTTTCTTACTTCTTCTTATAGGGAACCATTCTTCTCTAAGAGTTCTTTGATTGCATTATTTACTTCATCTGAACTACTTGAATGGTAAAAGTTTTCAATCTTTTTTTCAATGTACTAATGATCATTCATTTGATTTGCAACTTACTTCCTTCTTTTTAGGGATTGGGAAAGTTGCTTCATAGCTTTATTGAGTTGTGAAATGGCCATTTCTAGATTTAGCTTTTCATTTTCAATTGCCTTATCAAGTCTAAATATCTCCATTATCCTTGATCTTTTCTCAACATATAAAACTTTATCCTAAGAACCAAAAATCTTTAATACCAATTTTTGGAAATATTCAAGACTATGCTAGGTTATTGAGAGGGGAGGGGTGAATTAGTAACCACAAAAACATTACCAAATTCAGATCTTAATTACAATAATCCAATTACCATTTAATTCATGAAATCAGAGCTAACTGCATGCATGAGAAACTAAAGGAATAAAACATTCATAACACTTGAATGCAATAATTTGGTAACCTAGAAACCTTCCAAATAGAAAGTAAAACTAGGGTAGGGATGATACCCAAGAAACTTCAATACTATAAAATAAAGTTGGATTATTAAGGCTTACAATGATCACTTCTAATGATCTTCTATATTAGGAGCAATTAGGACTACTAGGTCCACCTTGTTAGAGGTTTTACAAACACACAATGAAGTATGCACTCGATAAAGAGATTACAAAAGACTATTAAGTCTACCTTGTTAAAGGATTTGGATTGGTTCACCTATTAGGATGAAACAATATATCTCTAACTTACAACTAGATTTCTGATAGAGATTCTTTGAAGTGCTAATCATCTTTATGTGATATATATGACTCTACTACTCCTTTGCTGATATGGCCTTACAATACAATTTGTCTACTATTGATTCACATTTTCATGCTTCTATTTCATCTTATTTTCACATGTTCATGCTTGATTTGGATATGATACAATAAATTAAATATATATCAATCCAATTTACATATTTACATAGTTGGCCAATATACAAGTTAACACCAATATTACAAAGTTGGCCCAAATCAAGACACTCAGGTTTTGAAGACTGACTTGGTGAAGTTTTGATACATGGCATCCACTTTCATTGCTCAAAATTGTCATGCATTTTATAGAAGTAGAAGCTCATTCCATACTAATCATCTCATAGTAGTGTTGAACTTAGTTTGCACTAATGACTTGGTAGATACTGTGTAAATTGGCAGAAACTGAATTACTTGTTTACCATGACTACACTTGTTAAACACTAATCATCACATAGCTTAGTTGACACTAAATTTTCTTTGCATAAATTGCTAGCTTGGTAGAAACTAAAAAGCTTGGTGGCTACTAAATTACATGGCAAACAATGTAGACTATTCAATGAGCTCGGTAGCCATACATAATCTAAATAAGTGTTGTCATTAATAACAAACTTGACTAAATGTCAACACTTAGTTTGTACCAACCTTACTTTAATTGGATCCCCAATATCCTTAAGCTCAACATAGTCTTCCAATTCACCAATCCAATCAATCAAGTCTTTAAGATTCAAAGTACATGGAAAATTAGAAACCTCCATCTTATGCTTCATCTTTAAACGAGATCTAGGTCAAGCAAACTAACTAGCCCTATTTCCCATAGGTCTCTCAATATGATCAGTTCTAGCCTCACCACTTGATTCAGTAAATTCAAAGCCTTTAGTAGCTTCCTAATAACCATCTTTAGTACCCACATGTCTAGGTGCACCACCTAAAGCACTTAGAATTTTAGCAATCATGTCACTCTTCATCAATACAATCTTAGATCTAAACTCTGCTCTCATATTTTCTGAGATCCATTCTTCTACAGTATCACTAAGATCAAAAATTTCCCTAGGGTCCAATCTACCTGGTGGCATTTTATAAAATTTTAGCAAACCCTAAGCAACAAATCCACTAATCCAAAAGATCAATCAACCACAAGATCAACCTTCTTCAACCCAAGTCCTGGTGCAAACTACCAAAACTTTGGTGATCTGTCTACACACTCAAGAACAACATTCGCTATGATACCACCTGATGTAGTACAAGGTAGGAGTATACCCAAAGGAAATGTTCTATCCCCTAGCTATACAACCACACAAAAATAATGCAAGATATGATACCAAATTAAAATTCTTGATTCATAGATAGATAACTGCTTACATGCAATATGCCTGGTTGTAAGGCCTTTCAGGTTAGGGCGAAATAAAAATAGCAATTATGAAATCAGTTCTATAGCTCCACAAAGATCCAACTTGTTGGTGTGATTTTTCATAGTATAGAAAATTTTTGATATTTGGGCGAAAAATCAGTTATGCCTTTGTTTTGTGGCGCCCTCGTTTTCAAATTTTTGAAAAAGGTTTTCTTCAAGATTTTTGGTGGGGCTTTTTATCCTAATGTTTTATTTACGTTACAATGCCTTAGGTAAACCTTTCATGTACCTTTAATTTCAATTTCCCATTTGAAAGGATGCCAAGTTGAAGTGTTTTTCAGTCATCACTGATCTATCAGAGATCAAGGGTCAGTGCATCCCTGCACTATAGAGTTGTAGGTCTCTAAGAAATGCGGGGAAGCGCATTTGCGACACATAGCCCCTGATGTTTGATGAGATCCAGTACATCACAAAAGTTCTTGTATGTCAGCTTTGTCAGTACTTTTGCACACATTTTGTTTTTTCGTGATATCATTGGTAGATTCGTTGGCAGAGCTATGAAGATTACTTACCAAGAAGTATCACCGTTGATCCTGTCTTGATCAACGGTTGGCGTATCCCCACATAATAAAGATGCAGGTTTTTAAGTAATGTGGGGAAGCACAGTGGTGATGTGTGGAAAAGTGGGATCAGGTATTTGTATTTCAATATGGTACATTGCAAACAACTAATGGCATGTAATGCTAGGTATGCACAGAAGGGTTTTTGGTTGCTTAATGAATATGAAGTCTTATCATTGTTGATCCTGTCTTGATCGACGGTTGGTGCATCCCCGCATAATAAAGATGCAAGTTTTTAAGTAATGCGGGGAAGCGCATTTGTGATGCGTGTCCATGATGACGTGAAACACTTTCTTTCTCAAAAGAAGATACGGTATCCACTGGCGTGAAGTGTTGTCAGGAAGTATGAGCTAATATGGCAATTTCCTATTGGTCAGTACAGCTAGTTGGTCGTTAATACAAAATGTATTATTTCGATCGTCGATCTTGTCTTGATCGATGGTTGGCACATCCCCGCATAATAAAGATGCAAGTTTTTAAGTAATGCAGGGAAGTGCAGTGGTGACACGTAGCATTTTCCTAAAAGACTGTAAAGCTTCTTATTTTTAAATCAGGACTGTGCGATCTGATAAAATCTACGGATGGGATTCAAATTTGAGTGCAAATTGTGGGCAATGGTTACTGAGAGTAAATGTGATCTAGACCTAGTGCATGCAGTTTTAATTCATAAAAAGAGCCCATGATTTCACCATTAATGAATCACTAAAGCACAGAAAGGAAAGGGCATTCAAGATTTTAGAGCTAAGGCACGAAATTTCTCGGTTAATACTCCAATAAAATTGTAGAAGATATCATATAGTGCAAAAGTGTGATTTCTAGTGGGTAAGTGCTCTGTGACTTTCTTAGTAAAATTTGAAGCATCTGCTATTGTGAATTTTCCAAAGTTTCATTAAAAATGCCGCCTCGAAAAGAGTTTACTGGATAAAAAGATTATCTAAAACGTTCAGTGCATGATGATTTTCTTGAACAATTCCCCTTATCAGTGCATGAAATAACTAAGGGAAGGGAACTCATTCCAAAAAACCCTAGATTAGTTGTGGTAGAAGGATTTTATGACAAAGCTAATTGGATAAGGGATGCCCAGGTTTCCATGGGTGGTTTGAAGTTGTTTAAGAAATGGTTTTCAGAGTGAAAACTGGACACTCCTATGAGCAATGTATGGGAATTTGAAATTGGAAAATTAGTAGTCCCTAGTGTCTTCTTTGATAGTGATTTATTGATGGACCTGGTAAAGAAGTATGACCCTATCATAGGGTGGGTAAAAAATCATTCAGGGGTCAACCTTTTTAGGGATTTCCCTGAACTGTTCACTGAGGTTTTCAACCTAAACCCTAACCACGCTGTGCATGAAATCATTGATCTGGATGATTTGCAAGTTAGATATGATGCACAATGAGTGTACTTGAGAATAGGGCCACTATAGGAGCATGTTGCTAGGGTTGGTAATTTGCCTGTGATCATAGCCAGTACTCTAGAGCCATTGTTAAGAAGACATTTCAATCTGAGAGCTCAAGCACTATATTTTTCTCTTTGCAAGATCTTGGGGATAGATGAGGGTGATCAAATTCTAGGTTCTGTGGTCCTTATAATTGCTTAAACCCTTCAATTTGGAATGAGTACCATTCTAGATTTTGCCACTTTCCTAGCAAAAGAGATTCACAACAGTCTGGTTGGAATAGCAAAGGGGAAAGTAAACAAAACATTATGTTGGTATTCATTGACGATGCATGTATGTTTATACAAAGGATATACTTTCTTCTCCAAGGGTATGGAGTTAGAAACAACAAAGGATGGAGAAAGGAATCTAGTGCAGTTATGGAGTGTGGATATGACTTCAGAGGCCACTGATGCTAGTTATGTAAGATTTGATAGGTATTTTGCATCAAAGCTTAGACTGCTTTTAAGAGGAGATAGCCCTAGAATCCCACAAGCATTATTAGAATTGGTCAAACCCAAGGACCATGCTAAAGGGCTACTTGTCAGTCACAACTGGGGGGATATAATTCCCTACAATGTTTCAACAGTAATAAGAGTTTATGGTTTCTTAGGAAAACCTCATGTGTTACCTTTTCATGTACCTTTGAAGATAGGGATAGTCCAGCTCTTATGGCAGATAGGTACTATAGATGAGAGGGAATTGGTCAAGAAGGGCACTTTCTTTCCAATGGTTACTATAGTGCATGATTTTGTTTTTGTTAAAAAGGGGTGGAAGCATTTAAATTTGTTTTTGAATAAATATAACATGGCAGAATCTCACGCCAGATTCATTGACCCTGAAGGATTCTATGATCTATTAAGAGAAAGGGTGGGAGCTTCCCATATGGTACATCAGGTTTACTATCCGGAAGATATAATCAGAAATATTTTCACATTGCAGGAGTAAGAATTAATGAAAGAGAAATGGATAGTTTTTAGTAAAAACCTGGAATTCATTAATGCTTTTGACCCCCAGTACGACCCATTGAAAGATAAGAAATACTAGGGAGATAAAATACAGGCATTAATGAATAATTTTTCTATAATAATTTAGACTATGAATGAAAAGAAAGATATATTTATTAAGACACACCCAGACAAGGCAGCAAAAATACAAAGAAGAATGAGTGGTAGAAATGTGGTAACTCCTGGCCAATATAGATTGCGGAAAAGGGCAGGTTATGTCATGGTTCAAAGTGTGCAACAAGTACCCCCTAATAAGGAGCAAAGGTCAAGAAGTCCATCTGCAACCAACTCTCCAAAAAGACAAAAATTAGAGCAGGGGTCTTCTTCTTCTCAAAAAGAACAATACTCCCCAAGCCAGTCTCCAATCCAAATAGATGATGAAGCATCTCTAAAGGAACATCTTAGATGAATGGGAGGAGAAGGGGATGTGATTGCCACTTATACATACCTAGATATTGGAGAGCCACAAGAACCTCCTACACCTTCCTTGGACCTAACCATTGCTGATTACCAAGGTAAGCAAATTGACCCAATTGTTGCCTAGGCTTCTAAAAGATTTATTAATGATGAAAATTTTGTAAGATCTAGGGCTTTTGCTCAGTTTTTATGGAGATTAAATATAAAGAATTTTGAGAAAGCCTGTGAGAAGATCAAGGCTGAGCAACCAAATAAATCTGACCTAGTTATCAAGGAAGAGGTAAAATCAAAGTTTTTGAGTGATTTTGCCCAGTTCACTCCTAAAGCTGGAAGGAAAATAGTTAGACAATCAGGAGTCCTCCTTCTACCAGAATGGGATATAGAAAATGCTATTATTTTTGATTCAGTAAGAAAGAAAAAGGATGTTCAATTAACAACCGCTGAAGAAGTGCTATAGGCTCATAGAGGGGTCAAATTTAGTGATGACCACCAACCCCTTGTTTTTGGTCCATAGATAAGAGAGAAATTAATAGGATGCATGAGTTTCCCATTGCAGAACATATTGGTACATTGACAGTATACAAGGCTGGTGAGGTAAGTAGTAAACAAGTAATGGGAATGGCTTCAGAAATGCTAAAATTGGGTGGTGTTGTATCTAGACAAGAAGAAGATAAGTTTTCCCAACTCAATGCTAGGTTTGAAGAAGTTTTGAAGGCATATGAGGAAAGGGGTATAAAGATACAATCACTAGAAAACAAAATATCTCAAATGGAGAGGATACTTGGGAAAAGAAAAATGGGAGAATCCAGTGCACCTACAATTGCATACCCTTCACAGCCATTGGTTGGATCTGGATCAACCCCTATTATTGAAATACCTGACACCCCTGAAAGGACCCAATCCTATACTGTAGAGGACTTTGAAGAGGAAAAAATAAAATTACATGAGTTGCGGATAGAATTGAGAAATCAATATGAAGAGAAACTAAAATAGGGTGTGATATATTTGAGGGATAAAATACAATGGTCAACCTTTTTTGATCAATTGAAAATAATTACAACCCTCATGGATGAGTTGAACAGAGATAAGGATAAACTAACTCTTCTTGCATAGAAATGGACAGAGAGAAATAATGATATTACAATCATATGTATATCTACAGTCCAAATGCCTTATCATCAAGCTGAGAAATTTTTTGATTTATTAAATAAGCTAGAGAATTTTGATGATGAAAGAGATTCTTTACAGAGAAGATTAACACTCTGTTTTCCACAATATATTGCCGAAAAATTCACCCTATTTCCTTATGCTTTAGAATCTGTTGATACAATAAAAGAAGAAGAAAAGTGGAAAGGGGAGAGGGATGAGTTATTCAATGAAAGAATAATAAACATCATGAGTGAAACTAGCCACTGGTTCTAGGAAAAGACAAATGAAGAGCTAGTAAAAATACAATTATTTTATACTGCTATGAGAAAAGAATTTGATGATTTAGAAGAAAGTGCAAATTCTTTAATAATGATACAAAGAGAAGCTCTAAGTTTTGATTGGCCAGATGATGATGCTTTTAATAAATGGAAAAATTAGTTTCTAGAACAAATGTCAGAAGATGATGAGGAGGAAAATGTAAAAGTAAAAGTCACCCTTGTAGTTAATAATGAGGACATGGAAATTCCCAGGTTGAAATAAATTTACAGGTAACTGAAGATGATACATCATTTTCAAACCTCATGGCTATTTACTCTAAGGATGAAGAATAATTGAAGAATCATATCTTATCTTCTTGTTTCAACAACTGAGAAGCATAACAAAAAGGGACCCACCAAGGATTGTTCGATGTATTAGCTTTTCTGTTATTTGTTTTTGTCTTTTATGACAAACATTTGTCAATATCCTTTAGAAGACACTTGTCACTTTATTTAGCCCAAAGCTTGTTGCATCTCACACTATTTAAGTGAGATTCCAAGGCTAAAGAATGGTCTGAATTCTATTTCTTCTAAGTATTGTGCTTAGTTTGGTTTTTGGTCCAAATTTTGGAAGCAAGTTTGTAATGTGTTTTTCTGTCAATTCTCTGAGAATACATGAATATAGAATGAGTTGTGTTTCTTTCTGAAGGCCATTCTGAGTCTATTGTAAAGGATATACCATTTTCAAAGGAAATGAATACAAACTATGAACTATCCCCATATCAGTTCTTTCTGAATTTTGTCTCCTTTTAAATACTTAGCTACCTTGATGTTGTATGAGTAAAAGCTTGTGCAATTGAATGCAAGCTAGTTAGGTTGTATATCCATTTATCATTGCTGTTAATTCAATGGATTAAATAAAGGCTTTGATGAATGTGGTAAGATTCCTTAAGTAATGAAAAGGATTTTTGAATGCTAAGTTCTGATAAGAATTGCTGATAGAATTTGTTGTAAGGCAACAAATTAGATCTAAGAATTTTCTATAGACTCTGAACCCCAATAGATTAGGCACTCATCAAGTTATTTCAGCTAAAAGAGAAATATCTTACAAATGTTTTTCAAATGCATCATCAAATCAAATTTTACTTTTATTTCCTATAGATCTTTAAAGTTGGCCAGCACTCTTCTGCATGGAATGTTTTAGCTTCAGTTAGCCATTGTTGTTGAAAACATCTACAGATCTATAGAAGAATTCTTGGCCATATATGTTTATGGGATGTGTTTATCAAGTTAGTAAGAATTATGTATATATTTGAGGATCTTGAAATGAGAATCAGAATGAAACTAAGAATAATCCTCATACAGTTGTTCCAGTTTTGAACCATCCTTGCATACACCCACCCTGGTTTTGTAGAGCCAAAAGAGTAGAAAACCATTTTTGGTTTTGTTGAAGTTTGGTCCAAATACCTTATATATGCAATTGTTAATAAGAATAGGCTAGTCTTTAGATTGTGTATGTACTGTCATTCTAGTATTAAGCATTTTTTCGCTTAGTAGTTTTAGTACTTTTTAAAACACCAACACAACTAAAAACCAATCTCATCTAGTCCAAATATACAATTGGATAAGAACACCAAGAATAATCCACACTTATACCTATAGTTTAACCAAGAGATCCTCTAGTTCCTAAGCCATAGCTCTAGCTTTGCGAATTCACCTATCCTTCCTTCTATCCCAACTCCATAATGACTAAAAGACTCCTCAAATCCCCTCTTTATACCAATCTAAGCCACAAGTCAGCCCAAAACACAAATTAAATACAAACACAAAAATTAAATGCCACAATTGATAAGTAGGAGATATCATAAATACCACAAGTAGGCCTACTACAACAATTAAATGTCCAGAAATTGATATCCAAGTAAAATCATGATATCTCCTAGCCCCAATTGAATTAAAACCTATGCTTAAAATATAGGTAGAAATATAGGTCCTCTAAAACTCATTAAATTTGAAAAGGATTATTCCCCAAGGAAAAAGTGTGTACCCATCCTGAAAGTCACCCACAATAGGCTATTGCAAGAAACTGTCAGAAATTGACACTTTGGAAGAATTTCCATAACTCCAAACCTATATTGAATTAGAACTTTTGCACTTGTAAAAAGGAATTAATTTAGGCCCTCTTCAATCCCTGAATTTTTTAGCCTCTCATTCATCAATTAAAATTAGTTGCATGCTTTGAAATAGGCACCTAGAAACTAGAAAAATGCAGTTCCAGTAGCAAGGTAAAAATAGTTCAAACTTCAACACAATCCATCCAATCTCTATACAATGATGAGGAAAGCTTCTCCAATGTGTCTCCAAGACATCCCTAACCATGAAAATATATCTCCACAAAATTCCAAGCTCGATTCTCCACAAAACTCAACCAAAATCCTTCGAAACATGCAGGATTGCAAGATAGCCTAGGATGCTCTTGCATCAAGTAGATATTTAAAATTGAAGAATAAATGAAACTAAAATATCATTCTTTAAAAAATTTCTATCATGATGAAAAATATTTAGATAGATTTAATAAGTGCCTTAATAATTATTTAGAGATAATGTCTCATTTATGCTACAAGATTAGAAACAAAATAGAATTTGATGTCCCTCAATAGGATATTATGATTGAAATTGATGAAGAAGAGGAGAAACTAGAATGTTCTTCTTGGGATAAAGGTGGTAGGAAAAGGAAAAATATTATTGAAATGAAAAGGAAGGATAAAGAACAAGCACTATAGATTATTCCAAGAGGGAACAAATATTTCAACCACATTAGACATAATTGTTTTGATAAAATAGATAAATAAGAATGAAAGAATCCCTAATAAACTTGAGCTTGAGGTCAAAATGATAGATAATAGAAACATAAACCCTCAAGAGTTTATGAAGGTTGATGATTTCATTAATTCTAAGGAATTCAAATATATCTTATTTAAAATTAATAAAAATGAACTATTTCTACAATTGCAACTAGGAGATTTAGAGGAAAAGGTTGTAGAGCTAGTGCAAAATTTGCAAGAATATTATCCAAGTAGTAAAACCCTCAATGTATATGAAGCTTGAAAATTAGTAAACATAAGTGTAATGTTTCTTTTCCCTAATGGGAAATTAGTTAATATTTCATATTTGATTAGATTAGAAGACAAAGTAAATATATCTCATTTGAGGAGACCAATATTGGTTGAGAGTTTAAGTGTATTGGTTTCAACATTAATACAAAGACAATGGAAATATGGAGTATGGCCCCTAATTTGAAGAAGGAAACATTTATCAAAGTCAGAGAATCGCCCCACAGAAATGAGATGTTTTGGAATGTCACTACCACATCAACTAACTAGATACACAAGATGAAGAACACAATGCCACTGATGGGGAAGAGCAAGATGGATATGCTAGAGGAATAACTATTTCAAATATGTAGCATATACATTGAAACAATAAAGAAACTTATGAGGAAGAAATTAAGAAGATATATGGCTTGAATGATGATGTCTTCCCTAGAGAATGGGGTAACAACTTAAAAAAATGTAACAAGGCCAATTACTGAGGTAAATGATCAAGAGACCCAAATAGGTGTTGATGCATCAAATGTGGGTATCAATCAAGAAATGGAAGTGGAAGAGGTAGAAGTAGGAAAACAAGTAGAAGTAAGGACAATGGAGAGTATTTTTTCACACAAAGTAAATGCCCTTAAACAATCTTGATAGAATCTCTACAACAGTTACATTCCTTTGGAAGGAACAAAATATCAATGTTCATTGGCATCATCTATTCTTTCTCCATTATTCACCAAGTGGGGCCTATAGATTCCATTTTTTGATAGGGTTGTCCCAATTTTGGGACACAAAAAAAAGAATTGCCTAAGGAAATTATCATTTTCACAAGGAAGATGATAAATATGGTAAAGGACTTAAATGGTTTATTTTATGGACAAATCTAGTTAATAAATAATAAAATGAAGACCATTGATAATGGGACACTTGGCTTAATTTAGAAAACTATTGATGATGAAAATAAATTAAGGGAGTGGAATGAATGGTCTAGTTCTTTTGGTAACATCTTGAAACATGATAAAGTCATCACATATAGCAATGGTGAAATTGATATTGTCAATATTTTAAATTTTTTTGACATTTTGTACAAACTAGAACCAGATATCAACAAAAAAATTGTAGAAGTATAGGCTTTAGTAGATGAAAAATGGAATAAGTGTGTAAATGAGTTGAATTCCATTATAGAAGCCACCTATCTAGATGAAGAGTCATATATTAACATTTTGGAAGTTATAGGAGATATTAAAGCAATACCATCTAGAGATAGCGACTGAATGAGCTAGAAGAAATCAAAGTATCATGAAGAGGAAGGAAAACTATCTAAAAGAGATACCTTATCTTTGTGGTTCGCCTGCTTTGGGCATTCTCTCTTTAGAAACAATGAAGTTGATTATGAACATCCAATATGATAGCTGTTCAATTTTGGCTATCTCCATCATTCTCTAATGTAACCATTTCGTCTTATTTGAAATAATATTATTACATTAAGTTTTTTAACACATGTCCTCACATCTGAAGCTCATTACAATCCTAATTATATAAAAGGATTTTCCAAGTTGTGGAGTGAGGGTTCGATAATCATTTTGTTGAATAATGTCTTGTTCATTTTTGGTTAGTCAATGTATGGATGCGCACGTGCACACACACATACACACACATATTTCAAATGATAGAATGGAAATTTTTAATAGTTACTAGTCTATTTGAGTTGTCTCTGATAAGAGTTGGAATTAAATTATATATTTTTTAAAGAAAGTAATACAAAGATGTAGAAATTTTTCTATACATTTTAGATCTTGTCTTTTCTTTGTTATCATTTAATTCTGTAAGATTTAATAGAAAAGTTTAATTACTCTTAGTTTTAATTCACTTTGAATTATAAGTAAATGTAAAATTCCTATGAGATAATATCACAATAGATATGACACTGGTCATCCATTATAGTTGATGTAATTTGGAATTTCTATATGGTATAAACCTTTTATAAATCAATATTTAATATTTTACTACTAAAGATTTGAAATGTGAGGCTATACTTGATTAATGGAGTTTTAGGGTTTGATAGATTAGCTCTTTATCATCTCTCTTACAATCCTAGAATTAGAAGAATTAAGGCTAAAATTATCTTCTATAGTGGAATTCATAGTAAGATCCAAAAATTGGAAATAAAGGGATGGATTACTAGGTAATCCTACCTAAATTTTGCAGAGTTTAAAGTGGAGAAGACATTAAAGAGTCTTGTTAGTTGGTCCTTTTAATTTGTTCCTTAGAATACCCATTATGGTTTCTAGCTAACTCCTAGGTATTTTTCTTCTTCTATAAGGTTGCTAAAATTTTGTCAAATTAGAAGCCAACACATTTTGACATTCAACATCATTTATTTCATCAAATTCATCAACTTTCACATTTGCACTTTCCATAACTTTGTTAGTGTTAGAGTTTGAATACTTGTAAGCTTTACTCTTTGTGGAATACCCTAGGAATTTACCTTCATAACTTTTAGCATCAAGTTTTCCATTCCTATTATCTCTGAATTTTTTTTAAAAAATATTTTAAAATATTTCACATTAGGAGCATATCCATATTATAGTTCAAAAGGTATAGCATTTGTACCTCTCTTGACTTGCACTCTATTCAAGGTATATAGAGTAGTACTGATAGCTTCTTTCCAATATTTCAGCAATACTTTCTTCTCCATCATTAATTTTCTTAGTGCTTATTGATCTATTTCTCCTTTAGATATCCCATTCTGAGGAGGGGTCCTTGGTGATAATAGTTGTCTTTTAATTATTTTATCATTGAAAAATGTGTTGAACTCATTGGAAATGAATTCACCACCTTTGTCAGATCTTGAACACTACATACTCTTTGCTATTTATTTTTCAACTCTAGCCAAATACCACTTAAATAACAAAAAAGCATCAAATTTAGCTTTGAGAAAAATCACATTCATTATGCTAGAGTAATCATCAAAAAATAGAATGAAATACTTATCTCCATAATATATTTGAACATTAATAGTCCACAAAGCTTAGTATGAACCTTTTCCAAAATATCAATGGATGTGTATGCTTTTTTCTAGAAACTAGACTTTGCTATTTTTATCAGTTGACGTTGTTTACACATAGCATTGTTAGGCTTCTTTAGTTTTGAATTTATTCATATTACTAATGTTCACCAACTTCTCAAAAATTACATGACATAACCTTTTTTTGCATAAACAAACATCTTCTTGTTGTACAAACACACATGTCTAATTAGATAAATCTATATTGAACAAGTCACCTCTTGTCTAATCACCACTTCCAATCAGCTTGCCATCAACATCATATAAGTTGGCCTTTCTAAGATGGAATTCAACTCTGTACCCTAATTGTTTTAACTATGAAACACTCAATAGATTGTAGTTAAGTACCTTAACCAATTAAACATTGTCACACTTGATTTTATCAATTAATTGAATTGTACCTTTACCTTTTATAATACATGGAATATCATTACCAAATTTAACAAAGCCACCCTCATATGGTCCAATGTCCTTAAATTTATTTCTATCACCAATCATATGATTAGAGGAACCACTATCAATTATCCATTTGTCATTTTTGTTCACATATCAAATTAAAATAATTTTGTCATCTTAATCAAAATCTTCTTTCATAACAACCTAGACAACTTCATCATTATTACTTTCATATTTAGTATTTGTTTCTTCTATAGCAATGTAATAGGAATTCTTACTTTTGTAATCCTTTCTCACATCCCTATCTTCTATTGGATATAAATGACTAATTGTGTGTTGTCTTAGATGGAACAAAAATGTCATATCAATTGTCAAACAATGTATACTAAGCTCACTTAGGCATTGAAGGAAATTATGGTAGAAAGTAGTGTTAACATAGTTCTCATGGTTAATAAAGGAAAGTTGGTCAAAGTGAGTATTAACCAAGTTCACTTGGTTGCCAAAGGATTTGTGCAAAGTTCATAGTGTTAACCAAGCTTTGGTTAACATAGGAAATCATTTTAGGACTAGTGTTTACCGAGCTAGGTCAGCTATTAAGGATTTTGTTGGTTTAGGATATGAAGTTTAATTATTTCAAGTATTGATTCCAGCTGACTATGGTAATGATTATTGGTCATTATAATTTGTATTGAGCTGATTTGACAATCTGACCTATATAAATATAAGGTCATGTTGTGATTTTCAATAGCATGCAAGTGTATTGATTGATTAAGATGGGAAGTGTGTAAGAAAACTTGGAGGATGGTCATAAATCCTTATTATGTAACAAAATAAAATTTGATCAGAAAGGATCTAGTATGAAGCAAAAAAAAGATCTATAATCAAAAAATTTGTTACATCACAATTATGTTATTTCATTGTTACTTTCTTAACATTGTAGCAGTGATCCAAAATCTCTTAATAGAGTTGGTTTAAATGCCAATTGTAAATCCTTTAACAGGGTTACAGTTCCATTGAATTGTTTTAAAGACCTCTTACAAGGCCACACTTTATAGAGTGATTAAATCCTCTAACAAGGTCATGCCTAATAGTGTGTTTTGTAACCTTTAACCAGGTTGGCTCCTAATAGGGCTCACTTCAAAAGAGTGAAAAACAATAACTAGTTAAATTTTTTCTTTTTTTCCATACTAGGCTTCCATGTAAAATTCGGTGTCTCTTGTGTTGATTTATTTTCTCTCATGCTTGTAAATTATTGTTAGATATGCTTAATAAAAACATACTCTACATTTATCGAGTTACAACATTTTTTGTATGTTTATTGAGTGTTAGCAGTAATTAGTTTTGTTAGACATCTAAAGGATCTATGAATAAATTTTGTGGTAACTGATTCAATGCACCCCCCTGCCCCCCATCTATATTTCCAACATCTTCTCTGTTAGGACATCTTGTAGAAATATGAAAAACATTGTTGCATGTAAATAAATTATTAATTTATCTTTGTATTTGCCTTTACCCCTTCCAAATATTTTTGCAATAAGTACTCCAAGTTCATCAAGATCATCATCAAAAGTGTCACTATCACACTTCACATGTTTTCATCTTCTTTTGCCAAGATTTATAAGAAATTATCTCTTCCATTTGTTTTGGGAGTGAGAGATCTTTAAATGCAAACTCATTCTAAAATCTAATAAAATAAATCTTATTATATAAAAACTTACTCTTTAAATGGTGCTAAGTTGGTCTCCACCCTTGTTTATATCTATTAATGGCTGCATGAGCCTTTATGTGACACAAAAAGAATGAAAAAAATAAGAAGATAAGAAGAAGAATGTTGTAAATGATCTTAAAGTATCTAGAAGCTTGGCCTTCTTTAGATGTTTTTGGGAGTTGAACTACCATCAAAATACATTTATGGTGCATGGAATGCTCTAATAAAGCAAGTGATAGTTAATTGTTAGTAGAAGGCTTCTTATTCAAAACTATTAATGTACCTCTATGAAAATTGCATGTGTACACATGCATACCTTGGTGACAAGTTCAAAAATCTAAAAAAATCTTCTAAATGTCAAAATTGAATTTCCACCATTTGGGTTTTCTTCCCCTTTAGAAAAAAACAATGTTTGGATGTTTATTCTTGAATTTATTTGACATCTCTACTACTTGGATAACTTATGGTAAATATAAAGCCTCGGAGATATTCTTCACTACTTTTTAAAATTTATTGATTTATATTCTTGTCTCCACAAAATTTCCATTCTTGTTGTCTAGTTCCAATAGTGCTTCTTCAATTTCAAAAGGTTGTCTGATATCATCTTTTGAAGAACCTTCTTTGAATGTTCCTCTAAATGATATGACTACTGATTGCATAAAAAAAAGATTGATATTAGACTCAACTTCAAAAATCTCAAGGAATGTGGCATTATAGTACTTTTCTTCTTCCAAATATTTCTCTTGAGCTTTGTCCCTAATTTGTTAGATCTTGTCCTACAATCCCTCCATTACTTTACTTCCTATTGACATTTTCTCAATCTAATCATTCAAGCTTATCTATATTCTCTACAACATATAACTCCATAAGAATCTACTACCTCTAACCCTTTATTGATCTTACTACATGTAAGTCCTTGGCCTAGGTATGTACATCATCCATGAACCCATAATAGTGGTTTACTATAGAAACCAACATGTTGGCACTTGACTAGATATGGTGCAATCAGCTCAAATCACCCTATATTATTTATAGTCCCCTTTCTTCAAAAATATCCTATCATTATTGGCATGCCTCAAAAAACAAGTCCAACTATGTTCCTAACTTCTTTCTTCCTAGTGTAGCTCTGAGGGCAACCTCTAGATTATCTAGGTCAATAGGGCCCAATACTTCATTTAGATAGCCTTTGAGTATCTCATTCTCCTGATGTAGTGTTATGAATTTTGCCTCATAATGATCCATGTGAAAAAACACCTCCTACATTCCTATGATGATTAATACTTTGGTCGTGTCCACTGTGGGCTTTCCCAACATAACCTCCTTGATTTGGCAATCTTTTAGAGTTATTTCTTTGGTGTTAGCTTGAGGAGGAGGAATTTCAATATGTGCAAGAAGGTCTTGGTCTTGGTTCTTCATTATGAAGGCTAATGTTCCAACATCACCCTTAGGTGTCTCAGGCCTCATCACTACTTTAATCAATTCCTTCATTCCTTCCTCCGCTATCAATTCCAGCTATCTCTTCTATCAAAACATAACCTACTTCTTTAGCCATGATGGCATGGTTCCCATAGGTGACATATTGATGTAGAAGCATCCTAGGTTGATATATTATCCTACTCATTTACATTCATTCTTCCAATTATTTTTGAGTTATAGTCATTGCCAAGTCCCAGCAATTGTTGAGTGCTAGTAATTTTGCAATTTAAGCCGAGTTGAGGTTATCCCACATCATGTTAACACTCCAGTTAGCATGTTATCCCATCTCAGTGTACAGTGTGTGCTAAGTTCCACAGTGTGTGCCAATCCATCCTTCATGTGTCAATTTACCTAGTGTATTCTGAGTGACCCTTCATGTGTCGATTTACCTAGTTTATTTTGAGTGATCCTTCACATGCTGAGTTTTCTTATTTATGCTAAGTGTTGACATTTTGGATGTGTTTTTTACATTTTTTGTGCAAGAAAACTTGTGATATTTATTTTGATTACAATATTTATGTTAGGATCTTTTCTTGGGATGTGTCTAGACCATTGTTGGGTCAACCTCTCTATTATGTAATGGTCCAGAATGTTTTGTAAGCCATTTTGGCAAGTACAAATAGGGTGTTTAGGCTTAGAGTTGGAGAAAATTTTAGAGAGCTTAGAAGAGAACATAAAAGTTTGGAAATTTTGTTTCATTGTGTTTGGAAGGTGGGAATTCAAAGCTAGATTGTACATCTTGACTGTATATTGTATCTAGCCATAACTCAAAAGGTCTTATAGTTGGGTGTGTATGTTGATTATTTAATAAATCAATAAAATAATATTTTTCTCTCTCTATGGTGTTGTTCTCTTTGTGTGTTTGCTTCTGTTGTGTTGACTTTGCAAGGTTGGTTGGGATTGCTAGGTGTGCCTTTGGCCCTAGTTCTTCTTCACCCTCATTGCTTAAGGTGGTATTAAAGCTTGAGGTTTGTCCATGTGGAGATTGGATCATGTAGAACTCTCTTTCAAAATTGGTTGTAGGGTTGTAGATCTATGAATTTAACCTATAGCTTGCAAAGGATTATGATCTTCCAAGAACTTGATTTGTAATAATGGTTTGTGGTAGAGGAAATGCTGTTAATGCTATATTGGATTCATTGAGACAAATTTAAACTAGATTAGATGTTGTGGAGATACCCGAGAGGAGAGGAGTGCATCTTGAGGATGTGAGTGATGATGATGCAGTAGCATCGAACCCTAATACATAATTAGAAGAAGATCAAGATGAAGATAGATTTGAGAGTATTATCTAGGGCACATTTGAAGCCTATTGTAGAAGTTGTTCCTTATGATGGAATATTAGACACCAATGTTGTGTTGGATTGGATGTCTAATATGGAGAAGTTCTTTGAGTATGAAAACACTCTTGATAATAGGAAGGTGAAACCTAGACTTACTAGACTAAAAGTTCATGTTGCACTATGGTCGAAGCATTTCCAAACTAATAGACAAAGGAGAGAAAAGGAGAAGATCAAAAATTGGAAAAAAATGGTGAATAAGTTAAAGAATAAATCACTTTTGGCTGATTACCAAGTTAGCTTGTTGAGAAAGATGCAAAATTTTAGACAAAAAGACAAGACTTTGAAAGAGTGTACTAAATAATTCTATAGATTGGAAATCAAATCTTGACATGTGGATGATGATATTGAGAGAACTACAAGGTACATAAATAGATTGATATCTAGAATTCATGATGAAATAAGTTTTGTGAAATTAGAAAGTTTAGAAGAAGCATATTTCACAAAGACAAAGAGGTAGAGGTGGTAGATTCCAAAGATGCAGAGGTAGATCTTATGGCGAAGGTGGTAGATCTGATAGTTTTGCATAGGTTAAAGGAAAATCTAAAAGGAAGAATGATGAAAAGGATAATACTAAGTCAAAATGTGGTAGTTCATATCAAGGAGGTACTAGTTATTACTAAAGAAGAGGTAATTCTTATTCTAGAGGTGGTTTTCATGAAAATTGTTTTAGATGTGGTAAAGATGGGCATAGATCATGTAAATGTAGATCCTTTAAAAGTGGGTAAGGTAAAAAAATTGTTATGATTCAAGGATACATTAAAATTTTACCAGGTGGACCTGAGGTTGGAGAAAATTTTATGGTGAGAAGAACCTTATGTAATAAGGAAAGTGATGAGGAACCTATTTTAAGAAGAATTCTTTTCAATACTAGATCTAAAATGGCTAGAAAATGCTGCAAGGTGATCATTAATAGTGGAAGTTCCACAAATTTGGCATTAGAAGAGTTGGCTGAAAAGTTTCAATTGCAGAGGGTGAAACATCCCAAACCCTATCATGTTTCATGGATCAAAGATAAGCATAAGATATTGGTAAGAGAACAATGTGTTGTGAAGTTTGAGATTGGACATTATTTTGATCAAGTGTTGTGTGATATTATGCCTATGGATTGTTGTCATATTTTTTTGGGTAGACATTTTCAATATGATAAATATATTCTACATAATTAAATATTGAATAAATATACTCCTTGGGTGAATGGGAAGAAGCCAATATTGCTACCTTTGATTCAAAGTCCAGACATTAATTGTACTACAACAAAATTTTGCATGGTTACTGGGAAACAATTTGAAATAGAAGTAAAGAAGAATAAAGTTTTTTTGCTATGGTTCCTATAGGACCAAGTTTGGGTAGTAATGATTAAGGGACAAAAAAGCTAGTAATGACCGATTGACAATATATAGTGGTAGCCGAGTACTAGAAGAAATTACAAAATTATTGAATGAGCACAAGGATATTGTTGTTAAAGATATTCTTGATTGTTTACTGCTAGTCATTGCATGGATCTAATTTCAAAAAAGCACCATATAGATTTAAACCTATAGAAAATGAAGAAATTAATAGACATGTGCATGAATTACTACAGAAGGGATTAATCTAAGAAATTTTGTCCATGTGTTGTACCTACTATATTAGCACCTAAGAAGAATGGAAAATAGAGAATCTGTATTGATTCCAAAGCTATTAACAAGATTTCAATAAAATATAGGTTTCCTATACTATGGATGGAGGGGATAATGGATTATTTGAATAGAGAAAAGTAATTTACCAAGATTGATTTGAAGAGTGGCAATCATTAGATCAAAATCAGAGAAGTTGATGAATGGAAGGCTTCTTTCAAGACAAAAGATTGTTCGTATGAATGGTTGGTTATGTCTTTTGGTTTGACTAATGCACCTAGTACTTTCATGAGGTTGATGAATGAAGTTATTAAAAACTTCTTGGTAAAATTTGTGACTATTTATTTGGACGATAATCTAACATTTAGTAAGACTAAGGAAGAACATCTTGATCATATTAGACAAGTATTGCAGAGGTTGAAAGAGGAGAACTTGATGATTAATCTAAAAAAAAATTCTTTCATGCAAGAGGAGGTTGTGTATTTGGAATTTGTGATTTCAGCTAATGGTTTGACAATGGATCCTAAGAAGGTTAAAGCAATTTTCACATGGCCTACACCTAAGCATGTGGGAAAGGTAAGATCATTTCATGGTTTGGCTAGTTTTTATAGAAAGTTTATAAAGAATTTTAGTGTTTTTTGTAATTCTATGACTAAGACAATGAGAGGAGATAAAAAAGGAATTCAAGTGGACACATGGAGCTAGTAAGATTTTTGAGACTTTCAAACAAAAGGTTATTGACCTACCCATATTGGCTTTCCCTGATTTCAGTAAGGTATTTCAATTGAATGTGATGTAAGTGGTAGTGCAATAGGAGATATCCTAAGTCAAGATAAACCTATTCCTTTATTTAGTGAGAAGTTGAATGATATTAAAAGGAAGTATTCTATGTATGATCATGGATTTTATGCTATTGTTCAATCTCTCAAGAAGTGGAGACATTATGTGATTCTTGAGGAGTTTATGTTGTATACTAATCATAAAGCTTTACAGTACTTGGGAAGTCAACATAAATTGAATGAGAGACATATGAAGTGGGTTGAGTATTTGCAAAGTTTTACATTTGTAATTAAGCATAACAATGGAGTTAGTAATAGATTTCTTGATGCATTAAGTAGAAGATGTTCTTTCTTGAATGAAATGAATTTTGAAGTTCTTGGTTTTGATGAAATGAAAGAGTTGTATGATGCTAATCTTGATTATTTTAGGGAATGCAGAGAGTGCAAAGCACCAAATCTAATAGATCACATCAGGTAGCATGATGAATATTTTATCCAAGAAGGTATGTTGTTCAAAAGTATTTAGTTGTGTATCCCTACAAATTTTGAGGCTGAATTTGATTAAGGAAAAGCATAGTGGTGGATTGGCTAGATATTTTGGAATTGATAAGACATTGAGTTTGCTTAAGGAAAAGTATTATTGGCCACAGATATATAAGGATGTTTAGAAATTTGTGAACAGTTGTGGAGTTTGTCAAGTTGCAAAAAGAGTAAGTCAAAATACTGGATTGTATACACTTATTTTTATTCCTAAGAAACCTTGTAGAAACGTTAGTATGGATTTTGTTCCTGGATTGCCTAAACTAGAAAAGGGGTATGATTCTATATTTGTTGTTGTGGATAGATTTTCTAAGAAGCCTCATTTTATACCATGAGAAGACATCAGATGCAGAGCAAGTTGCTAAAAGTTTCTTTGAAGAGATTGTTAAATTGCATGTATTACCAAGAAGTATTATTTTTCATAGAGATAGTAAGTTTGTTGGTTATTTTTGGAAGACATTTTGGAAGAAGATGGATACTAAGTTGAAATTTAGTTTTAAATTCCATCCTTAAACAGATGTATAGAAAAAGGTTGTAAATATAAGCTTGGGTAACTTGCTAGGATACTTAGTTGGAAATGAAACGCATAATTGGCAGATGGTATTCACACAAACTGAGTTTGTATATAATAATTCTATGAATAAGAGTACATGGAAAACACCTTTTGAGATAATTACTAGAATGAAGCATAGAGGAGTATCAAATTTAAGAGATGTTACTAGTAAAGAGAAAAGAAGTGCTACAAGAGAATAATTTTCTTATTTTATGGAGTCTTTGCAGAAGGAAGTGAAGCTAAAGTTGGAATAAAGTAATCAAAAGTACACGGAGAATGTTGATAAGTGTAGAAGAGATCATATTTTTGAAGTTCGTGATGAGGTGATGGTTCATTTGAAGAATTGAAGAAATTTGGTTGGAACATACAGTAAGTTGAAGGTGAAGATGTTTGGATCTTTTAAGATCTTGAAGAAGTTTGATAGTGGAAATGTTTATGAAGTTGAGTTACCTGATGACATGGATATATCTTCTATATTTAATATTGTTGATTTATATAAATATCATGAGTTAGATGATGAAATTTTTGTACTTGATCATTATCCTAAGAAGAAAATGGAAGAGGTTGAATCTAGATATTAAATCAAAGAGTTTGTAAAAGTACAAGAGGAAAATAATACTATGAATATTTGGTAAAGTGGAAGAATAAACTAGTTGAAGATACCATGTGGATTTCTCAATCGGAGTTGGATTCAGCTTAGGTTGTGACACTTGCATGATTTAGGAGAATTATTTCTTTCTACCCTAGTTGTTTGATGCAAGAGCATCCTAGGTTGACATGTTATCCTATTCATTTGTATTCATTCTACCAATTATTTTCGAGTTACAATCATTACCAAGTTGTAGCAATTGTTGAGTGCCAATAATTTTGTAGTTTAAGATAAACTAAGGTTATCCCACATCATGTTAACACTTGAGTTAGTGTGTTATCCCATCTCACTCTGAATTGTTTGTTGAGTTCCACAGTGTGTGCCAAGCTATCCTTCATGTGCTAATTTATCTAGTGTATGTCGAGTGACCATTCATGTGCTGAGTTTTCTTCTTTATACCAAGTGTCAGCATTTTGGATGTGTTATCTATATTTTTGATGTGATCCGACTTGTGGGATTTATTTTGATAGCAACATTTATGATAAGATCTTTTCTTTAAATGTGTCTAGACTATTGTTGGGTTGGCCTTTCTATTATGTAATGTTCTAGAATGCTCTGTAAGCCATTTTGGAAAGTATAAATAGAGTGTTTAGGATTAGAGTTAGGGTAGAGATTTTGGATATTTTAGAGGAGAAATTTTTTTTTGTTGCATATGTGTCTTTAAGGTGTGAATTTGAAGCTAGATCTTAGATCTTAAATTTCTACTGTATCTAATTGTAACCCAAAAAGCCTTATAGCTAGGCATGTGTGCTAATTATTTGATGAATCAATAAAGAATATTGTTCTCTCCCTATGTTGCTATTCTCTTTGAGTGTTTTCTTCTATTGTATTTACTCGGCAAGGTTGGTTTGGATTGTTCGGTGTGCCTTTGGTGCTAGTTATTTTTTCTTTCCATGCATCAAAACTTGCCTAGACTATTTAAACCTTTTCTCCATCTATCCTTGGCTATTTTAGGAGAAGTAAGATTTGTACATAGGGCATATCATGAAATCTCAACTATATTGGGATTAGAGTATAAGAAATTTGAATAGGTGTCCTTGTCTTTGACACACTGCTCCAACTATCTCTTAATAGTAGATATCTTCAAAGCAATAGACTCTCTAAATTCCAATAATCTCTTCAAAATTTGTTCTTTCTAAAGTTCTAGTTTCTTGATATCACTATGGACACTAGCCACTTGTCCTTCAAAGTCATCAACTTTGTTAGAAGGTTGTTGTATCTGGCTTGACAAAGCTTCTATCTCACTCAAATTTCATTCAATCTTATTGTAAAAATCCTTGGTCAACTTATGAGATAAGTTACACCTAATGTACAATACTTTTTAATCTTGTTGACATTTCTAAAGTTTCTTGATACAATTATCAAGACTTAACAAACCATTCTTGATATTCTGAAAAATGGTCCTAAATAGGTTAGCATCATGTGAAATCTAAGCCTTCAGCATTACAACATTCAATAAATTTTTTAATTCTTCATCAAATGGTTTTAACACTTCTTGTACCCTCTATTCAGGATCTGTCATTGTATGTTTAACTGCTAGAGTATTGTGTAATCTATCAGTTACCTCCATTAAGGTTCTTTGTTGTCTCTTCACTTCTATGTTCTTCTCAATAAGTTTTGTCAAAGATGAGATCAAGTTAGTTTTATCATCATTATAATTTTTTAGGCTAGCAAGAGAAAGTGGAGTAGATAAACTAGATGGTTTGGTTTCATCTTCACTTTGCTTCTTCTCTACTACCTCTTTATCTCTTGTCTCTTCTTTCTCTTTCTCTTCCTTTTATTTTCTTTCCTTCTCTTTCTTTTCTTCCTTAACTTTCCTTTTCATTTCTTCTTCAAGCAATTTCTACTTGGCTTCTTCAATTTTTCTCTTCTCTACCTCTAATAGCCTCTATTCCTCTTTAATTAGACCAATTACCTCAGCCTAAGATTTAGGCTATTCAAAACTCTCAAAATGATTAGTGTCATCAATGTTAATAGTAACATTGGTTTGATCAATTTTCATATGTCACCACTTTTTGACACTTCCAAAGTTTTAGGTGTCAGTGAAGGTGATGCCTTTAATTTTGACATCATCTAACTGATAGCCATAGTTGTTTCACTCCTTATTTTGTCCTTCTCACCCACCATTAATAGAAATGGTCTCACCTTGTTCCTCAAGTAGGGTGCCATATTTTTCAACAATTTCCTGAGTTCTTCCTCATCATTTTTCTTGCATATGGTCCTTATCATAGACTTTCAAAGTTCTATATCCTCTTCCCAAGTTGATACTTTCTTTTCTATTAGTCTATCATAGAATTTCTATTTTACTATGCCTTCCACATCCTTAAGTTTTAGATTGTTATAAATTATATATCTGAAAATAGAGATATCAATATGATCTTTCTTTATATTATTATATAACTCATAAAAAAAATTCATCTAAACAAAGTTTCCTTCATTTGCAATAGCTGAGTTTATCCTCTCAATATTGAACTTCCAAGGTTGCCTTGCTCTTCTTGTTGTCTCTCTAGAAATAGTTACTTTCTTTGCATTTGTTTCTTGTTGTTGTTGTTGTTTTTGTTCATTGGATTCCACAATTGTCAATAATGAATTTTTTCTTTTTCCTAGTCTAGTATCTTGTTGCTTGACTCTTTCTTTTCTCATTTTCTCTTCTACTCACTTGGTTGTTTAGCTGATACTACAACATATGGAATGCTCTATTCTAAAGATGTTTCTACAATAGACACTTGTTATGGTCACACACATATTTTTCCTTGTTTCATTATTTTCCTAACTACATGTGACTTACATTCTATCATATTGGCCTCAGTTAGAGAATTCTTCATTAATGTCTCAATCTTCTTCTGAGATGCTTTCTCTAAGGATGCTCAATGGGATAATTGGGTAATTCCTTTATATGTCCCAAATCTATATTCAGCTTGGTCATTCATGAAGCTCAACAATAGATCAATATATCCAATTGGTACATCATCAATTAATTCATAACCTAAGGGATCAAGGAATGTTTCCCAAGGTTCTACTACTTGAATATTAGATAAATCGATATCAACCATAACACATACATCATTTTTGAATCTTTCTACAATTGTAGGTGCAATTCTAAATCTTTTTCTGATCTCATTCTAAAATGTTTTCATGGTCAAATTTCCACTATCCAAGATTTTATCTACTAGATGTCTTATACATACATTTGTAATCTTCCCTATGGTACACTTCTCACTACTCATAATCTTTGTGAGTAATAAGTATGGAAATATCTTAAGTACATGAAAGAATATATGATTGATAACTGACTAAAATCTAAACACACCATTCTTGGTCCTCTTGATTTTTTCCAAGTTTTCAAGAAGTTGTACTCCTAGAATTTCACTTAGGTTAACTTGTTCCTTCTCAACACAAATCTTATAGGCTACAAAGATGAATCCTTTTGAAATTTTATCAAGCTTAGAGATTTCACATATAGTATAGACAATGATTCTTCTAGGAAATCTTACATCAGCTTGTTTAAAGGTTTTGATCACCATGGCCTTCCCATTATAAACTGCTTTTGTGTAGCTCTCTACCTTCTTCTTAACAATTATTTCACCTATAGGTACATTACTTTGTTTGCTAAGACTAGTCACCTCATGAATAAGGTTAGTTGAAATATCAACTACATTTTATTCTATCCATAATTTTCCATCATGAATTCTACTTAGTATTATCTAAGTCCACTCTTTGGTGTCTAATTCTTGGTAGAAGTGATATTTGAAAAGGTCTAGTTCTTGTTAGAAATTCTTTAGAATAATTGAGAGGGTGTTGAATTAGTTATTCAAGGTCTAAACATCCCAATAAAACCTTTTTCATCAAGTAAAGTGAGCCCATTAAACTATGCATGCATCCAAGCTTTAACTTTCTTACTTAGCAAGTTACTATAGATCAATATGCAAGCATAACACATGAAAGATCAACACATAACATAGTGATTTACATGAAAACCCAATTTGGGAAAAACCACCAGTAACATGCTATTCAATTCTCACTCTTATAAAGTGATTCCCTATGAAGGACCTACCCTATTAAAGGCTACAACACACTATTAAATGTGACCTGGTTAAAGGATTTAACCACTCTGTTAGAAGTAAGCTTGGTTAGAGGACTTTAGAACACTCACTTAGAATGCCACCTTGTTAAAGGATTTACAAATGGTTGTTAAACCAACCTAAGTCCATATGATTTTACCTTAGTTGACACAATTTTTAGAGAGTAACAATAATTGCTTTTGATCTGATACAACTCACAACTTAAATTGTAGATTTCATATCTCTATTCAACTCTTCACAATTTGCTTGGATTTTAGTCTTTTTAGCTCTAACAACTTGTCCTCCTTCCAAGCTTTGCCTCCTTGAGTCTTCATGCTCGATATACTAGTGCAATCTCCTATATGGCCACTTATCGAAGTAAAGTCTTTGTGCTCTATTCTTCCTTCTTCTCGATACCTTCTTCTTGACACCCTTCAACAAATTTGAGTCAATAACTCTAACTTCTTGGCTCGTGACTCCTTAAATTGAATTCTGGAATCCCCTTCCCCACTCAATTCTTTCTAGTTTCTATTTTGGTTTGAATGGACTAGGTAGGATTCAATGAATCTACCTCATATCTTGTTTCTTCTAGAAACATCATGAAGAATACTCTTGAATTCATTCAAAAATAGCTTACCTAAAATTCTGTGGCACTAGCTCATCATCCTTATCCGCCATCTAGTTCAAAAAATTTAGGGTAACAAACTTGTGGGCTCAAATTTGGCAAATCTTTGACTTTTCTCATAATGCAACAACTTGGCACTTTTGAAATTCTAGTGCTCAACACATACTATGTTACTTGGCACCAATTACATTTTACTGATGCTCGACACCTACTATGGATTCACTCAGAATCCACTAAGTTTTTGTGATTCTCGACACCTATTACTTGCTCAGCTCCTTCTGTATCACTTGGCACACACTAGATTTTGCATTTTCTCAGCACTAACTAAAAATCTGCTTGGCATGAACTAGCTTGCTCGACACTCACTAATGAACTTAGTTTAAGCTTTATAGACAACCTTGTTAAAACTTATTGTTCTATTGATTCTAAGTGTGGGCAACCTTTGTATCTTCAAGTATATTATCAATACATCACTTTATCATTGTCTTAATTGATCCTTGCAATTCATTATAAAACCATAACTCAACCTTTCCCTTGGGTACTTTTGTTACATCTTATTTATTAAATCCTCTTCATTAATCGACTAAGTGATAGTGCTTGGATCTTATACCAATTATCATTCCAAAATATAGTAGGCTTGACATCAATGACAAAATTATGACTGAAAACAATCTCCCTCTTTGCAAACAATCTTCTTCATTCTTCAACAATGATCTTTTCAATTAGATTTCCAACAGTTCTTTCGAATGTTCAAATGTAGGTTTTATAGTCATATCATGGTTAAAGAGAATATCCATATCTTATTTCATATACACACTCATAATAGTTTCAAACTTGTTGTTAAGATAACTTCCTATGTCTTCCAAATATTCTATATTATTTGGAGTAATGGATAATGCTGAATTACAATTTCCTTCTATGGGTTTCACAAAGCCAACCTTGAATTTCTATCTCTCCTCATTCTCAACATTATGAACCACTAACATATCAATGATTCTATAAAATATAAGTTTTATCAAGGAAATTCTATAGAGAAATGATAAAATACCTCTTTCCATAAATAGGGTTTAGTTTGAAATAACCTTGTCAGGTTTTTTTGAGTGCTCTATGCTTATGATGTAATCGCAATGAGGCAGTAATCAAGTTTGTACTCCAATTTATTCATTCAATTTGAACTTTCATTAATTAAATACTTTGTAAACACAAAAAAGCTATCAATTGCATTCTAAAATCAACTATTTTCTCAAAAATTGTATTTGATCTTCGAATGCTACCTAGGGTTTACGATCATGACAATGCTCCAAGAATCTTCACTCCACAAAATTCTCTATAGAAACATATTTTCCATCTTTTGCTATAGAATTAACTTTCTCAAGAATAATAGTAACTCTTCACTCCTTCATAATGAGTTTTGATAAGCTTCGAATTTTAAGTGAGATAAGCTACCATCTAAACTTATCTTGATACACCTTTTCCCAATTTTTCTTCCCATACTTTGATCTCTAAATGAAGTTTAAAATCCTAGTGCTTTGAACAAGCTTAATTCAACTTGATTGAATCAAACTCAACTACCAACCTTGATCTTCCTATCTCACCATCTTCTAACTTTTCTTTTGAGATGTCTAATCCTTTTATGAATGCCTCATTGAGTTCTTCTCAAATTTCACTAACTACATTTCTTTGTTCCTCATTGTATTTATTAATTTTAGACTTCCTTTGATGGTTCCTTTTATTATTCCTGATGTTTCTTCCATTATTCCTTCTATTTGTTAAGTTTCTTCCATTATTCCTCCTATCTCTAAAGTTTTTGTCCATTATACAATACTTTTTTGTATGTCCAAAGTTGTTTCATAATTGACATACTAGAGTTTTGCTTCTAAGATTCTATTGATCAGTAGGTGTATGATAATTCTGAGCTATGTGTCCAAAGTTGTTACACTTATAACACATGATTTCCTCTCATTAGATGTCCTTCTATCTATAGGGTTAGTATTTCCAAAAATTCTATTGTTCCTTCTATCATTACCATATTTAAGTTTCCTACAATCAATTTCTTTATGACCCATACCATGATAGTTATGACAATAAAAATCAATAACATGATTAAATGGCTTATTTGTACAATCTCTTTTCATATGACCTATTTCATTACCTGAAAAACACCTACCTTTAAATTCATATCTTGTTTCATTAGGATATTCCACTTGCTATGGTTCATCCATTATCATAGTTTCCTTGTCTTTTCCAAATATTTTAGGTTTATAAGAAGATTTAAATGATTCAATCTTCTCATTAGATATACTTTTTCTTTTGGATCTTATCTATTATCAGGTTTCTTTGTAGAAATGTTAAATAGATAACCAAGACCGATCTTATCATAGGTAGTTCTCTATATTGACACAGAATCATCAAGCTTTTCTTTGCTAGAATAAAGCTTTCCAAGTTGTTGCTTACACGAATTTAGTTCACCTTTTACAATTGTGTTTTACTTATGAAGTTCTTTACGATCTTCTTTTAATGTTACAAATTCAAATGTCTTCTTCACCAGACTTTCTCTAAGATCTATATTTTCAGTCTTCAAATTAGATTCAACTTTACTACGATCATTCTTCAAAGTCAACTTTAGTTTGGTAATCTTTAATTCATGCTTAAAGATCTTATATTCTATCTTCAACATTGAATAATCATTGTCACTAGTTTTAGATTCAATAGATTCAAGCTTGGATTTGAGATGTTCAAACTTGTCCTTCAATTGTGCAATATATACTCTCAAGTCTTCATATTTATCCTTTAGTTTATATCTTTCTTTAGTGAGGAGATCAATTTGTTCAAATCCCTCTTCAAGGTTCTTCATCAATTATTCCATATCTATAGAGATCTTACTCAAGCTGTTAAGCCTCTTCTAAGTAATCATGCTATAATACCAATTGCTAGAATTGGAATTACTTGGGGGGGTGCGAATCAATAATTTACAAACTATAGTCACCAGTTGAATATTATTTATTACTTTGAACCATACATAAAAAATTAGACAAGCAATGCTAAATAGTAATGGTAACCATGCACAAAGATAAGTCATAACACCATATTTTGTTAATTAGGGAAACCCCAACCAATAGAAAACCTCGGTAGGGATGATACCCACTAGATAATATATTAATATATATGTTCCTTGTTAGAAGATGGACCCTATTAGGAGTCAATGAGAAAATTTAGTATAGAGAGTTCCTATTAGGAGACTTTGAATCCCTTTTAGGAGATTACAACTTTGTTAAGAGTTGAAGTATAGTAGAGTATAGTAGATGCAAGATGAGCCCATTATCGAAACATGCACTTCCACTTATAAGAAGATCTCACTGCCGAAACAAGTAATTAGTCCTCTAGTATATAGGTGTTGTAACCTTTTTCTTGACTGATCTTTGGCCTTATCTAGATCTTGGATCACAAAATCAACTTTGCATATATCTGACACAGGCAAAGATAGAATAACTAGGGCCCAAAAGCACACCCAGCTATCCAAACCACCCTACAAGAGTTAACACAGTGGAAAACACAACACAAACATAGCACCAAGGAGAGAGAACAAGTTATCTTTTATTAACTCATCAAATATTCACCAGACATGCCCAACTGTAAGGCCTTCAAAACCTCTCTGAAACTTCTTTTCTTCCAAAATTTTTATAATTCTAAGGCTAAACATTCTATTTATACTTGCCAAAATAGCTTACAAAAGATTCTAGAACATTACATAATAGAAAGACTGACACAGGATCTTATCATTAAATTCATGAAGAAAATTAAATACGCAAGTCGACTCCCATTAAGAACCAAAAATAGACAACTCAGCACCCACTAGATAACTCGATATCAACTAGAAATTAGCACTCCACATCACTCGGCATCTGTTGGAAATTGACACTCGACATCAACTGGAAATTGGCAACTCGGCACCAACTATAGAATGAACAAAAAAAATGGGTAGGATAACAAGGCAACCCAGGATGCTCTTGCCTCAATATCACTTCACAAAAGTTTGCACATCACTTATCACAATACAATTGCTCAACAAAAAATAGCACAATATATTTAAATTTGTAAGATGTCTTTTGCATAGATACCATACCTTTTCAAAAAAAAAAATCTAGGTTGGACAAGACCATAGTATAACTTTCCAACTTAGAGTAAACATCTAGGATATTGGTCCTAATTGGTCAAGTAATTATTTTGTTAAAAAAAATTCCTTTCCTTTAATTTTGTTGTTCTATTTCACTAGTAAAATGTGAATATCTCTTTTCCATATAGTCTATATTGATGTCTGAGGTTATACACATCATCATCAACATGTATAATATATCTATCTAACTTTGCTAGTCATAATATGACATTAGTAGCAAGTTGCATACAAAACAATACACTGTTGTAAACCAATTTCATACTTAGACAATGTTCTGAGTACCAAAAGCTAAGTATCCTTATTTTTGAGATTTTCTACAAGCATGTGCATTATGTGTTTCCATAAATGAAAATAATTATATATCTTCTTTAGCCAATTGTCAACATATAGAACTTCAACTTAGGCAAGTACTACAAATCCCAAGTTTCATCGATGAATGTCATGATATTTTTTATCCTATAATCCATGGAGATTTGGGAATCATGAGAGTTAGACATTTATTTTTTAATAATTGGATAGATCAACAAAAGGGGAGAAATTATTACAAATATAACAAAATTATTCGTGCACATACAAATAAACTAGTTGCTTTGGTTGCTTGATTAGCAAACCTCTACTTAATGTATTCCCTTTCCCAGAAATTATAATGCTACATGCTTAGAATTATGATGAAAATAGAAAGGAAATTTTAGACCAAAAAATAGGAGGAAATTTTATCCACAATTGAGAGTGAATTTTTCACTTTGTTAGACCCAGGCCTAGGGTTTAAACTAGAAAGCTTCTATGAACACATTGACTTGGATAAACAAGAAAAAGCTTATGAAAAACTAGATAGAGTTTTTCAAGAGTCATATATTAAGGATTTGATAAACTCAAAGCCATCTATTGATCATACTAGTATTCCTATTACACTAGAAAAGGACCATATGCCTCCTTATTAGTATGATATTTTTGTGCCATGGGTTCAGAATACTATATCTTTGTTATCATTTTGTCAGGGATTAGATAATAACAAGGAAGTGGGGGCTAGAATTCTTGAAAATATTTATAATATCCATTATCAAGGTCAGCTAGTTGAGAAGGTAGATCTAAGACATAATTTTTTTTAACACGGTTGAATCTATGCCAGAACAATTACTAATGATTAAACAAAGTACTACTACAAGAAAGATGAGGACATTTAGGTTCACAAGTTACTTGTGCTACTTTTTTTTAGCAAAAAATCATATTTGAGATAGAGAACAACAAGCTTTATTTTGAGGTCTATAAGTTTGATGAGAAAATCTAGAAGAAATTAGAAACTACAAGTCTAGTATACGAGTGGACACATAAGATGAGGATGACTACTAACAATATTAACTACAACCATTTTGTAGACTTCTTTTTGGAACCTATTTACCAAAAAATCAAAGGGACTTTGATACCTAGATTGCCTATGTCTTGTAAAGATTGCATTCAAAAGGGAAATAAAATTCAATTCTCTAATTGGGTCTTCATGGAAGAGCACATGGTCTTAAGGTTTTACAGTTCAGCAGTTAAAAAATGTAAACTTTAAATGCATGTTATAGAAAAGGTTTTTACCCTAGAATATGTATGAAATATGGAGAACACAGATAAAATTTTCACTTGATAGCAAAAGAAAATGATATTTCCTTCCTTGCCTTTCATAATTGGAGGCCTCACATTTGAGAGAAAGGCTTTCAAAGTGGCAAATGACTTAGTAAAATTTTTTGTCTTTGATTTTATTAGTCATTGGAATTATGATCCACTGCACATAATAAAATGAAGTCTTATTTCCAATGAGAACTCTAATAGAAATTATCAACATCAAGGGATGCCACTGTTAGAAATTTTTTTTTAAATATAGATTCATGGGATGAGGTTAAGAAAGAGATGGAGAAACATGCATTAGACAATAATATTTCAATGCAAGAATTTTCATCCCAAATTATGATGTTGCACATATTAGAGTCACACAAATCAAAGCCTCTAACATACTTAAATTTCTACAAGAAATCATCTCAACCCTCTAAGAGCTCTATACCAAAATCAATTAAGTAGGCATGCAGATTTGAATTATGGCGTCAAACCAAGATGACTAATTTTTAGAAAATGAGGCAAAATTTGGGTGAACCAAAGACCTCAGTAGGTTTTGAGGACATTAAGGAGGATTAATTTTTTAGAAATTATTGGAATAAAGAGTATCCAACTATACTATATGAATTTGGTAGTTGCAGTGACAATAATAGTCAAAGATAGAAGGATCTCGAGTCTAATGGAGACATTCAAGGTATTTAGGATTTCAAGTCAACCAGGGGTAGGGATATGTTAATCTTTAAATGAGTGATTCTATTAAACAAAAATATAATAAAGGGGCAACTATGATACAAAAAATGGGTTATGCAAGTATATGGCCCATTGGTACAAGTGGTGAAGGGATTTGAAATCTAGTTCTAGTACTAGACCCACCCAAAAGAGGAAGTAAACCAATCATTAGACCCTCTGATAAGATTGAAGATGATTCATCTAGAACAGGAAAAAGACATTATACTTCTACTTTTGAAGCTCATCACAACATAGTATTTGTTAAATCTTCAAATCTAGTTGTAGTTGATCCCACTAGCACTGGCACTAGCACTAGCATCGATGAACCTTGTGAAAAAAAGAGAAAAATTATGACAATTACAATGCACACAATCTCAGTTGTTATTTCACCAATGTATGCACTAGTAGCTTCTATAGAGGACCCTAAAAATAGTCCAAAAACACCAGGATTTGGAATGGACCATCTACAATATGTTGGCAATCCTAAAAATAAAATTATAGGTGGAGTAAGTTTAACTAAAATTGGAGAAGCATACAATAATAAAAATTGAAATTCCCTTTCAAACACCCAATTGTATCAGCAAATTCAGATTTTAGTTTAAAGGAGTTTGCATCAAGGTTTGACTAGATAAGCAAAAGAAATAGGAAAATTATGAAGACTTTGAAAAGTGATGTAGTTGCTAAATTTCAATGATCTGCTAATTATATATTTCTGACATATGATCCAAACACCAAAATGATGAACTTCAGGGCCATATTGCCCTTGACTAGAGATAATAATCCACCAAAAAATATAATAAATTGTAACAATATACAAGTTACTAGTCTTCAAATAGATTTGTCAAAAGTGAAAAATATTGACAAAATCAATATATCGAAAGAGAGCAACAAAATGGTCTACTCTGCACTTCTAAAAGTGGAGAGGGAAAACAAAAGGATTACAAAGAAAATAGAAAAGTTGCAGGTAGGCCTTGATAATGTGAAGGCTAAGGAGAAAGCAGTAAAAAATAGGTTCAAAGAATTGTAAAATAGAATAAATAATTATTCTTCTACAGAGGCAATTGTCTAGTCAGACAAGATGAATGAACAACTTTAAAAAAATGACTAAAGAATTGGATGACTACAAAAGAAGAATTCAGCATGAAAAAGCCTCTACTACACAGTTATTCAAGTCTATAGAGAGTAGTGCATAGGTCAGCAATAAATTGAAAACTGAACAGGACTCTACTGTCAAGGAAAATAATAATTTGAAGATTGAAATGGAGAATGAAAAGAAAAAAGAGAATTGTAAGGCAAGGATAATGGATAATTTGTAGAAAGAATTGGAGAATGAGAAGAAAAAAGAGGAGTCTAGTGCATACACAATCAACATTTTGAAGAAGCAATTGGAGAATATGAAGAGAAAAAGGAGTCAATTTCAAAAATGATCGTTAATTTGAAGAAGGAATTGGAGAATGTGAAGAAAATGGAGTCTAGTACTATTGCAAATAGTAACACAATTCACCATATGAAAAAGGAATTGGAGAATGCAAAGAAAAAAGAGGATTAAATTTCAAAGAAAATCCTAGATTTGAAGAAGGAATTGGAGAATGTAGAGAAAGAGGAGTCTACTCAAACACTCCATGATTTGAGGAGGGAATTAGAGAATGCAATGAAAAAGGATGAGTCCATTGCAAATATAATCCATGATTTGAAAAGGGAACTCAATGATGAGAAGCAAAAAGAGGTAACTACTACAAAGACAATCTAAGATTTAAAGAAGAATTTGAGAATGAGATGAAGAAAGCAACTAATTGGCAAGAGAAACTAGAGGAAATATAGAAAGAGAGTTAAATAGAGATGTCTGAAATGAAGAAAAAGATGGAGAATATAATTGCACAAAACATAATGAAATCTTCTAAAGACCATCATGTGAAAGGTACTATAATAAACATGGTTAAACTTATCAAGCAATAAAATTGGGGAAAACTAATGAAGAACAATGATAGTTTGTTTGAATGGCTTGATTGAAATAGAAAACTCAGAATTTTCTTTGAAAATGTAAAAAAAGATGATGAGGGTAAAAAAAGTATCTTCACCAATTTCTTAAAAAATCTTGCTAAATAAATTTTTAATAAAGTGCAAAGATCTACTGACAAGGATTTGGCAAACCTAGAAATAAAAAACCACTTGGATGTCTTTGTAATGACCTTTTCCATCTATCACAATTGTGAATAATTAATGGAAATAGATTAAGCTCTCAAATATACTTCTAGAGACTTGATGAAGATGAAGCATGCCATACTAAACTTCTTAAATGTTGGATTAGTAAATCCAACTTTCTTAGACAAAAAATTCATTGGAAAAGAATATTATATGAGATGGTTACACAATACTATGAATTCTAATTTCGGAAACTTGCTTGAGGAAACCACTCTAGAAAGAATTGCAAGTTGCATCAAACCACTATCACTAATAAACATAGTTATAGATAAATTCCTCGATTCATGTAAAAATATCTCTTCAAAGTATACATTGTTGATGAGGTTACAACTATTTAGCTACAACCTCAAAAAAATTGAGCTTCCAAATGATGCACAATGGAGTTCCCTAAAGAAAATCATTGGAGATGGGTTAGCTTCTCAAACTATTATTGTTAGTATTAGTGATAGTCATAGCTGGTAACACTGAGAAGTAAAAACATAGTAAGTGATAGTACAATAATTGTTTTGTTGCTTGCTACTCTTAAATTTCAAAATTTGGATTTAATTTCAACATTTTTTAATGTTAATTGTTATAGGAATCAAGAGCCAGCATATCATGATAGTTGGATAGCCAAGCACTAGCATACTATTACTACATAGAGGAGATGGAAAAAAATTCCCTACTCCTACTTGAAAAAATTGTACAATTAACAATGTGGCAATGTGATTGTATACACATAATGTATTATATAAAAATAATTTGATTATATATACAATTACAAACTAACCTAGAGCTATTGTTGCTCCCTTGTATTTCTAAAAGGGAATTTAGGTTCATTTTGGATTGAGTCATTTACAAAGGGATTTTAGGGTCATTTGACATTGAGTCATTTGCGAAGGGTTGTAATTGTTTGTAATTGTTAAATGTATTATGTTACATACTAATTTATAATTATAAGTTTTAATATTTTTTTAAAAATAATTATTATTTTTTTAAATGCATTATGCTACAATTTTTTTAAAGAAAATAGAATCAATGAAAACCTAAAAATGTCTAAAAACTAGAATGAATGAAAATCTCAAGTTCAACATGTATTATTGTATTAATACTAGAATCAATAAAAAACATCAACATGTTTAAAAAATAGAATCAATGAAAACCTCAACATGTTTAAAAAATACAATCAATGAAAAATTTAACATGTGTAGACTCTAAAAGTAAAAACTAGTCGCAATGAAAATCTCAACATGTAACTTTGTAGCATCAACATGTTTAAAAAAAATTTAAGTATCTCTAAAGGGACAATGAATGAAGGCTATAAATTAACTTCTAAAAACATAATTAATTAGTAGATAGAGTCTTACAATTGATAAGACTAGAGCACATCAATTAATTTTATTTGAAATGAGTAAGACTGGACCTACTAGCCTACTACTTGACTCACACAGAAGTTAGAACTTGAAGTTAAGAAGCTTCCAAAGTTGACACTCCACTTAGAATGTCTCAACATCACTATCATCAAAATCCTCCTTATTTATTGCATATAACCTTTTATTATTTGTTTTATTTTCTTTAGATCCATTATTAGTGTCAGTGTGCATGCTAAAATTAACATCATCTTCATTTCTTCCAATATTAGGACATGAACCACTGCCACTGTGACCACCATAGCCAATACCACCACCACTACCACTGTCACTTGGGCTTGAAATGTTGGCCATCCCTCCTCTTCCATATTTTTTTCTCCAAATGCTAAGAACCATGTCATAAGGGAAACTATCTACCTCATACCTAGAATTATAAATCCTCAAACACTTATACAATTTTTTGTCTAATTTGTTTCTAACCTTTGATTTTAGGAAGCCTAAAGTACTGAAAACTTTCTCATCCTCCACTAAAACCAATATTATTGTCAAACATAAATTGAATAGCTTGAAATATTTTGGTATTAATTCTCTAAACTGATAGCTTTGACCATGGTTTTTCCAAAACTTTGTTACCACTCCCTCTTCATTTGGATTCTCCATAAGATTATAGTGTTCCCTTATTATGTTTGAAAATAAATATGATTGATCTCTTAGTTGACATTCATCTTAAATTGCATTTATAGTTACTCCATTTATTAATTTAGGTTTGAAAAAATGTTGAATCAAGGTCATCATCCTTCTTCAAAAATCACTCAGATAGTTTAAGATCAATAATGAGGAAAAATAATAGACATTACTTTGATTAGTTCCTTTAGAGAGAATCTAAATCTAATTTGTGACAAAATATTCTAGAAAACTTGTTTGATAAAGTCAAGCATAGAGTCTTTGATCTTCTTCAAGTCTTCACTTGTAACACATGAAAGTACCTTCTCTTCTTCTGATTCTACTTCACTTCTACTTCATTGGGGTTGGAGTCAGGGTTGATGAAGGCATAGTACTACATTGGTATGTCAACCCTATGTACCCTAGAACATACTTCATCATTTGCACATATATGTAAAAAGTTCCTAGGATTGTTCAAATTTGTGATTTATATCCACATTGAAAACTTTGATTCATCTAATTGTAGTAATCGATACATAGTATCCAAGCTATTATATGTCATTTCACGTATATTATTATATTCTACAATGTACATAACTCTTTGTTGAACCTTTTTCACAACATTTCTCATGTCCTGTAGCATGGGGAGAATATCTACTAAAGTTAAGAGTATGTTAATATTAGTTAGACTTCAATATAGCTGAGGGAATCTATCTCGCATAGAGTGGATTAGTCCAAGCAATGATGGATATTCAAAGAATACCCAATGTGCTAGTCCATCCAAAGAGATCCATCTAGTATCATTGTCTTTAAGAAGCTTCCTCCCATTAGTAATTTCATGAGAAAAGTTTTGAAATTCGTAGAATCATTTTGGACTCCAAAAAAAGTATTGGTAAATCTCTTTCATTAAAGGTTCCACATTACTTACAGAACCAAAATCACTAACAATTGCATAAGCTAGATTAATTTGATGGGCCATTCAGTGAATGGGAATAGCATAGGGTGTCAAATCATTCATGATCATTTTACAAAGATGGCCTTTATGAACGTCCATAACTAAAGTTCCATCTTCTCCAACACACACCAACTTTTTGGCAATCTCGATATAATTTTTACCTCCACAATTGATTATAGTACTCCTTAATAAATCATATAATTTTTTTATTGTTACACTACAATTCAATTTAGCAATAGATAGTAAAAAGGGTTGATGAAAAAGATCATTTATAGTATAAACATGCATGCATACATAGGAAGTATTATCAATTTCTATAACTCCATGTAGAGACAATGCAATTAAATTTGATTTTTTTATTTTTTCCTTCATATCTTCTTTTTCAACTTGTGCAAGACAACTAGCCCATTTTCACCTGTCGTTTACTGAACAATGACTGTTTGGATAGTTTTAAACTTTAAAAAAGTGTAAAAATGTAGTAGTTGAAGGGTAGTCCATCATAGGACACCCTTCACTCAAAATAAAAAATACCACAATTAATTGAACTACTTTTCCCATATTTTGCACTTCCATTGCTTTCCGAATGAAATCTTCAATGGAACTATTTACTGCAAAAAGCTTCTCCCAAAATTGTTTGTGTAACTCTTATATTTCAATATTCTTGATATGTAGACAGTTATCCTTTTCTTTCCAAGTTAGAATAGATTTTTCAACTCCATATATAATTTTGTTTCTGTAAAATTTACCAACATGCTTTTCTATGGTATCAAGTTTAAGCTACAACCTCTTCTCCTTCTTTGTTATCTCTATACATATCTTACATCTACATTCTATAGGAGGCTCACCATCAATTGGATTGGCCACTAGTTGAATGAACCAGTACATTTTTACCCATTCAAATTGAAAATTCCTTTTGGATAGATCCCAACAAGATCAATCTTCTTTTAATTCCAATTTTCTTTTCCCCTTTTCTGCATGAACATAATTCATGGAATCACTTTTGGTTTTATCACTCGACTACTGTGGAACTGACTCCAAGTCTATAATATCAATTTTTGACACCCTACTTAGGGGAAGTGCCTCCAAATTGTGTTCAAGTTCATCCTCAACTAAGATATCAGGTTCACAAACTTAAACTTCTTCAATATGGTCTCTAACTTGTGATGAATTTCCTTTTTCAATATGCACTAGGGATCTAATTTATGAATCTTGTAGGTTACCAACATTTCCACCACCAAAATATGTAGATATATATCTACATTTTGGTAATGGTGGCTTCTCTTTACTTTTAGGGATCATACTAAAATACTTGTTACCCCTCTTGTTTGACATTACAAATTGATAAAGGCTACAAAAAATAAATCAACTTAGTTTTTTACCAAAAGACTCAAAGAGTGACGAGTCAAAGACTATGATAGTAGACTACTTAGACTTCATATAATTAATAATAATATGATCCATTCTCATAAAATGGGTACTACTACTATGGTACTACAACCTGCAATACTACCCAATCAAGTTTGCAAACCAATCTTAGCCTATGAGCTATCTCGTCACAAGTGGAAACTACATAGTAAAACCAAAAAAACAACTAGTACCAATACCACTATACAAAAAAAAAAATTAAAAATCACTTACGTTTTAGGAAAACCATGGTCCACGAGTCAATGGGCAATGTACTCAACACTCTAAAACTTTGGTAGCAATAAGAAATACCAGTGTCTAGACTTAAACAGAGTGAATTGTGTAGAATAATAATATTTTATAGTCTAATCTAGGTTGGTGAATTACATGATATTAACAAGCAGTAATGTCAAATATAGTAAAAATGCACCTTCCTATGCAAGCCCACAGTAGGAAACAGTTGGGTAAATAGGGTTGGTGTTTGACTTACATTGGGAAAATAGTAGGTGATGCCCAACCCAAGGGAAAATTATTTGGTTGTAGTACTACCAAAATAAAATTTTCTAATAAGAAACAACATGCAAAGGATGGAAAAAATTATAAAATAAAAGTATCCAATATGTATATTACATTGGCAATTAGACTGAGATTTATGACCAATCATGTGATAACTAATGGCCAACTACCATGGAAATTGAACCCAAATCTAATAAATATCCAATGACATGGTTGACATACCTTACATGCACTATTCTCTAAATGATGATCAACCCATGAGACAAGATCACCAAATGGCTAAGATTTTCCACTAAAGTAATCTTTGACATGGATTAAAGAAAGCACTTTGGTAATTTCATATATTAAATTTTATATCTTTGTGAATAATAATTGAGACACCTAATATTATTTAAATCATTTTATTTTTTACTAACATATTGGATAGGAAATCTATAATATTTTTCATGTGTATATGTTGATGATATTCTTATACAGGGGTCTATCAATGATTTCATTAAGGGGTTGCAATTAAAGTAAACACATATGTTTTCTATGAAGGATTTTGGAGAATAAAAATAAATCCTTCACCTAAGAATTTACCAAGATAGGAAGAATAGAAAATTGACTCTATCTCAAGATGATTATAATGAAACGGTGTTTTAGAGATTCCATTAGAGAATGAAAAAGATGTAAATGTACATTTTCATAGTCATTTGAATTTGAATAAAGATAAGTGTCCAATGACATTAGAGGAGGAAGATAATATGTCAAAGGTACCTTATGCTTTACTTGTACATAGTTTTTTGTATCTCATGGTATATACTAAAAAATATATTTTACATTGTATAGAATTAAATAGAAATTTATGAATCATAAAAGATGTGAAATTTGGAATTTAGTAAAATAGATTCTAAGCCATTTTAAAGGTACATACAACAAATATTTATAGTTTTAGTAATTTAATAATCATTTACAAGGATAGGCATACTCATATTTGAAAGAAAATTTAGATACAAAGTAGAGGTACTATAGGATATATAATTACTATTGGTGAGACATAAATCAATTGTGTTTCTCATTTGTAGAAGTTGAATGTTTTACTTACTATAGAGGAAGAATATGTTGTTTCTGTAAAGGCCACTAAGGAGATGATATGGTTGCAACATTTCATAAAAGAGTTGGGTACTCATAGACTAAAAAACATATATTTACAAAATGCAAAATTTCCATTCCACTTTAAAAGAGTTGTGTATTACATTTAAATCCAAATAAATAAAGTTTATTTATCACTTCATTTAGTTAGTTTTTGATGATGGCTACCTAAAGATGGAAAAGACATATATACATGAATATTATTTAGATACATTTACAAAGGAAATTAAAAGGAATGACCTAAATTCCTATTTAACTTTAATTGGGATTTAAGAAATAAAATAAATAATAGAACTCAAGGTGTGTCAATCTAGGTAAAGCTTTGGGGTTTACAATGTTTCTACACAATCAATCTCCAAGTGGGAGATTGATTAATGTGCATTCTAGCCAGTCACCATGTGGGAAATTATTAGTTTGTGGTGAGTGATTAGAAAATTATTGTACACTCTTTATTTATCATAGGAATCAAAGAAACAATTTGAATTATTTTGGTTATAAATCAACAAGATTTTCATTTTTCATCATCAGAAATTTCCCCAGTTTCACTCATCAAGTATTTTTTGGGTTTATTTGTAATGTATATGTAAAACTACGAGTTTTGGTCAATTTTTGTGAGGTATGGGGAATCTCTTGCAAAAAATGGCATTAGAGCTAGTGTCTTTACTTGTGTAGATTAATAACTAACTAACCAGTTTTCTTTATTAGGATTGTTCAAATTAACAATAGGAAAGTAAATTCTAAATAGGGGGGTGAAGAAACACTTAAAATTTTTACCTCTAAAAGATTTAACCATACATCCATCTCATAACTTAATATGTAAGCTAAAATAAGTAACCATTAATCACATCCAAAGCATGAAATAAATTAGCACATAACACATAAGATTTTGGTTACCCAAAAGCCCTCCAAGGAGAAGGTAAAACTGGGGTGGGAATGAAACCCACAAATCTTCACAACTATAATTATAAAGTGTGTCCTATTATGGATACAAAGTTTTGATCACAAGCTATGATGTACCTATAGCAACTAGAAAATGGGTTAAATGTATAACATGCTATGAGAAATCACAAAACTCAATCAACATATGTTAGCACCCACTAGTCTACCATGAAAGCCAAACTAATAAAGAAAGCAATAGAAGCCCCGTCTTTCATTTGTAGCTCTCATGTCCTTCTTTCTTCTCCAAATGATTGTAGCTCCAAAGTTTCCTATAGTGCACACAAAATTGAAGCAAAAGCCTATGACATGGATAATTCCATGAGAATACTTGAAGTTGTGATTTAAGCTTTGAGAGAAAGTGGTGTAAAAATGCAAAGAAGCTAAGGATCTAAGGACTTCCAAGACCGGACATGAGAGAAAGAGTGTCCATTTTATATTTGACATGGAGGATGAGAGCATTGGATTTGTCACCCATAGATATACGATGTGGCAAGAGATTCCTTTGAGAATCCATGATGTATATGACAAAATATGCCAATTGTAAGATTCTATGACACATGGAAGTCAAACTTGGCTAAATGTGGAAGCGAATCTATGACACGTCATAAGACACCTCAACCCACTTAGAGCCAAGAATCTATGATGAATAAGCCAAATAGGGACATGCGTAAGAAATAAGAGTATTTGATTATGAAAATCTTAGCCAAGTGTCAAAGGAGAATCCACAAGGAGTCATATCCAAGCGTCATGATGATGTAATATTTTATGGAATATTTGAATTAAAAATCATTTTATTTCACAAAATACAAATTATTAGAAAATGGAATTAATGATGGAAAATGGAACTTAGGAAATTAAGAATTTCCATGGTTTGTGGATAATGAACCAATTAATTAATAAAATTAATTAATTGAGGATGATAATTAGGAAGAATAATTAGAAAGAATAATAGGAATAAATTATAGGTTATTTAATCCTATAGAGAAAATTAGTAGATGATTGGCCAAATTGATTAAATGAATGCGATCATATCCTTTGATGAAAATGTGATGATGATGGATATCGAATAAGATGATGAAAAGTAGACCAAAGCCATGGTCAGATTGATTGATTGAATTTGATAACATTCCAAGGACACATGATATGAATGGATTGATATGTAACATTTAATTTACATTGTGAATGCTATAGGATTGAAATTGATTGAAAAGGTTTGATCATAATAACATTGATAGACATTGTCAATATTATTAAAATGGTTGATGATGCCATGATCTTACATTGAAAGCCTTAACAATGTTAAAGATTGGATGACATGAATGATAGTTTGACCTAGCACTGAGAGCCACAATAGTACTAAGGTCGGATTGATAAGATTGATAGGTTGATAGGTTTTCAAGGCACTAAAAGCCACAACAATACCTAGGAATTGATAAGTGATGATTGATTTGGGATGTTTGATATGTTCTAGGTTGATTTAGACTAATTTCGAGTGATTTTGAGTTGATTTGGGGTGATTTTGAGTTGATTTGATATGATTTCAAAATGACATGAAATTGATGTGAAGGAGGATACAAATGACGAAATTTGGTCAATCTGGCCAAAAGATCATAGTTATTAGAATGAGAAAATGGGACAAATTAGTATGAAGAAGTGATGAAACCATATATGCAAACCATTTTTGAGCATCTAAATTTGATAAGTCAATTTTTCAACAATGAGAAGACAAAACCATAGCAACTAACAGAATGACAATCAGAGCTAAAATGTGAAAGTTATGAGGCCCAGAGTGCATAACAGGATCAACTAGGAGACCGAGAGTAATTGCATGAGTTACCACTCAAGAAAAACAAAAAATGATGAAAATTATAGCTCATTTTGTTTGCAATGAAGATACAAATCCAACGCAACTGACATATTGCAAATCCAAGTTAAAACATAAAAGTTATGGCCTCCAGAGTGCAACATAGGGGTTATGGGAGCAATTATAGGGATCTTAGGTCCCCAAGTGCGTCAATGACATAGTTGGAATTCCCAAGTGCATCAATGATGTAGTTGGTATGACCAAGTGCATCAATGATGTAGTTGGGAACCCCAACTGCGCCCTAGGATGCTCTGGGACTCCGATCGAGGTCTGAATGGTCCTTGATCGAGCTGAAACTTGGTATGGGTTAGCATAACCCTAGGGAGATGTTAGAAAAATGATAAAATATAGTCAAAGGTGGTCAACATGCTTATAATTTGGTCAAACATAGGACCAATGAAGGTCAAACTTGGGTAAATGTTGACAAAAAATTGTGCAAAGGGCCTAAAATGGTGTAAATAGTCTCAGAATGACTCGAAACTTTGCGTGCATGCCTAAAATGATTGAAAGATGTCATAACATGAGTGAAATTACCAAAAAATGGTCATATTTGGTCAAATATGGTGAGACAAATGTCAAACTAAGGTTGAACCAAGTAGAAAGCCACAAAAATTTGATTGACAATGTAGGATGATGCACGAATGCATGAATGCTAGATGAAGATAATTTGGTGAATCAGAAGACATGACCATGGTGATGGAGAATGAGATGAAAAAGAAAGATGATATGAGGAGATGTTAGTATGATGGAAAGAATTTTTTTTTTAGAAAGTGCACCATATGTCAAATGGATCTTTATTTTGATATGAAAAATGGAATGTGATGCATCATGGCATAAAGGCACAAAGTGTAAATGCAAGCCTTTTGCATAAATAAGCACAGTGTAGACAGAGAATGACCTTGTCCTTCCTAAGGCATATGTACATGCCCCAAACTCTCAAAGGTACATTGTAATAGACAGAAATAGCAAAAGATGACCATGAACCATCAAGAACACTCTCATAGATTAGTGTATATCATTGAGTGCCACAGGAGCATGATAAAAAAGAAAACAAAGAAAAAATAAATCACTCACTAAACAATGTGAGCCAACAACTATTCTTGTCCATTGTAACTTGCTTTTCAGTGCTTTTAGGTGTTTAGATGGTGTTCGATAGGTTGATAATGTGATAGTTCTTGTTGTTGATTTAGTTCATAGGTTCATAGTGATATGTTGGATTGATTGTTGGTTCATGTTGTTCGGATAGTGTGATTGTCTTGAAAGTGTAGTGCTTTGAATTTTAATCTACAAAGTGCAAGTGTTTACACAAAAGGGATGGTTATCCACAATGAATATGTACAAAGGTTTATTGCAAATTTTTTATTGGTTTTGTGATTTTAGGGTTTTTTGGGGATATTTGATTTTTTTGTGCGAACGGTGATTTCAAGACATTTTATGATTTTTAGTGATTTTTTGAGGACATTTTATGATTTTTAGTGCTTTTTTCAGGACATTTTAATGATTTTTAGTGATTTTTTTAGGATCATATTTGAATGTTTAGGATTTTTTCAGGACATATGTGATTTTTAGTGATTTTTTCATAATCGTATTTGAATTTTTAAGGATTTTTTTAGGATCATAAAAAGCATATATAGGTGTTAGCTCCAATCTCTTAGGTGATAGGTCCAATGGACAAAAATTCCTTAGGGATATGCTCCTAATTCAAATTCAAACTCATGCACCGTGTAGGTAATATGCCCCTAGACATTAAAAAAACTATGTATAAAGGCCAATGATAGAGTGTGTATAGACTGGTGATGTTTAGGCAAGGTAACAAAGGACATTAACCAATTTGTGAGCCATGGTCAAGGAGCCAAGGATGTCTTCCAACAGGAAGAATATGATCAAGGAATAATAGAGGGGGAAAAGACCAGATGGAATCCCGATAGATGGAGAAGCAACAACTGATTACATAGGGTGCCCATTTGCCAAGTTTTCACTTTTGGATGGAATTTTTCTCTTGATCAAATTTTCATGCCAAGATGCCTACTTGCCAGGTTTTCATCAAGGCATCCATTTTTTCATGACTTTTTTTTTTTTTTTTAGGACTTTTTGCTATTTTTAAAATATTTTTGTAGGACTTTTAGATGGAATCATGAATGTTGCTAACAATTGCTGATAAGAAATCTATTGTTGTTGCTACTAGCTAATAATCTCAGAGTCCATGATTGACCATAACTATGCAGGATTTGTTCGGAGTTTGTAGCTAAGATAAAACCACTAGAAAGGTCTCATGAGATACTATCATGTACCATATGTAAGACAATGTCTGCCTCTTGTGAATCAAGGCATCTGAGGATAATTGTGTCAATAGATATGTCATGTGGGATGTCACTGATGATGACATATGCAAAGGCTTGTTGGATAAGGATTTGATCTTAGGTGTTGGGAAAATTAGGTATCTGGATGTGGGGATAAATAACTGGATATAAGGGAGGGTTGGGAGGGTTGAGACCAATGACCGTCCACATGAATTCTAATTGAGAGAGCTCCAAAAGACTTTGTGGCATGTTGAACACTGGAACACTAATATTCATGGCATCATATTTTTCATCTTATATCCTTGGGAGCTGCTTAGCTTTTGACTTTTTATAGTCTAATGGTGCCTTTCAGTTCTCACCAAGAGACCTACTTTTGTCATTTTTTTCTTTGATTTTAGCTTTATGACTAGAAGATGGATTTGACTCCCCAAAATATGCCAATGTGTTCCCTTTAGGAGAGATTTCTTCTTTATAATTTTCAAGCATAATGCCTTCACAAATTTTAGAGTCTGTTGTAAGAGTGTCATCATTGTCGAATTGATCAAAAATTGGTGGTCCACTTTTGTCCCAATCCAAAGGTTCAAGATGACTTGAGGGGATGTCATCATCAGTGTTGAATGGGCTTTGGTTAAAGTTATGGATATGGGCATTAGATTCCATAGTATCATTGGGGTTATGCTCAATGGGTAGAGGATTGTTGGTTTTAGGTGATATATCCTCAGATGCCTTTTCATCATTCAAAACATCCATAGTCTTACATGTAGGTAACATAGTACTAGGATGATCTATTCGTAATGGTTTAAATCCAAGCTCCAAACTAGGAGGTCATCCTTTTGTAGTGATAGATTCAATGATTCCTTGTTTCTAAGATCTAAGACCGCTATAGCCATAATAGCCTTGTTTCTGCATGATAGTAAACCCAAGTCCATACTTGCTAGGAGATATTAAATAGGGTTTTTGTTCTACTTGTACTTTCTCCATGCAAACAAAAGTGTTCCCATTGATAGGAGTGGCATCTTGTGTACTAATGGGAGAAAGTGGTGACTCGCTGATGTGGGATACATGATACATAAAGTATTCTCCACACCCATTGTCTTCAATCTTCATCTTTTCCTTGGCCTTACTAAGGATTATATCAGCATCCACATACTTAGAGGAATTTGTGGGCTGTGCTTCATTGTTTGTTTGGATTTGGTATGCAGTAGCATCTCTTAGATTAGCAAAAAACTAGAAAGGATCTGGATCACCGAGGATAGTAACCTCCACATTGTCATCAAAGAACTTCAAACATTAATGATATGTAGAAGGGACTACTTTCATAGCATGAAGCCAAGGTCGTCTTAGTATCATGTTGTAGTTCATTTCAATATCTAGGACATGGAACAATGTATCTTCAATAGCTGGACCAACTCTGATAGGTAATGTGATGATGCCCTTGGAGAAGCGTTGACCATCATCATAAGCTTTTATTGTGATTCTTAGAGATGGATCCACATCATCTTCAAAATAACCCAAACTATTAATAACATTAATAGTAAAGATGTTTAGTCCTACTCGTCCATCTATTAAGACACATCTAACTTTGGCATTATGAATGAAGACTTTGAGATGAAGGGGATCATTGTGATTAGGTTTTTCTTTAGGAACATCGCAAGGGGAAAAAGTGATATGATGTAATGTGGATAGGCTCCCAACCATGGCTTGGAACTGGGCAACATCAATGTTATCTGGGACTATTGACTCTTTAAGGGCTTGATCTAAGATCTTTTGATGTTTGGGGGATGCACGTAGTAGGTCCAAAATGGATATTTGCACAAGGGTCTTGCAGAGCTATTCAAAAAGTCTATAATTAGATGAAGTAGGACTAGTAGGTCTACTAGGGGGTACAAGTCTAGTAGCAGCAATAGGTCTAGATGGAGCTCTAGGTAGGGTGATCTTGGTATGATGTGTAGTGATAGTGTAATGAGGGTCTTCAGCCTTCAATGTGAATGTGGATTTGTGAGAATTAGACTCATTAAAAAAATTGATGGTGTAGTCATATCTGGTGCATGTTTAATTCACATTACCTTATGAATTTGAGTTTGAACTTGAGGGTTTCTCTTTGTCATGATTACCCAAAGGATCTTTGAAAATAGTGTGATCAAAGTTGGATGCTAATAGTGATGGATCAATTATGCTTATACCATCATCAATAAGGTCTTGTATGGCATGTTTCAATTGGAGCATGATGAAGTCTTATGTCCTTTGGTGCAATGGTAATCATAGTACTTTTTTTCATCCCACCAATCAGCTTTAGTCAATGGTTCATCTTTGATTGAGGGTAACTATAGGAAATTATTACTCAATAACTATTGCAATGCAGTCTCAAGAGGTATCCCTAATGGTGTGAATTTTCTATCCTTGGTTCTAGGATGTCTTCAAGGTTTGTCTTGCATAGAAGTCTCAATTTTTTTGTTGTTGAGGTGTTGTTTGATTAGGAGTTTGTGAATTTGTGGGGTTTTTGCCTTTCAAAGTCAATTGAGGTTGTGCTATGCTAATTGTTTGTGCATCCATGATACCATCATTAGTCACATTCTTGTTTTTGGAGAAAAATTTTGGCTTGTCATTAGACAAGTTGGTATTGGTGTTGTCCTTGTTTTTCTTGAGGATTCCCTTATGGATAAGAGCATCTTCAATACTAGCCCCTTTTTTCATCAATTTAGAAATGGTGCTTGGGCTCTTGATTTTGAGGTTATACATTAAGTCTTGGACTAAGTTTTCAATGCACAAGTTAACTTGTTGTTCTCTAGGAATGTCTAGTGAGAATTGACTAACTAGGATTCTCCAGTGGAGTAAGAATGTGATGAATGGCTCTCCTACCTTTTGTTTAGTTGAGCACAAATCAAAAATTGTCACCTCATTTGTAATGTTACAGGCAAAGTGGGAGATAAACTTGTTTGCTAGCTCTAACCAAGATTTGATATTGCCAGGAAGTTTGGAGTACCATTCAAGTGTGGGCCCACCTAGAGAACGAGGGAACAATCTCATGAGGTAAGTGGGCTCATCACTGAGTTCGGTACATGAAGCACAAAATTCTCTGATATGATCAATAGGGTTTCCTTTTCAGCTGTATTTTTTAAACCTTGAAGCCTCAAATTATTTTGGGAATCAAGGCATGTACAGACCTTTATCAAATGGATTAGGAAGTAGGTCCCTTTCTGTATATAGAGCTTGTTTCTTCTAGATTCTCAATGCCTTGACTTGTTTGGAAAGTTGTTTGAATTGTTGTACTAGTTCTTCATTGGGATTTTGCATGATGGTCTTTCCTTCAAGTCTTTTGTGTCTATGAGTAGACCGTTTGCTGTGGCAAGAGCTATGTCTACTCAATTCTGACATTTCTATGTCTGATGAGTCTGGTGAAGTGTCGCTAGGTGGTGGAGGTATGTTGGTACCTTGAAGATATTAGGTTCCTTATTGTTGGGGTACTTCTTGTGGCATTTGATGTGGCAGTTTTTGTGGGATTGACTATGATTGTTGTACCATATGTTTTTGTTGTGCCATGTGTGGCAGTTGCTATTGGGATACCTCTGTTGGTTGTATGTGAGTCCATATATGTGAGTGTTGTTGTAGAGGTATTTGTTGAGGTTGTTGTGGCACATGTTGTTGTTGTTGTAATAGATATTTTTGGTATGCAATTTTTTGCTCAGGGCATATTCATTATTCCATTTGTTGTTTGAGTTGTTCTTGTTGTTTAGCAAACATGGTTTGTTCTTGTTGAAATTTTTGCTGAAATTATTGTTGATAAATTGTGTGTAAGTCAAGTGGGTTCAGATGGGATTGTGTATTAGGAATGTTACATATTTGCCCTAGTTGAGGTTGTTGTCATTGTGGTTGATGTTGTTGTTGATACATGGGATGTGTGTTAAGTGGATGTATACTTGGTTGAGGGTTGGACATGTTAAGTCCTTGTTCCACCATAGGTTGATGTTGTTGTGGGAGTTGACTAAGTCCTTGGGAAGTGATCGCCATGTTTGTATTATTGTTTTGGATCCTTTGTGTTTTGGATGTTTCTGCTTGGGACATCATATTGACTTGACAATGAGGTTTATTCCTTTTGGGAATTGGTGTAATGTCAATAATAATATTCCTTTGTATGTCAATAGGGACTATTGTAGATGATGTTGCACATAGTGCACTTGTGGGAGGCTCCTTAACAGTTGATGTAATACCACTTGGCAGGGTTAGGAGCAACGGTGTACTTTGTTGATTTGCCTCCAAAGAAGGTATGTCTGGCACCCCTAGAGCACAATTCCCTTTAGGTGCATCTTGTTGTTGCATCATGTGACTAAAATCAAGTCTCAATGTCCTTTTGGGGTGTTTAGGGATTGGTGGTATTTCATCGAACAAGGGATTAACATTGATGTGTTCAAATGTACTTTGGAGGATTTCAATTGTTGGTTCTTGATGGGACCTTATAGGTGCAATTATCGTGTTTGAAAAATCCAAAGGTTGTTTTCCCTTATCTAAAGAAAAATTGATCATGGGTTGTAGGTTTTCAATAGTTGTGTTGGTTTGATGCTTGGACTTAGGTTCTTCAATATTTGGGTTGAATTTGACAATTTCTTGGGCTGCCAAAAGTTTGAAGTTTTTACGAAAGTTTTTGTCTTGACATGCCCTAGCCATTTCTTCATTAGTGATGCCATAATCAATGTCAGAGTCATCACTTAGGTGTATAGTACCTTGTTGTATGTTTGATGTGTTATAGTTGAAGGTACTTGTGTTAGGTTGGTTGAATTCAAAGGAATGTGATTGTTCATCCTTGGGTGTGGTTGGTACACTTCCACCTCCAGGTGGTATCGACATGAATATAGGTTCAAAGTTAGGACTCCACTGAACCATCCCATGTGTGGGGTAAGTGTTTGGAGGAAATATCATGGTAGGTGCATTGTTTAAGGTTTTTTTCATCATAGCTTGATTATGAGGATTCTGTGGATACATGTTCAAGGGGTCTGCTAGTAAAGGTTGTGATGCCTCGATTTGTTCTTCGTCAATGGTTTGTTGGGTTCTCTTGCTTTTCTTCTATCTTGGACAAGGTTTTGGTTGTGTTTGTGCCTCATAAATCAAAGATTGATAAAGTTCCTCTAGTCTTTGGGCTGATTGTGTCCTAGTAAGTGCTGGCATGATACCTAAGAATGGAGATGCAATGGGGAGAAACCTAAATGGACTTTTCTGCCTCCCAAGTGCAAAAGAGGTCAAAACTTGATAATTAAGATGTGGTTATGCAAGATATGAGTGTTTTTGGGATTTTTTAGTGTTTAGGGATGTTATTCAATGTGAGGAAATTCTAAATGAATTAGGGTTTTGACATGCAAAGTGCAAACGTGTTAGGGATATTATGCAAATGTAAATACAAGGTGTCATTTTGAAGTTTGACTAGAGGGGATGAAAATAACTCTAAGGTATGCAAAATGACAATTAGGGTTATGTTTTGGACTTGGTAATGAAACTAAAGGTAGGTGTATGAAAGGTATACTATGAAAAGGATGGTTTCCAAGGGTTGATAATGACGTTTGGGACATGTAAAATGAGGGTAAATGCTCAACAAGGCAATTCGATTGATGGATAATTTGATAGGGTTTGACAATGCAAGATGATGGGGATATGACACTAGGGTAAGTCAAAATGACATTTAAGGATTCTAGGGATATTATTATGCTATGAAAAATGTATATGGAAAGTTTTGAATTTAGGTAAAACCTTTAGAAAGTATTTTACCTAGGAGTTTAACCTTGTGATAAAGGACTTTGGATCTTGACCAAAAATTGATAAAAGAGGAAAAGATCACATTGATAAAAGATGGAAAGGTCAAATATATCAAGACATAGATATATTTTGAGAAAATAAAATGATAAGAAAAGATAAAAAGACTAGTCAAGATCCATTATCTGTCAACACTGGGAGATACTCTAAGATTCATACTTTGTCTAGATTTTTGACTAAATTCAAAGGTTTTGGGGGTTAAAAATGATTTTTTGGGGACTTGAAATGGTGGTAATGCTGGTTGGATATGTAATATGGACAATTATTATGATGAAAAATGTGATTTTGGGTGCAAGATGTAGTTTTGGGTCAAGTGCAGAATGGGGAGGTGCAAAGGCTCCTAGATGCATTTTTGGGGTTCTAAAGTGCAGTTCAGAGGCCCAAAATGGTCATGTAGGTACCCAATTGTACCTTAATAGTTCCAAGTGCACCATAATAGTACCAATTGCATCATTGATGTATTTGGGGCCAGTTTGGGTGCAGTTGGTAGTTTCTGGGCGCAGTTAGTAAGCTAGGAAGAATGTTTGTTGATTCTGAAAAGTATGGTTGCCAAAGTGATATGCCAGGAAGCTAAGATGTTGGGGTTGATGTTAGGATGGTTTGGGAGGTGAAAAAGAGAGGTTATGAACTAGGTAATTATGTCTTAAGTGAAGGTAATGAAGACTAGGTGATGCAGAATGCAGATCTGGGCAAGCTAATGCAAGGGGAGCTAACCACATATCTAAGGACACTTTTGAAGCCCCAAAATGCTATCTGCAATCCAAAACTAGGTCTAAGGACCACCAAGTGCACCTAGATAGTGCCAAATACATCAATGATGTAGTTGGTATTTTTATGACTCAGTTGGTAGTTTCAGGGCATAGTTGGTAAACTAGGCTGAAACTAAGGCAATTCTGGGAACTATGATTTCCATATTGATATCACAAAAAGGTAAATAGTAAGGGACAATGCTAACACCAGTATGAATGCTAAAAATTATGGTTAGGACACTTGGAATGATGGATAAAGTGGTCAAGATGATGAATAGGTATGGAAAGATGCAAGGTGGTGAATGCAAAGTGCTGATTTTGAGATGGGAATGCAAAAACTAAGGGAGATAAACTAAGCCTAAATGGATGCAACATGAAAGGTAGTGGATACTAAATTAGGACCAAAAGGTGAAATATTAAGTCTATATGATTCATGAATGAGGCCTATACTAGGGTGAATGCAAGTGAAGTCTATGCAAGAATGAAATCTATGTTTTTCCAAGCACATTTAGAAGCACAAGTTGCCATGTTTTCCAAGGTTTGAGTGTGTTGAACCAAAGTTTGATAATGGTTGTAAAGTTTTGGCAATGTGTAATGTTTGGAGAAGGTTCAAGATGTGAATTTGAATTATCTTGATTATGTTTTATAGACACACAAGACACATTAAGACAAGAATAGTTGTTGTTAAAAGTGAACAAACACACCATAACCTAGGCTTTTAGGATTGTATCCACTGAATTCCTACTTGAACCAAAGTTTAGTCGCACTTATCTAGAGTGGACATCATAGGATCTTGGTACCCTAAGCTCCCCTTTACAACACACTCACTTCTCGGGGCTACCAAGATCCGCTTCCCAAGGGTTATGACTTCCCAAGGGATTATTGCCTCTACTAAGGATCGCAAGAATGTAGGATGTCTTCACAGGCATGGGTCACCCCTTGAGCTAGTGGATAGAAATGATTTTGGCCACTAAAGTATGATTTTTAGTAAGGGAATTCCATTCAAAAAGTGAATGATAAACTTCTGGAGAAGGTCTCCTAGCCTCGAGAACTGGGACTTGATGCACCACAAGGGTACTAGAGGAGAGCTATCATGCAATAATACTACCGACACGGATTTCACCATAATTTAATTTTATATAGTGACTGGAATTTTGACCTAGCTTTGGCCTGTTACCACTCTGAGGTCATCCCTTGGCATACCCCATATCGAGTATCTTGGTCCAAGGCAGGCCTCCTATAGAAGTTACATGGATTTCTCTTACACCCAAGATCCACAAATGGCGAGGGGAGAAGATACATTCAATGTAACCCCTAGGGATTAAACACTATAGAAACACCAGGAAGAAAAGAAAAAGTTAATTTTAAGCACCAAACAAAGTGTTATCTAATCTAGGAAATTCACACACAGTTTTGAAAGACAAACAAAGTCTTCAACAATGTCCTACAAAGCACACATTAGTAGCTTGTTATGATCATGTCTTCATCCCATGATTGCCACATGCTTCAAGTAGACCATTAGTAACACAAAAATCCTCTAATCTATATCTTAGAAGCAAATGGAAACCTTATATGCAGATTTTGATTGATGTATGTGCCTACTGTGATCCAGTTGTGCTCTGACAGAGTAGGTGGCACCCCAGAAGGCCAAAATGGCTTAGAACATCCCCAAGTGTACCTAGATAGTGTAGAATACATCAAAAATATAGTTGGGGCCTAGTTGGGTGTAGTTGGTAGTTTTTGGGCATAGTTGGGAGCCCAGGTGCAAACTATGGGGAAGTGGTGTCTAATGAACACCTAGAAACTGAATTTTTTTGACACTTATACTACCAAGTGTTCCCAAATAGTACCAACTACATCAATGATATAGTTGGTAGTTTTATGATGTAGCTGGTAAGTCATAAATAGAAAAAAGGGATTTTGGTGGCTTCCACACTCCTAAAACTGCTCCTAGGAGTCCCAAGTGCACTCTGATAGAGTAGAGTGCAACCTAGAATTGCAAGCTAACAAAATGCATATAATGAAAGGATAAAAAAATATTAATAGACCCCATAATTAATCTAGGTGTGAAAAGGAAGAGTAGATAGTCATTATACCCTTATGAGTGAGCTCATTCCTTGCACCTAGAAGCACAAAACAAAAAAACTCAAGTTAGATATGCATGTTCATGTTGGGTACACCAAATGTAGCAACTAGAAAATGGGTTAAATGCATAACATACTATGAGAAATCAAAAAACTCAATCAACATATGTTAGCACCCACTAGTCTACCATGAAACCCAAACTAATACAGAAAGCAATAGAAACCCCCTCTTTTGTTTGTAGCTCTGATGTCCTTCTTTCTTCTCCAAATGACTGTAGCTCCAAAGTTGCCTATAGTGCACACAAAATTGAAGCAAAAGCCTATGATATGGATAATTCCATGAGAATACTTGAAGTTGTGATTTAAGCTTTGAGATAAAATGGTTTGAAAATGCAAATAAGCTAAGGATCTAAGGACTTCCAAGAAAAAAACTTCCAAGGACTCGGGACTTCCAAGATCATAAATGAGAGAAAGAGTGTCCATTTTATAATTGACATGGAGGATGAGAGCATTGGATTTTTCACCCATAGATATGTGATGTGGCAAGAGATTCCTTTGAGAATCCATGACACATATGACAAAATATGCTAATTGTAAGATTCTATCATGCATGGAAGTCAAACTTGGCTAGATGTGGAAGAGAATCTATGACGTGTCATATGACACCTCAACCCACTTAGAGCCAAGAATCTATGATGAATAAGCCAAATAGGCACATGCATAAGAAATTAGAATATTTGACTATGAAAAATCTTAGCCAAGTGTTAAAAGAGAATCCATGAGGTGTCATATCCAAGTTTCATGATGATGCAATATTTTATGGAATATTTGAATTAAAAATCCTTTTATTCCACAAAATAAGAATTAGTAGAAAATGGAATTAATGATGGAAAATGGAACTTAGGAAATTAAGAATTTCCATGGTTTGTGGATAATAAACCAATTAATTAATTAATTGAGGATGATAATCAGGAAGAATAATTAGAAAGAATAATAGGATTAAATTATGGGTTATTTAATCCTATAGAGAAAATTAGTAGATGATTGGCCAAATTGATTAAATGAATGCAACCGTATCCTTTGATGAAAATGTGATGATGATGGATATCAAATAAGATTATGAAAAGTAGACCAAAGCCATGGCTAGATTTATTGATTGAATTTGATAACATTCCAAGGACACGTGACATGAATTGGTTGATATGTAGCATTTAACCGACATTGTGAATGCTACAGGATTGAAATTGATTGAAAAGGTTTGATCATAATAACATCGACATATTGTCAATATTATTAAAATGGTTGATGATGCCATGATCTGACATTGAAAGCCTCAACAATGTCAAAGATTGGATGACATGAACGATAGTACTAAGGTAAGATTGATAAGATTGATAGGTTGATAGGTTTCCAAGGCACTGAAAGCCACAAAAATACCTAGGAATTGATAAGTGATGATTGATTTGGGATGTTTGATATGTTTTGGGTTGATTAGGACTAATTCCAAGTGATTCCAAGTTGATTTGGGTTGATTATGAGTTGATATGAAATGGTTTCAAGTTGATTTGATATGATTTCAAAATGACATGAAATTTATGTGAAAGAGGATACAAATGACGAAATATGGTCAATTTGGCCAAAAGATCATAGTTAGTACAATGAGAAAATGGGGCAAATTAGTATGAAGAAGTGATGAAACCATAGATGCAAACCATTTTTTAGCATCTACAGTACCACATGAGAGGTCTACCCTATTAAAGGCTTAAAAGACTATCATGTCTCACCTTGATTAAAGGATTTTAACTCACAACTAATTCAGAAATCTATTACAAGATTTACAAAAGCCTATTAAGACTACTTTGTTAATAGATTTACTCTATATTAGCTATTAGAATGATTGAACACCTGATCCTTCAATTAGCACCTTGCCTATTGATGTCAGATATCCTCATTACTAGTTATCTCTTGATCCTCCCATTTAGATTTGTCTTCTATATCCTTTCATTGTCTATCTTTGTTCTTCTCAAACTGATTCTATATTGTAGCTCCATAACATAGCAATCATTTCCAAGTTGAAATGTTCTCTTTCAATTCTCCTTTCCATGCATAATGTTCTTTAGGGATTACCTCTTTTTGTACACATTATGGAGTTGGAACAGGTTAAAATCAATAGCTATGGTTGATCCTTATTTCCTCCTAGCTCTTGCCTTTATCTGACTAGCTACATGTATTAGCCGAAAGATTTGTAATATGACTATATTCTTAATGTTGATGCAATTGTTCAATTGTGTGTTGTTTTTGATGTTACAAAAATGTTATATCAGTTATTAGTCAAAGTCTACTAAGCTCATTTGCTCAACAAGGTAGAAGGCAGAGTCTAACAAGCTTAGAAGGTTAGCAAAGAAAGTTTATAATGTCTATTGAGGGTTCTCAAGCTTTACCTTGTATAGATAGTTGTTATTGAGCTTTCAAGGTTAAACAAAGAAATTTGGTTGTTATCGAGCTCTCTCGATCATTAAAGGGAAATATGGTAGAGACAATTCTTACCGAGCTCTCATGGTCAATGAAGGAAATTTAGTTCTTACCGAGTTAACTCAGTAGCCAAAGGATTTTGTAGATTTTGTAGTATTAACCAAGTTGAGTTGGTTAGCTCAAGAAATTATTTTTGGAATAGTGCTTACTGAGCAGGGTCAGCCAATGAAGAATTTCATTATTTTGTGAAATAAAGTTTATTTGTTTAATATAATATATGTAGCCGACTGATGTATGGTTTATTGGTAAATGTGACTTGTGAATGAGCCAACTTGATAATCTAAATGGTATATATAAGAGGTCAAGTTGCAAATTATAAGTTTGTGATGGATTTAATGTAATGCAAATGAGAAGGAGGACTGATTATTGTGAGAGCAAATTTTGAAGGATGATCAGAGATCATTGAGGAGAAACAAAGCTATATTTGATCAAGGAGGATCTAATGGTGTAGAATAGAGATATGTAATCAGAAAATTTAGTTGCATCTTATTCAAGTCAAATCATTATTACTTTCCAACCATTGTAGCAGTGATTTCAAAATCTCTTAATAGAGTTGGTTTAACAACCATTTTGTAAATCCTCTAACAAGGTGGTAGTTTAGTCGAATTATTCTTAAGACTTGTAGCACGGCCACTCTTAATAGGTTGATTAAATCCTTTAATAGGATCACACCTAATAGTATGTTTTGTAACCTTTAACTGGGTTGGCTCCTAACAGGGCTCACTTTAGGAGAATGAAATTTGGTAGCTAGTTACTTGGTGGTTCTTTCCATATTGGGTTTCCACATTATATCTGGTGTCTCCTATGTTCATGTTATATACTTTTGCATGCATGCTAACAATTATGAATGCCTAAAGACTAGTGACAAATTAATCTACCGAGTTACAACATTTTGTGAAGTGATTACAAAGTATCAGTAGTAACTAGTTATTTAAGACATGTAAGGGATATGTATATTTGTTTTTCTGGTAATTCATTCAAACCCCCCGCACCCCACCCTTCTCAGTTACCCCATCTATAATTCCAATAATTGGTCTCAGAGCTTTTGGTGCTTGTAGGAAAAGATTTCAAGGATCTAAGCCAAAGATCAGGATGTGTTATATAAGGGAAATTCAAAGACTTAACAATGACAACTTCTCAACAATGGCAGGGGTTGATGGGATTTCATCTAGCTTCTATTGGTGATATAGGGCTGAATTACCTTGATGAAAAATATGCAAAACCTACTGGTACATTATCTGTCAATGATATTGCTGAAAAGAAAACTCACAACCACATGATGATAGATATTGCATCTGCCCTAAGTTATGAAGAATTTGATGATATCAAAGATTGCAAAATTGCCTTTGAAATGTGGAACAAGCTAAAAGAGATCTATGGAGGTGATGATAATGTAAGAAGAGCCAAAGAAAAAAGTTTGAAAGATCAATTTGATCAAATGAGGATGAGACAAGATAAAAATATTGCAAAATATGTTGAAAGAGTTAAAACATGTGTTAGTGCAATCAAAGCATCTGGAGGAGATATCAAGGAGGAAAAAATTATAAGTAAAGTTCTTAGAACTCTACTTCCTATTTAGGAAAACACAGTTTCTATAATTCAAGAAAGAAGATGTGAAGCAAATCACAAGATAAATTTAGAAGCCATAGTTGGAAGATTGATTGTATTTGAGCTAGATAACTATGACAATTATGTTCCAGTTACCAAGAATAATGAATCAGTATTTGAAGCCAAGCTTTCACTCAATGAGAAAAGAAAGAAGATAGAGGATCCTCAGTTAGATAGTGATCTTGAGGTAGTTAAAGCTCTGCTAGCAAGGAAATAATCAAGAGGCAAAGGGAAATACAAAGGTAAGGTACCTCTAATCTATTTTTATTGTGTAGAAATTAGACATATTATTGCTAGGTGCCCAAGTAAGCAGAACAAGGATGAGAAGAAAGGTCACAAGTGCAATGGCAAGAAAGACTTCAAATCATTCAAAATTAAAGGTAAGAAAACATGTTTCATGGCTAAAGATTCTAATGATTCTAATAATGAAGAAATAGATGAAATTGTTTACATTGCTATAAAGGATGAATCTGATAATGATGAGGAAATGGCACTTATTTCTCATGTGAGCAAAAATGATACATAGATTATAGATAGTGGTTGTTCTCATCACATGACTAGTGATAAAACTAAGTTTGAACATTTTGAAGATTATAATGGTGGTAGTGTGAGATTTGTAAATAATGAACCTTGTTGCATAAAAGAAAAAGAATGAATCTCTCTAACCAAAGAACTTATATGTGATAATGCATATTGGGTAGAAGGACTAAAACACAATCTGTTAAGTGTAGCACAACTACTCAATAATGGAATCAAAGTGGAATTCATGCATGGAAAAGAAAGATTGTTGGATGGAAAAGGAAAGATGATTGGATTAGGCACTCAAACAAAAGGTAAATTGTTTTATCTTGAACTTGGTGAACATTCATGTTTTATTGCTCAAGTTGAAGAAAGTTGGTTATGGCATAGGAGGTTATGTCATGTGAATTTTGATAACTTGGTAAAAATAAGTAAATTTAGAAAAGTAAAAGGCATTCCTAACATAAAGAAACCCGAGGTTGGTCTATGCAAGAATTGTCAAATTCGCAAGATGGAAAGACTAGCTTTAAAAGAAAAAAAATATCAGTCTAAAGATATTTTAGAAATTGTGCATACTAATTTATGTGGACCTATTAGAATTGAAATTTATACTGGTGAAAAGTTCTTCATTATTTTTTTTGATGATTACTCAAGAATGATGATTGTCATGTACCTAAGAGAGAAATTAGAAGCATTTGAAAAGTTTAAATGGTATTTGGCCATAGTAGAAAAGGAAACAAGAAAAAGACTAACATGTTTAAGATTAGATAGAGGTGGTCAATTCATTTCAAATGAGTTCAATAACTTTTACATTGAAAGGGGAATCAAGAGACAGGTTTCAGCACCTAGAACTCTTGAACCAAATGGAATCGCTAAAAGAAGGAATAGATTTATCATGGACTATGCAAGAACCTTAATGATTGAAAAGAGCATTGCTTTCAAATACTAGAAGGAAGCTATCAACACTGCAGTTCATACCTTGAACTGAGTACAACTAAAGAAGGACTCATTCAAAACCCCCTATGAGTTATGGTATGGCTACAAACCAAATGTAAGTTACCTAAAAGTATTTGGAAGCAAATGTTACATTTTGAAAGAATCTAGAAAATGTAAATTTGATGTAGAGGGTGATGAAGGAATATTTTTTTGGATATTCTTGCAAAATTAAAGCATATAGATGTTTGAATTTGTCTACTCACAAAGTCATAGAAAGTGCATATGTGAAAGTTGATGAGTTTGCAGAAAGAACTGAAGAAGAAAGCAAAAGGGAACCAGAAGATTATAGGAGATTTGTTTACAATGAACCTGATATAGTACCAAATGCACCTGTCAATCAGGAATCTTCAAATCTTGAGTCTTTAGTAACTGAGTTGTAGGAAGTTTAAACTAAGCCAATACCTACCAAGCTACAAGAACCTAAGTTACAAATAGAAGCTACTGAATCAACAACTATTGAGCCCAAGAAACCAGAACTTGAAGCTGAAATGCAAGAGGATGAAAATAAAAAGTGTTCAAAAGGCAAGGAACCTGTATTAGCCAAGTTTGTTAGAAGGCAGCATGCACTAGATCAGATCATTGGAGATAAATCTGAAGGAACTATGACAAGAAGTAAGTTGAAAGGCACTTGTTTACTTCCTCATTTTGAACAAAAAAATGTCAAAGATCCCCTAGAAAATGAATGAAGAAATAGAGTAGATAGAGAATAACAAAACATGGACTCTTATACCTAGGCCTAAAGAAAAAAATGTGATAGGAACTAAGTGGGTATTTACAAACAAGTTAAATGAATATGGTAAGGTGTCAAGGAATAAAGCTAGTCTAGTATGCAAAGGATACTCTCAAGAAGAGGGTGTAGATTACGGAGAGACTTTTTTTCCTATTGCAAGATTGGAAGGTGTCAGAACCTTACTTACATATGCTACATACAAAGAATTCAAAGTTTATCAAATGGATGTCAAGCCAAAATTTCTCAATGGTATACTAGATGAAGACATTTACATTGAATAGCCTAAAGGTTTTGGTGATCCAGACAAAACGGACATGGTCTACAAGTTGCATAAAGATTTTTATAGTCTTAAACAAGCCCCTAGAGCATGGTATGAAAGACTATATAACTATCTTATTCAGATTGGTTTTCAAAGAACTAATCATAACACTAGCTTATATATTAAGGAAGGACCAGATAATAAGATTGTTTTGGCATAAATATTTGTAGATGATACTTTGTTCATAGGAAATGATGATCTTTGTAAAGAATTTTCAGAACAAATGAACAAAGAATTTGAAATGTCAATGTTTGGTGAGATCAAATTAATTCTTGGTCTTCAAATTTAGTAGAATAAGAATGGCATCTACATCACTCAATCTAAATACATCAAGGAGATACTGAAAAAGTTTGGTATGGAAGATTGCAAACTAGTTAGGTCTCCTATGTGTACTAGATTAAAACTTACCAAGGATGATGAATCAAAGGAAGTGGATTAGACATTGTATAGATCTATGATTGGAAAGTTTTAGTATGTAGTGCATACAAGACCAAACATTGCTCTTGCAGTTGGTATTGTACCTAGATTTTCAGAAAAACGAAAAGAAAACCACATGATGGCAATCAAAAGGATCATGAGATACTTGAAAGGAACTAAATATTATCGATTATGGTATAAACTTGGAGGAAATCTAGATTTAAAAGTGTTTACTGATGTAGATTGGGCAATAAAGATGATGACAAAAAAAGTACAAGTGGAGGAGCTTTCTTTCTTAGAAAGAGGTTGGTTTCTTGGACAAGTAAAAAGAAGAATTGTTCATCCCAATCCATAGCAGAGGCTGAATATGTTGTTGTAGTAGTAAACTGCTAAAACATTGTTTGGTTCAAACAATTATTGGAAGGTATGAAGGAAGAAATAAAAGAACCTATTGTTATGTTTTGTGAAAATACAAGTGCAATTAACATATCCAAAAATCTAGTGATGCATTCTAAAACCAAGCATATTGCTATAAAGTATCACTTTGTCTGAAAATTGGTGCAGGACAAGGATATCAGACTGGAATATGTTCACACAAAGAAACAAATTGCTGACATATTAACAAAGCCTTTACCTAAGGATGCATTGATGTATCTAAGAGGTAAGTTAGGGGTCATTCCCCTATCTAAAGCTCACTAAAATACAATTTTAGTGATGCATCAATAGGAACAGAATTGAATACCTATGAGTTGATGCGACAAAGAAATGAAGACATTGCATATGAATCAGTACTTAAGGTACATTAAATTTCATTTAAGTTGTGTTGTCTTTGGCATGTGTTGTTAAAGAGGGAGAGTTTACTGTCATATCTTTCTAAAATTTGCAAGAAAAAGAGAGTTTATGTAAGAGAGAGAGATTACTATGAAAGAGGGATATTACTGCAGTTTTGTAAGAAGGAAAAACATTCTATTAGAGAAGACTTGTTTTTAAATTTCATTCTACTATGACATGTTGTGTTTCCATCAATGGAAAAGAGGGAGATTGTTGATAAAATTGTTCAATTATGTGTTGTCTTTGATGTTACACAAATGTCATAATAGTTATTAGTCAGAGTCTACTGAGCTCAGTTGGTGAGCAAGGTAGGAGGAAAAGTCTACCGAACTCAGAAGGTTAGCAAAAAAAGTTTAGTGTCTACTAAGTATTCTTAGGCTTTACCTTGTACATATAGTTATTAACAAGCTTTCAAGTTTAAACAAGGAAATTTGGTTGTTACCGAGCTCACTTAGTCATTGAAGGGAAATATGGCAGAGACAGTTCTTACTGAGCTCTCATGGTCAACAAAGGAAATTCAGTTCTTACCGAGTTAACTTAGTAGCCAAAGTATTTTGCAAATTTTGTAGTATTAATCAATTTGAGTTGGTTAACTTAGGAAATTATTTCTGGAACAATGCTTACCGAGCAGGGTCGACTAATGAAGGATTTCATTATTTTGTGAAATAAAGTTTGTTTGTTTAATATAATATATGTAGCTGACTGTTGTATGGTTTATTGGTAAATGTGACTTGTGAATGAGCCAACTTGATAATCTGAATGGTATATATAAGAGGTCAAGTTGCAAATTCTTAGTGTGTGATGGATTTAATGTAATGTGAATGAGAAGGAGGACTGAATACTGTGAGAGAAAATTTTGAAGGATGATTAGAGATCATTAAGGAGTAACAAAGTTGTATTTGATCAAGAAGGATCTAATGGTGTAGAATAGAGATCTATAATCAAAAAATTTAGTTGCATCTTATTCAAGTCAATTCATTCTTACTTTCTAAAAATTGTAGCAGTGATTTCAAAATCTCTTAACAGAGTTGGTTTAACAACCATTTTATAAATCCTCTAGCAAGGTGACAATTTAGTTGAATTGTTCTAAAGACCTCTAGAAAGGCCACTCTTAATAGGTTGATTAAATCCTTTAATAGGGTCATAACTAATAGTGTGTTTTGTAACCTTTAACTGGGTTGGCTCCTAATAGGACTCACTTTAGAAGAATGAAAATTGGTAGCTAGTTACTTGGTGGTTTTTCCCATATTGGATTTCCACATTAAATCTGATGTCTCTTGTGTTCATTTTATTTACTTTTGCATGCATGCTAAAAATTATGAATGCCTAAAGACTAGTAACAAATTAATCTACCCAGTTACAACATCTTATGAAGTGATTACTGAGTATCAGTAGTAACTAGTTATTTAAGACATCTAAGGGATCTATAGATTTTTTTTTGTTGTAACTGATTCACCCCCACCCCCCCCACCTCTCTTAGTTACTCCATCTATAATTCCAACACTTAATTCTTAATATTAAAAATTCATGTCCATGTCTACCAAAAATTGGTTTAAATAGAGGTTTGTGCGATAAAAACAATTACGTCAAAGACTAGTAACTTGACATCAGTGGAGAGGGGGCCCTAGCTTATTTGGCTAAATATTTCCTATTGTAGGGGGTTGGTCATGGGTTCTAGTCTCCCCCATTCCCATGGTATCGATGGGTGTGTCACACAACACTACCGGTCATGTTAAAAAGTTTACCCAACGCACTGCAATTTATAGGAGGGGTCGTGCTACACCTGATTCCTGTAATCTAACAAAATTTAAAAAAAAAAAAAACTTGACATCAGTAGATCCTAATGCTTGGCCTTCACTATGCTCTATATACTAATACTTTTCTTCTAAATGGCTCAACACTTACTCTTGCTCAACATCTGAATCACTCAACACACTCTATTTTCATGTATCCTTCATTTTTCTAAGCACCCAAGTGACTTGGCATGCACAAACTACTTAGCACATACCATAAGTTAGGTAATATAGTATCTTTGTTAGGCTCCTATACAAATTTTCAAATTTTCAAAATTTTAAAATTTGCAGAAAAAATGTTGTTGTCTCCCATACCTTGTTACACTAATTGAGTAAATACATCATTTCATTTTTGTAGCTCCTTTTGGGCAGATATCTATTAGAAATAATCAAGAATTTTTAAGTTACTCAGAGGGGAGGGGTGTATTAGTAACTTCAAAAAATTTAAATTAATACAACACTTAATCCATTAATCATTCATTCATCTCATCTAGTGCATGCATGAGAAAGATAAACATTCATTACACATGAATACATAATTTTGCTGACCTAGAAACATTCCAAATAGAAAGTAAAACTAGGATGGGGATGATACCCACAAAACTTCACTACTGCAGTATGAAGTTGGCCTGTTAGGGCTTACATTGACCACTTGTAATGATCTGCCCTATTAAGAGAAATTTGGACTACTAGATCCACCTTGTTAGAGGTTTGACAAATATACAATGAAGGTTGCACTATGTTACAAGATTTAAAGAAAGATTGTTAAGTCTACCTTGGTAAAGGATTTAGAAAACTAGTTCACCTATTAGGATGGAATAGTGGATTTGACTTACAACTTGATTGCTGATTAGATCCTTGAAGTACATTTCAGCTCTTGTGACAAATAAAATGTTATTGCTCCTTGTAGACCTTGCTAAATACTCTGCTCTACTATTGATTTGTATTCACTCTTCACAAAACATTACATGTCCATCATCCATATATTCCTTCATTGATTCTTACAATAAAAATGATACAATACATTACATATATATACCATTCCAATATTTACAATTACAAGGTCAACTAAAACACACATGAACAAAATATTACTAAGTCAGCCAAATAGTAGAAACTCAAGATCTGCAAGCTGACTTGGTGAACTTCTAATACTCAACATCCACTGCATTACTCAGCATCATCATGCACTTAGTAGAAGTAGAGGCACAGTCCATACTGATCACACAACATAGCTTCAAACTCAGTAAGCATTGGAGACTCGGTAGATATAGTGTCACTCAGCAGATATTGAATCCTGTGTTTACCTTTCTTTAACTCAATAAACACTACACATCTATCGCTCGATAGACATTGGGTTCTCATCACAAAAATTGATGACTCAGTAGACACTATGAAGCTTGGTGACCACTATCTACTTAGTGAACACTACTAGATTGCACACTATCTATATTCACTTGGTAGCTTCAGGAATGCTCGGTGTGTACTGTGAAACATGGTTATCACTAGATTACTTAGTAGACACTAGAGATTGAGTGATGAGCTCAGTAACCATATAGAATTGAATAAGTGTTGTCACTAATGAAAAATAAAACATAATTCCAACAATCTCCCCCTTTGGCATTAGTGAGAAAAACACTTATAAGCCAAGACTTATGTACACTAACATGCTGATTTTTGATTTTTCAAAATTGATCTTTGTAAAGTTGTTGTATATACATTTTCACATATCTCCCTCATACATATGAAATTATATAGACATAGTCTATCATTTATCAATATATTTCCTCCATATGTCTCTTATCATTTTTTACTCCCCCTTTTTCACAATAATGCCAAAGAGTTATGCAATATATTGAAATAGTGACACCAAAATGCGAGAGAAATTCGGAGTGTACCTTGAGAATAAGAGCTAATGTCTTATCCCAATTGTCTTGCAAAATTTTGTAGGTGGAGAGTGCCACTTGAAATTCTACTAAAACTTCAATCATATGATCTACAATTGAAATTTTTTTATCCTAGACCAATGATTTTGAGTAAACAATATGTTTCTGCATTCTATCCATAACTGGGAGGATCATGTTTTGTATATCTATCAATGTGGACCTAATCCTAGCTTCTTCTCTTAGCAATTCTGCCTACATATCTAACAAAAATCTCACCTTAATATGATGTGATGAGCTTGAGTTGGGGTCAAGCTATAGCATTCAATCACTTGCCTTCATATTTACATCAATCTTATTGAGTTTCTCCTTTATCTCCTTGGTAAACTTGGTAACATCACATAACTTAGCAAAAAGTGATGTCAAATTGGAAAAAGAATTATGAAGATTGCTCAAAATTAAAGATAGTTCTACTTGGTTTATGGCCATGTGCTGAGTAATGTGCTTAAGCACCTTATTATCAAACTTTTTCTCTACCTTCTCAATTAACTTTTCTTGGATAGATGTGCCCTCATTGAACTTATTGACTACTTCTTCCAACTATACCAAAATGTGTTGAGATGAATCCACATCAACACCTATAGCTTCTGTTATTATATTCTTTGCATTCTCAATTATTTTAAATTCTTTATCTCTTTCCACTCTTAACTGCTTCTTCCTTGCCTTTTGTTCCAAAAGCTAACTAACTAGTCTCATTTCGTCAACTATAGCAGTATACAAATCCAACTTGGGAATAACACTTTCTTTGTCCAAATCAATATCATCATCAATTTCTTTACCAGTAAGCAGAATTTTTAGGGGTGTCTTTGGTTCTACTTCTGACCTTACTTCCTTGGACTTGCAGTGAAAACTTGAATAGGTCCAACTGAAGGAAAACTAAAAGAAATGCTAACTAAATCCAAAACTGATGTGCTATGTAGAATTGAAGTAGTAATAGGTGGAGAACAAATTGGAGTGCTTACAATAGAAGAACTAATTGGAACAAAACTTGGTGCTAACAAAGCTGTTGTAGTCAAAATTATAGAATATGATGATGAACTTATTGTGTAAGCTATTGATGAAGTTGTCAAAATTGTCGAACTAGATGCTTCACACATTCTTGAAATAGATGACTCAGGTACTAATGAAGAAGGCTATAGATCACTAGATGAAATGGTGGATACTTCAATTATTGATACCTGGAGCTACGAAGTAGCAAATAGTGAGTGAACAGATGATGTATCTATTGTAATTGTCATCACATTTTCTAAAGCTATCTCCAACCTTCATGATTTGTAGTCTTTGGTAGAGAATGAGGAAGGGAGGCTATGACTTGTGCTTCTATTCTCACTAGATCACTTTCTTCATCTCCTTCCTTATCTTCCTCATTAGTTTGTTACTCTCTATCTTCTTCATCATCCTTCATAACTTCCTGATAATCCTCAACATCAATGGTGACAAATGGAGTGTTATCTTCTTCTTCATTGTCACTATCATCATCATCATAATCCTTGATTTCCAATGGGTCTTCATTGGGCTTGTGCAGATGATAGATGTTCTTCCACATGTTTGTTGCATCCCTAACCACATGGTCAATGTATTTGATTAAAATCAAACATGTATGGAATCTAATCATCATTTTACCTTCAGTAGCTTTAATGGATGCATTAACTTCTACATTTGAAGGATTTGGGAGAAATTGCCTTAGTGATTGCTCATATATGTCTTTAGTTGTCTATACAGTTGACTCCCACCTTCGCTTCAATCTAGCCAACAATTCATCAAAAATTTGAGGGGCAATCTAATCAAGGGAATATTTCCATTATCCCATGTTATTGAGTAATAGCTCCTCAATTTGCATCTTTTCAGCATTAGTTCTTGTCTCAAATTTTAATGCCTTGATGTTTGTGATGCGTAAACCTTCTTCCATCTATTTCAACCTCTCTTGAAAGGTAAGTGGGGGCTTGTTGAACACAAATTTGCTGCCACTTTTCCTTTAAGATCTCCTTGTGAATATAGCTATGGAGGCCTTGGGTGGCTTGGTAATAATTACCCTACCCTTCTTTTTCATTGGCTCTAGCTCCTTAGATTCTTGTTCTTCTTCTTCAGATTCTTCTTCATCCTCTCCTTTTCCCTTGGTAAGCATCAAAGAGCCACTAGTAGTTTTTAGCTTAGCTTCCTTCCTCTTGCCTTTGCTTACAGCCTAGGGTAGCTTGATTTCAAGTTCAATTCTAGTTTTGGCCTCTTCATAAGTTCCAAAGATAGGTAGCTTTTGATCTGCTGGCTCATTCACTAGTGCTTCAATGATATCTTTTGTTTCATCAATGTTAGATTCATATGGAAGATGGTTTACCCATGCAATTCTAGGCCTAATGACTTGAATATACACTCTATCACAATCAACCATAAAAGATACATCATCTTTATAGTCCTCAACAAGTTTAGGAGGAATCCTAAACCTATTTTTTATCTTCTCCTTGAAAACTTCAAAATAATTATCCATAATTCTATCAAAAATTTCATCCATTTCTGCAATGAATTCATTAATTTGATACAAAATTGGAGTATCTTTCCTCTATATGACTAAACCTTTTGAACATAAAAGAAAAGACATGTCATCAAAGAACCAAATTTACAAGGGTTATTCTTTGATGTTCTGATGCTATCCATATTTTTATATAGCTACTTCAATAATAACTCTGACAGATAAAAATTCAAATTTTTCTTCACAACTTTATATGACAAATCAACTTCCTCACATGGCACACTATTCAAATGATTGGAGCTATATATCTTGTGTGCAATGATGTGAATGAAAAACCTTAACTTCAATACTACAACATAAAGTTGGCCTATTAAGGCTTACAATGATCACTTCTAGTGATCTACCTTGTTAGGAGCACAAAGGACTACTAGGTCCACCTTGTTAGAGGATTTACAAACATACACTGGAGTATGCACTCTATTAGGAGATTTATACAAAGACTATTAAGTCTACCCTATTAAAGGATTTATAAACTAATTCACCTATTAGGATGAAGCACCAGATCTACTTACAACTATTTTCTGATAAGATCCTTTTTGTACTGATCACCTAATGTGATAGATATAACTTTTATGTTCCTGTGCTAACCTTGTTGTATTTCTTTTACTCTACTGCTGATTTGCTTTCACTATTCTCAAAATATAGCAATACCTTCTTCACATGCGAACATCACTCTCTTTTTATATACATATGCACTTTTTAACAAATGATATCATACATTACACATATACCATTCCAATATTTACAAGTGCAAGGTCGGCCAAAACTAAGTGAACAAAATATTACAAAGTCGGCTAGATAGTAGAAAACTCAATTTTCAAAAGCTGACTTGGTGACCTTCTGATACACGACATCAACTACATTACTTGACATCATCATGCACTCAATAAGAGTAGAGGCTCAGTTTTTACTAGCCACACAACATTGCTTGGAACTCGATAACCATTGGTGATTTGGTATATATAGTGTCACTTGGTAGAAACTAACTTCTTCATTTACCTTGCTTCACTCGCTAAACACTAAGTTCTTCGTTTACCTTTTTCACTCAGTAAACACTGAGTCCTTCATTTATCTTTTTCACTCGGTAAACATAGAGTCCTTTTTTTACCTTTTTCACTCGGTAAACACTAAGTCCTTCATTTACCTTTTTCACTCAGTATCCTCTAGAATGCTCGGTGTGAACTGTTTACCTACTAAACTTGCAAGGTAAGCACTGAATGCTTGATATAGTCTATAGACAATGTGATGAGCTCAGTGAGCATTTAGAAATGAATAAGTGTTTGCACTAATGAAAAATATATCATAATTTCAACACTTGGCATATGTGGGATATGGGTTAACCCTTTAACTTCTAAATGCTTATGGTTGGGTTTCAGAGAACCATCAACACAAATTTCTCCTAGGGCACTATCCATCTCTAGGGTTCCAATTTCCTAAACAAAATAATTAAAATAAGTTCAAATATTTTTGATAAGAGGTACCTTGGGAGGAATTTGTGATTGAGCTCCATTTTGGTCAAGTGACTCTACAACTACTGGTACTATTTTGAAGTTTGGCACTTTCCATTCCACACCTTTTACCAACATCTTAGATCCTCTTTTGGCCTTGTTACTACTACTCCCAGATGCCATGGTTGCTCGGCAAATGAAAGAAATTTTCTTGAACAAATCTTCACTACAAATTCACTTGAGATTGCTTGGATACACCTAGAAATCGCTCTACTCTGTGTATTCTATAGTTATGGTGAAAAATGAAGTCAAATTCTACCCTTTTTGATGAAAATTCTTAATTAATGGTTGGTACCATAATGACGTAGTGCATGACAAACTATCATCTACTTACTATGCTTGGTAGAAGCTTGTGACTCAGCAATCAAACCAAAAAAATGTACTACTCCTGACCTAGCTCAGTTGAGTCTATGACCAACCTTGCTTGGTATGACCAGATTTCATGTGATCCCTCTATATTTGAATTACTAATTTGGATCTTCTTCTTTCTTTCATTTGGAACTACTCAAGATATGACTTGATGATATAATTCTAGTTTCTCCTTTAAGAAACTAATTGGAAATGGTGGAGTCACCCACTTCTTGAGTGACATGACCATCATTTGAAGTAGCTTGCTCAGTAGATTTGGTAATCCACTACTGTTTCATCTACTTGCTGTTATTATTAGCTTTATCTTTCTTTTCATCTTCAATTCTACCTATATTCATGCAATTTTTAGCTATATGACCAAGTTTAGTGCATGTGTAACATCTTACTGTTGTATCCTTCTTTCTCAAGTGATGCCTTCCATAGTTTATGCCAATGTGTCCATATACTCCACAATAATGATATCTACACCAAGTATTATAGTCCCAACCAAATATTGCCTTGACAAGTTGTTCAACTGGATTGAATGGTTTAGATCTACATTCAGATGCCTTGTGACCTTGTTTCTTGCATTTGTGACATTCACCTTCAAATTTTGCTTTCTCCTTAAATTCATTAGCTTTATGACCATCTTGACTACAATTGTAGCATTTTCCATTGAATTTTGTCTTTCTGTTGCTCCAAAATTTGTTTGATGTATGACCTAACTTACCATAGTGATTGAAAATAGGTCTTTGATTTCTTTGGGCACCTTGTTTGGAAGATTTTCCTTCTTCTTTATATCCAAGCCCTACTTTACCTTGTTGCCTGTAGAGATTTTGCTCACTTTTCTAATTTAATTGATCCATGTCTACTTGAGATTTGAGTATTCTTTCATTGAGTTTCTTTTTAGAAATCAAATCAGCTTTCAATCTTTCATTGATTAAATCATTCCTTAAACTTTCATTTTTATATCTCAGATTCACGATTTCCTCATTTGCATTAGAGAGCTGATTGACAAAACTTTCTTGCTGAAAGGATTGACTTTGAGTTTCATTATTTCTTGTCTCCAAGCCTTCATTTTCCTTATTCCTATGTTTCAAGATTTCACACATTCTTATTGACTGAATTTCCTATTCTCTTTTCAATTTTCTTACCTCTTCTTGTAGAGAGCCATTCTTTTCTAGGAGTTCTTTGATTGCCTCATTTCCTTCATCTAAATTTCTTGAGGGGAAAAGTTCTTCAATCTTTTCTTCAACATAATGGTGGTCATTCATTTATTTTGCAAGTTCCTTCCTTCTTTTCAGGGATTTAGAAAGATGATCTTTTTCTTCCTTGAGTTGAGCTATGGCCATCTCCAGATATAGTTTTTCATTGTCAATGGACTTGTCAAGTCTGAATATCTCCATTTTCCTTGATCTTTGCTCAAGCTATCAAGCTTTATCCTGAGAATCATAAAGCTCTAATACCAATTTTTGGAAATAATCAAGACTTGCTAAGTTACTGAGAGGGGAGGGGTGAATTAGTAACTTTAAAAACTTTAAATTAATACAAAACTTAATCCATTCATCATTCCTTCATTTAATCTACTGCATGCATGAGAAAGATAAACATTCATTACACATGAACACAAAATTTTGGTGACCCAAAAACATTTGAAATAGAAAGTAAAACTGGGGTGGAGATGATACCCACAAAACTTCACTACTACAGTATAAAGTTGGCATATTAGGGCTTACATTGACCACTTCTAATGATCTTCCCTAGTAAGAGCAAGTTGGACTAGTAGATCCACCTTATTAGAGGTTTTACAAACATACAATGAAGTATGCTATCTATTAAGAGATCTAAAGAAAGAATGTTAAGTCTACCCTCTTAAAGTATTTAGAAAACTATTTGACCTATTAGGATGAAATAGTAGATTTGACTTACAACTTGATTACTAATTAGATCCTTGAATTGTAGATCACCTCTTGTAATAGATAAAACATTACTACTCCTTGTAGACCTTTCTAAATACTCCACTCTGCTGCTAATTCACATTCACTCTTCACAAAACATTACATGTCCATCATCCATATATTCCTTCATTGATTCTTACATTGCAAATGATAAAATACATAACATATATATACCATTCTAATATTTACAATTACAAGGTTGACTAAAACACAAGTGAACAAAATACTACTAAGTTGGCGAAATAGTAGAAATTCAGGTTCTGCAAGCTGACTTGGTGAACTTCTGATACTAGGCATCCACTGCATTACTTATCATCATCATGCACTTGGTAGAAGTAGAGGCATAGTCCATACTGATCACACATTATAGCTTTGAACTCAGTAACCATTAGAGACTCAGTGGATACAGTTTCACTTGGTAGATACTAAATCCTTTTTTTACCTTATGTTAACTCAGTAAACACTATACATCCATCACTTGGTAGACAGTAGCTTCTTATCACACAAACTGAATACTTGGTAGACACTATGAAGCTCGATGATCACTATATTCTTGGTGAACACTACTAGATTGCACACTATCTATATTCACTTGGTGATTCAAGAATGCTTGGTGTGAACTGTGAACCATGGTTATCACTAGATTGCTCGGTAAACACTGGAGACTGAGTTATAAGCTCAGTAACCATACAGAATTGAACAAGTATTGTCACTAATGAAAAATAAAACATAGTGCCAATAGATATCTGCCTTTAAAAATTTTACAAAATCTTTAGAATCCCCCTTTTTGACACTTATGTCATTGGGGTGGTACACTGATAGTCTATTTGTCCAAAAATGGCTTGTGAAGTTCCAATATGATTTTGAAAGAAGAATCTAAATTAGCATTTGCAACATATAAATATTGACTATGTATTTCTAAATTTACTACCATATCTACTAGACCCACTTGAATAGAAAGATGAGAATATTTCTTCATTAATGTGTTTATATAGGCTAGTTCTTTCTGCAAAACTTCCATGTGTGGAGTCAACATGGGTTGAATGTTGATCAATGTTGATCTGATATTTTCATCCTTTTCTTGCAACTCAACAAACCTACTTTATGTTTGCGTTAATTACTAAAAATGAATTTGATTGGTGTCAAGAAATTTCCTCAATGTAGTACTTGTTAATTGAAAATCTGCTTATAGCTAGTCAATTGAATATTGAGTCTCTTTGTTAAAGATATCAACATCACATAGTTTCCTATAGAGAAAATATTTTCCAAAACTTGGTTCACACTCTTAAATTTTGTTGATAAATCAACTTTTCTAAGTACAATGGCACTAGACATCTTGTCCATAACATTAGTGTGAAACTTTCTTTCAGACCATTCCAATAGCTTTACATTTGACTGTATATCTTCATCCTTAATCTTATCAACTATATGTACAAGTTTCTCTAAGATAGGCTTATTGGAAAATGAACCTAAGATATCAAAATCATCTACAAAAATATCTCTAATATCATGTAGAACTTGCTTCTTCTTGTGGTCCCTTCTCAAGATTTCTTGCCTTCATTTCCTCTTGAACAACAACTATTTCTTCAAGTGTGATTGTTTTGGGATCAAACTGGGGTAGAACAATCACCTCATCTAGATTCACATCATCATATGATGTAGTCTCACCACTCTTAGGTGTATTTTTACTTACCCTTGATATCTTCATTGGTGTAGCTTGAGTACATGGCATTTGAAGAGTTTGGCTAGTAGGAGGAGGTGTAGTGATTGATAAAGTTACCAATGTCTATATACCTATCTATTCCTTGGTCTTAGTAGTCATCTTATCCTATTCATCATTTTCAACCTTTTTTTGATCTTCAATAGGTTTCTATGAGGTGAGTGTAGGATTCTCTTCCTTATCCTCTTTCTCTCCATTTCCCTTATTGCCAATTATGACAAATGCTAGAAACCCTAAGCTTTGTGGACTCGATAGTAATGTAGCTAAAGTATCTACACTCTTCTCCTTTATTTCAATGATAACAGTAGGAATTAAAATGATGTTGGATTAAGCTCACCTTTATGTTCTAGGGTTACACTTTGAACTATTACTTGTCCATGGGGTTCCTTCTCTTTAACATCTGCAACATGTGGGGACACAATAGATGTGTCTTGTTTTGTCTTAGTAGATTCAATCTCAACCTTTTGAGATTCATAAATCCTTAACAACACAAGATTTGTGCATGGTAGAACAATATCTATGGATTTCCATTGCAGTGACTTCAAATCTTCCTCGCTCAATGGATTTACCTTCTGTGTAGAGTGATAAAAAATGTCCTCAATGGTCACTAGGTCCTATTGACTATCTTCCTTAGCATGTGTAGGACTAGTGCTCAACACATTAAAAATATGTGAATCTTCCTAAACTATGTCATTTTTAGTAATCTCAATTTTTTATATTTCAATTTTCTCTACCTCTGCTCCTTTCTTCTCTTCCATGACTTGTGTGGTCAACCCATAAATATTTTTCCATAATATTTTACTCTAGATTACCAACTCTTCTAGTATACTTCTCAAGATATGAAAGGCTCTGTATTTTGGAGAAAATCTCCCTTTTTGTTTCTCTAATGCATTTGCAATCTTCTTTTTATCAAATTCAATCATGAATTTTGCTAAAGTAGCCTACTCGATTTTCTTTTCAATCTCCATGATGAATTTCTATTTCTACTCAAACATTTCATATAAGATCTTAGGTAATGAGTTAGTAATATCTAATTGAGTAATTTTAAATGTGACCATGATATCATAAATAGCATCTTCAGTACTATGCTTATCTCCATTATCTAACTTATGAAAATCAACATGCTAAAAACTTGAGAAATCTACATTACTCTTTATGTTGTTACATAGGTTTTCAATATCAGATGAAGGATTGTAGCTTACCACTTTGAATTGATTTTTATCATTAGATTCACTCCTTTCATCATCAAATTCATCTTAAAGTTTTAAAATTATCTTCAATCTCTTAGCAGGCATGCTCAAATCTATTGTATCATCATTCATTTTCTCCTTTTTTAATTGTACTTTTTAAGCTTTTATGGTGGTAACCCTTGTGCTTGACTTTGTGAAAGCTGCGGCTAGATTCTATTGTTCTTTTTTAGCCACTTTCTTAGTTTTCTCAACCTTCTTCTATAGTTCCTTCCTCTTCTTATTAGTCTTCTTAGGTTCTATCTTGACTTCCTCTTCACCCTCTGAAGCTTCATCGTCACCTTGTCCTTGTATAATTTCTAAAGGTCCTTGACCTTTATCTTCATCTTTTTCTTCTACTTCTTCGTCTCCTTGATCAAACTTCTCCTTCAATGTCTTCACTGTCTTATTCTTCTTTCTGATAACTATAGTAATTTTGTAAGTTTATACTTATTCTTGATTTTGCTTCATCATAATTCCCAAAGTCCATGTAGCATTCTTAATAATCTCTTTTGCCAACAATAGAGTAATGACTACACATGCCTCATCAACATTTATCTCATATGGTAGTTGTCTCAACCATCTAACCCTTGGAATTCTTGCATGAACATAAGTATAATTGGCATATACTTGGGAAAAAAATCATTATAATGTTGTACCACTAGAGATACAAGAATTTTTGACCTCTTCTTCATAGATTTCTTGAAATATTCAAAATAACTAGTCATAATTGAATCAAAATTCTCTCCTAATTGATTAATGAATTCACCTATATGTTAGGTAATAGACTAACTAGACTTGGAAAATACCTTGCCAAATATAGGAAATGTGTTTTTCACATAAAATAATGTATAGAGAAGGAGTTAACCAAACTTACATGAAGAACCCTTTTCCTTTCTGATAACTTCTAGGTTTTCTAAAAGTTGTTGAAGTTGCAACTCAACTAGGTCATAAGAATGATCTTTCTTTATGATCTTTTAACCTACATCAATGATAATACATGGCACACTATTGATTTTGCTTGACTATTAGAATTTGTGCGCAATCACTCTCACTATGAATGCAACAATATGGTCTACAATTGTATCGATCGATATTCCCCTCTTGTTCCAAATGGCTCTAGTATTCTTCTTGATTACCTATTTTACATCAATTTTTAATGTCTTCAACCTATCTAGGGTAGGATACCCTATCACTTTGTGAATGATCCTTCTTGATATTCTAATAGTTCCATTCTCCAACTATAATTGATTATTAGGTATATGGCTCAATGCAATATTTAACCATTCACTTTTGAAAAATTGTAGAAAATCTAGGGCAATTGCTCACCCTTTCCTCTCTACAATTTTCTTTGCTTCCTTCAAAACATCATTCTCACACAACATCTAGTAAGTCTCTTCAATTTCTAAATTGCCAAATTTTCCACCCTTACATATGTAATAACATCTGGCATCCTAAATCATTAAAACCTTGGGCATAATGGTCAATAATGCACTAGATGGTTCTCCTTTCTATGTAATCTTTGGAATAGAAAAAATGGTGGTTGTCAAACATCATTGCTAATCAAATCTACATTGGTAACCTCATTACCTTCCTTCCTTACTATCTTTGATGAAGTTGTAGCCATATTTCACTTGCTAGAGTTTATAAGATGTGAAATCCTATAACTGAACACAAGTGAAATACCTTTCAAATTGATGTAAAATGTTGTTTTGTAGTTGAATCTAGTATCTAGTCCCTGGAATATCTTTCGCAAATATCTTTCATGCTCTTTGATCTCTAGTAAATGCAACTAACATAAAAAATCAAATAGATATGCTTCAAATCCATGCAATTAATGTTTAGTGCATATACACATGTAAGCTTGGTCTCTATAGGATTTTCAATTCACTTGGCTATCATAGCTAGTTTGGTAGTTAGTAGAGTGCCTCATTACTTAGCACTTATTAAAATTCTTCCTAAACACATCAACGAAAAAAAATATAACATAATGACTTAATTAAATCTTAATATATCATTTTAGATCCTTTTCATTACTAAAATTCTTGGAACTGATGCAAAATATATCATTTCAGATGACAGTTCCAAGCATACCTTTGATTATCTAGTTGGGGGTGATGTGATCACTTGATCCTTTGGATATAGTGACCTCATCTAGATTTCATGCATTGCAATCTTCCTTCTTTCTCCATGTCTTTTTCCTCTACATATTCTACTTTTCAACATCTACCTTTGCTTTGCCTTTGCTAAATTCATTGCTCAGTGTAGGTAACTGTGTTGGATAGATTTTTCTAACATGACTAGTCTTAAGATAGCTAAAGTATACAACCCCAGTCAATAATTTATTGTAATTATCTCTGAAATATGTCCTAATGCAATTTACAACAACATGAACATATCACCATAATAATGACAAATATATCTTGTATTGTCATCCTAATCATAAATATTCCCATGATGATGTACCTTGGTTTTCTTATGTAATGTCCACTTGGTTTTAGATCACCATTCATATCCCTTGTGTCTATAATTTTGATGGTTGTAATAGAATCCTTCAAATCTCTAAGTGTTCATGGTCTTTATCCTACATTTATGTACATGGTGTCCTTTCTTTTTGTAGTTATGGCAATGTCCCTTAAATTTCTACTTAGGGTTTTGATTTCCAATATTGCTCCTATAGATATTTTATGACTCAATTTTCCACAGTGATGACAACTAGGCTTGTTGATATTTCCCTTATACTTACTTTGTTCACCACTTCTAAATGATATTTATTTCTTACTAATAGAATATCCCAATCTAGCAGTGTTATTGTTTGACCTTGGTGCTTCCATCAGTTTTTAAAAGTACTTTAAGCTTTTCCTTTTCTATCTTCAATTCATTCTTTAGTAGGGTGTTCTATGTTTCCAAAGTTTTAATCTCAATGTCTTTCTTATTTAATTCTTGATTTATAATCATCAAATGATTCATTAGATCTTTCGGCATGCTTACTAACTTTTGCACATCTAATTACTTCTCTCGTGGTTTATTCACTAGCAGTGTTTTTTCTTCTTCAGTCATCTTTCTTTCCCAATTTAGTTGTCTCACATAATAATACAGATAAGGTTTCTTTTTTCCTTTTTAGATTTTATTCTTCTCTATTTAGGGAATTATTCTTTACCATTAGATCAACAATAGCTGCATCAAATTCATTTGTGTTTTTGTCCTCAAACAATGTAGTGGTGTCTTCTATTGGAAATATAGGATAGGCTAGGTGACTAAGAGGGGAGGGGTGAATCAAGAATTGATCAAGTGTATTCTTGTTTCACCAATTAATCATTTATTACCTCTGATCTAATTGCATGCATGGAAAATTTAAAACATTAAAACATTCATAACACTTTGGCACAAGATATGGTGACCTAGAAACCTTCCAAATAGAAATTAAAACTTGGGTGGGGATTATATCCACAAGCTTTAGTACTATAGTCTAAAGTTGGTTAGTTAGGGCTTACAATTGATCATTTCTGATGATCTATCCTTTTAGGAGCTAATGGGACTTCTAGGTCCACCTTGCTAAAGGATTTTAAAAACATAAAATGAAGTATACATTTGGTAAAGAGATTTTCAAAAGAATGTTAAGTCTACCTTGTGAAAGGATTTAACTATTCCACCTATTAGGATGAACCAATGGTTGATCTCTGATTTGTAACTTTGATTTTTCGTTGAGATTACTTTGGAGTGTAATGATCATATTGCTCTGATAGATAAATCTTTTTTTTCTCCTTATACTACTTGTATCCTTCCTAATTAACACTTCTTCTCTTATTATATCTTACATACATTTTCTTTGTTATTTTGGATGTGATACAATACATTTAATATATATCAATCCAAATTATAATTCATCAAAGTTGGCTACAATACAAGTTTCACCAAAATACACAAAGTCAGCTCAACTATCGACACTCAGGTTCTGAAGACAAACTCATTGAGGTTTTGATACTCAAAAACCATTGTTAATACTCAGCATTGTCATGCACTTCATAGAGATAGAATCTTAGCTCATACTAATCACTTGCAAGTGGTCTGAACTCGATCAACACTGCAAAACTTGGCATGTAAACTAAATTATTTGGTTAACACTGCAAGACTTGGTCAACACTAACACTACAAGATTGATTTAAATTGAATCACTAGGTTGATATTTCATGGCTTGATCATCACTAGATTCACATCATTAATACATGAACTTGGGAAACACTAGAGACCATGGTTGACATTATGCAACTCAGCTAATACTATGAAGCTTGGTTTGCATTATTGCTTATCAACTCCATAGATACTACTTGGTGTAAACTAAATACTAATTCTAGAACTCAATAGAAACTATAGAACTTAGTAGAGCATGGATTATTTAGTTAGCATTGTAAACTGCAAGATAAGCTTAGTAGCTACTAATCATTTGACTAAGTGTGAGTCACTAATAAACAAACTTGACCATAATGTCAATAACCTTCACCTTTGGCATTAGAGACAAAAACACTTATCAATCAAAACTAAATTAAAAATTTTAAGTTCAAAACATTCTTTAGTCTCCATCCTATGTCTTCAACTTGGTAACATACTCTACTTTTGAGATTTTTCTAAATTACTTTTGTAAGGTATGTTTTCAAACTAACTATACATGAATATTATGTTGCTCCCCCATATATATATCACATATTATACTTTTCTTATGATATACATATATCTCATATCTTTATATCACATCTTCTCCCCCTTTTTATCTTATCTCATCTTCTCCCCCCTTTTTGACATAAATTCCAAAGGTGTATACTACATGAGAATGCCAAAAAGTGACAAGAAGTCATAATGTACCTTCAAAATCAATGTTATTGTCTTGTCCCAATTTTCCTATAATATTTTTCTTCCATGTAAAACAATCTATACTTTTGCTGATAACTCCATCATGTGATCAGCTATGGAGAAGTTATTATTATGGATGAGATTTTTGGCATGTGAAATATGTCTCTACAATGAAACCATGCTTAGGAGAATCATGCCTTGGATGTTTATAAGAGTGGTCCTAATCCTAACTTCTTCCCTTAATAATTTTTCTTGCATATTAGTCAAAAATCTAATCTTTGAAAAGTGATAAGAACTATAGCTTGGGTCAAGTGAGAATTGGTGTGTAGTTTCCTTCAACTCCTCATCTATCTTAGTTTATCTTTGATTTCGTGAGTGAATATATATGTATCACATAACTTGCTAAATAATGAGGTTACATTATTTGCAAAGGTTTCCAATGAGCCAAGAATAGTAGTCAATTCTACTTGATTTGTTGCAGTTTTCTACCTAACTTCCTCCAATACTTTATTCTCAAATTTCCTCTTTGCTCCTTGTAAAAACTTTTCTTGTCCATTCATATCTTCATTGAATTTATGAAAAACTTATGCTAACTAAAGAAAAATAGGTTATGTACTATCAACTTTAGTACTTAGTGCATCTACAAGTACGTTCTTTACATCTTCAAGCACTTGGTTTTCTCTACTTTTCTCTTCTCTAAGCTTCTACTACTTTGCTTTCTTCTTAAATAGTTCACCTATGATGTTCATTTGATCAAGATTCAAATTAGAGATATCTCAATTCAAGATAACTATATCATCATCATGATCAATGTATTCTTCCTTACCTTTGTATTTGCTTGAAACTTTAGAATTTGGTAGAGTTATTCATAACTCGGTGTCTACACAATGTTTTTAACGTATCTTAACCTTGCTTGGTAGGGTCTTGCAACCTAACCAAGCTTGGTAAGGTCTAGATTTTACTTAGTCACTCGATGATCCCTTTGCATCTTGAATGTTCATATGTATTTTTTCTTCTATCTAGCTAGAACTAATGTAAGATGTCTACTTCAAAGTCTTAGTTCCAATCACCTCTGTGGGAGATCAAGTAGAAATGCTTGAGTCACCCAATACTTGAGTGATATGAGCTTCATGACTCTTACTTGTATTCTTGGAAGATTTTGGAATCCATTGGTACCTCATCTACTTTCTAATATTGTTAGCTCTAGCTTTCTTTTCATCTTCTATCCTTCTAGTGTTCATAGAGTTATTGGCAAGATGTCCAAGTTCTATAAAAATAAAACATCTTCTACCGATGTCTCTTGTCCTCATGTGATGTTTTACACAATTTGGTCCAATATACCTAAATTCTCCATAGTAGTGATGTCATGCCCAAACTACGATGGAAAAAACACACATTGTTAAGATTTTCAAAATTTCGTTATTAGATTTATATTGATAAAGTTATGATCTTACATTTCTTATACAACATTATAGTAAAATTTATTTAAATAATAATGTAGATGACTTCAAATTAGCTTAATTTAAAAATCTAAGCAATTAACATCTACATTTAAACTTATTTTAAATAGACAATAACCTTAAATCTAAAACCAATTATTACTCAAAATTTCTAACTAACTTCAATGCTAAAACTAAATATATTTAAAAATTTAATTAAAAGAAATCAAATCTAAATGAATGATTACATCCATAATATCTAAAATTGAATGAGTCGAAATCAAACTATCTTTAATTATTTAAACTTTACTTACCTAAACTAAATCTACTAATTACATTTCAAGATTGGAAGCCTTCCAAAAATGAATATCAATTTAACTAGCATTGCTCCTAAAATTACATACTATCAACAAGTTTAGTAATACTAACTTACATCTATAATTTTAAATTAGGACTAATTGAATTCTTATTATAACCATTGGCTTAACTAATACTAATAATATACAAGCAACTAATCTAAACTACTATTGAATAAAACTAAATATTAAACATATAATATGACACAAACTAAAATTAAATAAACACACAAACTAATCTATATATAGCTAAACCCCTACTAACACCTACTAACCTAACATCATACTATCCTAGCCCACTTGACAAGTGGGTTTTCTTACATCCTAACCTACCAAATCCACTCACCCCCTATACACTCCTCCCAACCAAGCTTGGGCGGATTTCTAGACTTCCTACAAGTCAAATCGACTCCCCCACAACTGACAACACATACTTCCCCAAAAAGAAGCACTTACCTATGATCAAGGTGAATAACAATGCAAAATTTAACATCATTAACTTTCAAATCTTCTTGCCAACCCAAACTGACGCCCACCCAACACCATAAACACTCTGCTACAAGTACGTCAGCACTTCAAAGCACTTTCCAAGACCCCCAAACCAAAAAGCAAGCGTTGACCAACAAAAAAAAAGGTGGCAAAAGAATTTAAAACAAGCAATCTCCATCAAGGCAAAACCTAGCACATTTTGGAGGTTTAAAACTTGCAAGGAAGATGGGACGATACACAATGACATCATCTTCATAACCATTTGCTGACTTAGTTAAATGTTGCAACATAATGTCTTTTCAACCCCTATAAAAGAGCTATGACCAACAAGGAAATATGGGGAAGCATTAATCCCATAAAATTTTATAGGTAAGGTTATAGATATTTAGGATATTAGTGAGGTTATAATTTCTTTTTTTTTTTTTTTTTAAATAGATTTTATTACTATTTCTTTATTTTTAAATCTAATTTTTTTAATAATGTAAAAAGGATCTTTTTAGGGAATCTTTTGATTCTTTGTTACCAAAAGGATTTAAATTGGATCTCCCATACAAAAGGCAAAGAGTTTTTACTCTCTTGAAACACATTTTTTTTTTGTCTTAAAATTTCTAAGTATAGATTTTTTAAGTTGATATATTTACCAAGAGGGGCTAAGTTTTTTTTTGAAAAGCAAGTAAAAAAGGATTGATGCAACTTAATATACCAAGGATATGAGTTATCTATTTTATTTAATAATGTAAGAATTGTTTGATTCTAATAATCATGAAAGCTGAATCTACATCCATAATATGATTTCTTTTTTTCTTTAGATGGATTTAAAACATAGATTTAATCATTGTGACACATTAATACAAGATTCATTGATATCTCAAACAACTTAAATTGAATCATCAACCATAATCATTTTTCTTTTCTCAACATAGTTTTCATATTTAACATATAAGGAAACTTAAAAATTTTGCTTAATTAAACCATCATCATAACATCTTATTTCTGATATGCATCCATCTAATTTAACATTATGATTGAATCACATGATAAACAATTATACTCAATCACCTTTTTTTTTTAATTTGCAAACTTGATTCAAAGGCTCAGTCGGGAAAGAACCAAGAAGAAAACCCTTCTTTGTTGCCATCACAAGAAAGTTTGAAACACAATTTACATAGGATATCAATCCCAAATTACAACAATTTAATTGAATTTTCTTCATGACCCTCATCAAGGGATTTATAATGATTTTTGCAACACATTTATAGAACCATGGAGGGAACAAAATCTGATTAGGTGACAACAAGCATGACCAAGAACAATTCAAACATGCATATTCACACAAGGTTATCACAATATGATTCATAATGAATCAACACTAGGGAAAGGTGGATTCTTCCAACAAGAGAAGTCAAGCACAACACCAAAATAGATACCCAATCAGGGCTATAAACCAAGAACTTTCGTTCTTCCATTTTAACATGTCATACTCATACGAGGTTTGTGCCAACAGGTAGGGGCCCATAACACCCTACCCTCTCTCCCTCTTCTAATCCTGAGAAGAGACTCTACACTGGTTGGAGTCCAACTAAACAGACCTTTCCCAAAATTGATCACTTCTGCCCTATCCAAGGGTGAGTAATACCAGAACACCCATGCAAGAAAATCTCAAAATTGCAAACATAAACATGAAAGGAAATCATCCAAAATAACATGGTTTTCAAATCTTCCCAACATACCCACAAGCATACAAACATTCAAACAACAACAAGGTAGCATAAGCATAAAACAAACATGAAAACTGAATAAGGGAGATGAAAATTCCTACCTTCACAAAGAGGTAATGGAAATGAATAAGTTGAGCAGAGCTTTTCCCTTCCTTGCTCCAATCTTCCAAGGTTCCTCTCTAAATGTAGAGATTGGGTAACAACCCCCACTAGTCCAAGAAAGGTCTCTAAATAAGCCTCCAACTCAACCACCCAAAAGGATCAATAACTTCACCCACCTACCTACAAATCTAGAAGCTCCTAACTCAATCCACACTATGGTTAAACACTAAGTGGAGGTGGGTTGATGCAACTCATGGTAACCATAGTCAATTTTTGCACAAAGGCAAAAAGAGACTTTTTGAGTGACCTCAAAAGTCAAAAAAAGGGCTTGGGGGTTGCAAAAGACCCCCAACCCATACCCATACCCCTTGGGTATAATATTTCATGTTTTGAAACCTTAGGAATAGGTTTAGAGCCAAACAAAAGCTAGGAATAAAATAGGACCATATAACAACTCTAACAATGCAGATTAAGCACTAATCCAGATTAGGGATGACTAAACTCAATTAAGAACCAAATTAGCAAACTGATACTAACTTAGTCTGACTTAGGTCCAAGGGTTACACAGCTAACCCTAAAAAGCACGCTGAAGATCCCAAACAATTCATGAGTGTCAAGCGACACTAAAAGAACATAGTTATGAACATAACTTTCACTGATCATAGGAAAATACATACATACATCACGCAAATAAAATACTTAAATTACGAACCACAAGGTTTCCAAAATTAGTACATAGGGATCAATTATGTTCCTCCATCGATTTCTCAGCTAAGATATCTGCACACTCATTGCGCACATCAGTAGTTTCATAAAATCACATGTACACACACACACACACAGACACACACACACACACACACACACACATATATATATATATATGTATCAGGAAATTACATAAATTGAAACATACATCAATCAAGGTTTCTTTCATCCTACTTAATTCTTAACCATTTAAAATCTCTTAAATCAAGGTAGTAATCAATCATTTACTAATTTCATCAACATACATATACATAAAACATTAAATGGCAACATCAAATATCTTAAAGTAACATCACATAGCAAGAAATAATATAATATGTTCTAAGCATCAGATAATGTCTTGACATCTTGAGTCGTGAGTATCAAAATAATAGTAATGTATCACTATGCTACGATGGATTAGGGCGAGGCCTCACAAGTGACATATACACCATGTCTTGTCATGCCATTCAAATATACCTTTCACAATTGTTCTTCTTGGTTCAATATCTTGGTTTTGGATTCAAAAGATTTGTGTTCGTGCTTCTTGTGTTTGTGACATTTACCTTCAAATTTAGGTTTCTCTTTTCATTCATTAGCTTTATGACCATGCTTATTGAAATTATTATACGTTCCATTGAAGTTTTCTTTATCATTACTCCAAAATTTATTTGATGTGTGATGTAACTTATCATAATGATTGCAAATAGGCCTTTGATTCTTTTGAGCTCCTTTCTTAGATGATTCAACTTCTATTGTGTATCCTATTCCTAATATTCCTTTCTATTTATATTGACTTTGCTCATTCACCTAATTCATATCTGCTTGAGATTTCATCATCCTCTTATTGGTTTTCTTTTTAATGTTTAGATCATTTCACAATCTCTCATTCTGTGATCTTAGATTCATGATTTCTTCATTTGCATTAGTAAGCTGATCAATGAAGTCTTCCTATAGGAGGGATAGATATTGAATTTTATTATTCTTTCCTTGTATCTCTTCTTTGGCTTTATTTTTTTCTTTTATGTCTTCACACAATCTTATTAACTGAATTTCTTGTTCTCTTTTTAGCTTTCTACCTTCTTCTTGAAGATTACAATTCTTTTCTAATAGGTCTTTGATTGCCTCATTACCTTCATCTTAATTTCTTTCTGGATAGATATGTTCTAATCTTTCTTCAATGTAGAGTTTGTCATTCATTTGTACTATAAGATCATTTCTTTTGTTTATCGATTGAGAGAGTTGATCCTTTTGTTTCTTAAGTTTCCCAATAACCAATTCTAAATCTAGGTTTTCATTGTCAATAGCATTATATATCCTAAATGCCTCCATTACCTTTGATATTTTCTTAAGATGTTAAACTTCTTCTCTCAAAACCACAAAGCTCTAATACCAATTATTGGAAATAGAGGATAAACTAGGTTACTGAGAGAGGAGGGGTTAATTAGGAACCAATAAAACTTATTCGTATTTCACCATTTAATCTTTCATTGTCTCTGATCTAATTGCATGCATGAAAAATTGAAAGTATTAAAACATTTAGAGCACTTTGACACAAGATATGGTGACCCAAAAACCCTCCAAAATAGAAAGCAAAATTGGGGTGGGGATGATACCCATAAGCTTGGGTACTGTACTATAAACTTGGTTGTTTATGGATTAAATTTAATCACTTCTAATGATCTACCCTATTAGGAGAAATAATGACTACTAGGTCCACCTTGCTAAAGGATATACAAAACATATAATGAGTATGTACTCAGTAAATAGATTTGCAAAAGATTATTAAGTCTACCTCTTGAAAGGATTTACCTATTCCACCTGTTTAGCTGAACTAGTGCCTAATCTCTAATCTGCATCTCTAATTTTTTGGTTGAGATCCTTTGGAGTGTAATGATCACCTTACTGTGATATATAAAATTTTTCTACTCCTTTTATTGCTTGTAGCCTTCTTAATTCACGCATCTACTCTTATTTTATCTTACATAAATTTTCTTCATTCTTTGGATGTGATGTAATACATTTCTTATCTACCAATCCAAAATATAATTCATAAAAGTTGGTTACAACATAGGTTTCACCAAAATACACAAAGTCAACTCAACTACTAGCACTTGGATTCTAAAGACAAACTCGGTGACATTCTAAAACTTAGCAACCATTGTCAACACTTAATATTGTCATGCACTTAGTGGATGTAGAAGCTCAGCTAATACTAATCATTTCCAAGTAGTCTGAACTTGATCAACATTGGTGACTCAATGAATACTAGGAAACTCAACATATAAACTAAATCACTTGGTTGATGCTACAAGACTTGGTAAACACTAACACTGTAAGCTCAATATAAACTAAATCACTTGGTTGACACTTCCTAACCTAGTCAACACTAGATTCACATTACTAATATAATGAACTTGGTAAAAATTGGAGACCACAATTGACACTATGCAACTTGGTCAAAACTATGAAGCTCAGTTTGCACTATTATTCGTCAACTCAGTAGATGCTACTCAATGTGAACTGAATACTAATTCTAGAACTTGGTAGAAACTTTAGAACTTGGTGGAGCCTATATTATTCAGTTAATACTGTAAACTACAAGATAATTTTGATAGATTATAATCATTTGACTAAGTGTGAGTCACTAATAAGAAACATGACCATAATGTCAATGGTCCTTTTTTTATATTGAGTGTCATTTTGTTGAATAGCCCATTCTTTTCTTTTCATAAATGACTATTGTGGTTCATCTCTTTCCTTCTTGAGTTGATATAGGGAAATTTGCATTTCAATCTTCCAATTCTCAACAGTCTTTTCCAATTTGTAGACTTCCATCTTCAAGATCTTACATCCAAAGTTGTTAAACTTTCTTTTCTAGAGAAAAAAGCTCTAATACCAATTGTTGTAATTAACAATAAGAAATTAAGTGTTGAGGCAGGGAAGGTGAGGTGAGGGGAGGGGGGATAGTGAAACAAAACTTAAAAAATTGCCTCTAAAATATTTCACCATACATCCATCTCCTAACTTAACATGTAAACTAAAATAAGTAATCATTCATCCCATCCAATGCATTAAATAAATTGACACATAACATATAAGATCTTGGTTACCCAGAAACCCTCCAACTAGAAGGTAAAACTAGGGTGGGGATGACATCCACAATTCTTCACTACTAAAATTGTAAAGTGTGGCCTATTATGGTTACAAAGTTTTGATCACAAGCTATGATCTACCCCATGAAAATTCTACCTCATTAAAGGCTTACAAGATTGTTAGGTCTCACCTTGATTAAAAGATTTTAACTTACAACTAATTAAGAACTCTATTAGGAGATTTATAAAATCTTGTTAAGACTATTCAGGTAAGATATTTACTCTATATCACCTATTAGAATGATTCAACACCTAATCCTTTAGTTATCAACTTGCTATTCAATGTCAGATCTCCTCTTTACTAGTTATCTCTTGATCCTCCTAGTAAGATCTATCTTCTTTATCCTTTCACTATCTATCTTTGTTCTTTTCAAACTGACTCTACATTGTAGCTCCCTAACTTAGCCATCATTTTCACCTTAAAATGATCTCTTCATGTTTCCCTTCACATGCATAATGGTCTTTAGGGTTTACCTCTTGTTTTAGGCATTATGGAGATAGGATAGTTTAAAATCAATGACTTTGGTTGATCCTTATTATTTCCTAACTCTTCCCTTTATTTGATTAGTTGCATCTATTAGCATAGGGATTTGTGATATGACTAGATCCTTAATTATTAATATCAAAAATTCATGTTCATGTCATCTAGAAATGGTTTACATTAATTTTTTGTCATAACAAACATCTATGTCAAAGATTGGTACCTCTACATTAATAGACCCTGATGCTTGACCTTCACTATGGTCTATATAATGATACTAAACTCCTGACTGGCTCGACACTCACTCTTGCTCGACACATGAGTCACTTAACACACTTTTTTTTCTCATCTCCTTCTATTCACAAGGTACCTAATTGACTCAACATGCATTGACTACTTAGTACATACTAGTGCTTGGCACAAACTTTTCATATTACTAGACATGTATTATATGGAGGCTTATTCTTGACATACACTATGCACTTGACTTGGATTGTTACATGTTGAATAATGACTAAGTGTTTTGTGACTACTTTATCAAAACCATAATGAGATTAATAATCTAGGTGATGAGTGGAGAGTTTTGAAAACCAGTCACAAATTATATATTTTTGGTGAGGTTTACATTAAATATATTACACCTATGTGCTAAAATGTTGACACACTTGTATGAATCATTATATGGAAGAATGCTCAAGAATGAGATATCGAATGGTAACTCATAGCTCTCTATTCATGGAGTGTAAGAGTTTGTAATGGAGGCCCTCAGTTTGACCTAGTTTGTGCCCATGCAAGTGGGGTAGAAGTACAAACCTGTGTCACCCTTTTGTAAAGGAAATGGCTAACAAAAGTATAATAAAATGTGTAGAAATGGTTGAAGTCTAAGATTATAATTTTTAATAATTATTTGGAATAATAAATGATATATATTTCCTAATTTTTATAGACAATATTTTAGTTGTTGAAAAACACTAATAATTAGGGGTTTTAGTTCCCACCACAAGACTATATGGAAATAAAATTATTTTCATTTGAACTTACACTATGTTATAGTTAACACATACAGCTAGAATAATCAAAAATAAAAATTTACTTATGACCCATATTTTCTCTTTTATAGTGATTCAAATTTCAACTCACCTGAAATCGATAGTTTTCATCTCTCACCACAATTTTCAAAACAAATAAATTCTAATAGGAATAAAAATAATACTTTTTGAAAGAGGACTCTCTCCTCTAGAAAATCATATAATTTTAAAAAAAAATTGATATGATTTAATATTTTTTGTTTCTCAAACTTGACATCTTTTTGAGAGTTAAAATGCATGCTTGTAGAATTTTTTAGTTACAATATACTATATCTAATTAAAACACTTTAAACCCTATATAAAAACATTCTTGACTTTGAAATTTATAAAATTTTGATTATATTTTACTAAATAAATATCATAAAAAATATTAAGAGTTATTGAAATGCCAATTTTTTGAAATAATTTTATTTCTTTAGTAATTGGATATGAACTAGTATAAAACATGCATTTAATAGACATTTCTAATTGGAAAAGTGTGAGACCATATATAACTTAGGTAGAATTAATTTATCTAGATTGTATGCTTGAGAAAAAATGACTTTTGGATGTAAATACTCAAATTTAGTCATTCTGATAAGTCAGCCTAAAAGGTGACATAGTTTTGTACTTTTACCCAAGTACACCATAAAATGAGAGATTCAAAGATCAAAGTATGCACGCAAATGAATATGCAAGTTAATCTAAATGATAAAAATGCAAAGCAATGCAAAAAAGGAAATGTAATCTATGAAAAGAAATAACAATGCAAGATTAATCTATGAAGCAAATATGACTCTAAGCTAATATGAAAATGCAAGAATGAATCATGATGATAGAATCCATGGATTCATGAGAGAAGAAGACAAGAATAGATAAGTTGCAATGAAACTCCAATGTCCAATCACTGAAGCTCAAACTCCTTCTCCAAAATCACTTTCCAAACCTACAACACAATAATACTATAGAAACTAACATCTCTTTAGATAAGAAGGATAGAGCTCCTTATAAAGAAAACTATGGAGGTGAGAGGATTCTCACAAGAGCAATGTGGGATAAATCCCTAAGAAGGAAAGTAAGAGGAAAAACTCCACCACTTAGAGATATGTGCAAAAAAAATAATATTTATGAGATTTTATTTGATTGATTTGATTTATTTCTATTTTAATAAAAAAAAGAGCTTTAAGTGGGGATTTATTTAGTTAATTAAAAGAGGGGTTTCTTTTAATTAAATAAGAAAAGATTATTTAATAAAAAGAGAGATTTTCTTTGAATTAAATAAGAAAAGATTATTTAATAAAAAGAGAGTTTTCTTTTAATTAAATAAGACTATTTTATTTATTTAAAATTGTATTTTCTTTTAATTAAATAAGATAAGATTATTTAATTAAAAAAATTAATTAAATAAGATTAAATTATTTAATTAAAAGAGTTGCAGGGTGATCTTGTACCCCCTGGCCCCTTTTTCGTGAATTGTAATCTTAGTATATTATTTATTAATAGAAAAAGACTATTAATATAAAAGGGAGAGAATTTTTTTTAATTAAATAAGATTATTGATGAAATGATCAAACCTTAGGAAATATTGAAATAATTCAATTAATTGCAATTTCATCAAGAAAAATGATTTGAACTGATTCAATAAAATACTGTGATGCATTAATTGATAAATTGATTTAGGAAATTGAAATATTGAAGAATTGGGGCCCATAGTCTAGGCGACCATTTTATGGTGCATACATTTGCCCCTTATTGACTAATATGTGATCATTTGTGTAGTCAAAGAATGCAATTAATGTGTGAGGTTGATTTGGAATCACAATACAACACAGATGTGTTGATAACTTAGGAGCACATCATGAGAAAGAATAAAAATTTTGATAACAATTTTGTGTTGACAAAGACAAGGCTATCCCAGGTAGAACAAAGATTGATAAAGATGAATGAAGGATTTAAGTTTAATAAGTACTGCTCCCTCATGATCAAAATTGAAATGAAATAGAGAAGAAACAACAAATTGATAATTTTGATCAAATCAAACTAAAGATAAGGTTCTTTATGTAGGATGAAAAATATAAGGATCATAGAACCAAGGTAGATCATCAAGCATGAAAGATTATGCCCCAAATTTGAATTAGAAGAAAAGAAGTGGGGTGAAAGAAAATGGAAGATAGAAGTTTGGAAGAGGTGGGAAGAAAAGGAAAGAAGAAAGGCAATTTTCCTCAAGAAAGAGAATGCCTCAAAATTAATCAATTATTTAAGATAGAAAATTTTGATTGAGATCACAAAATAAGATAAGGAAATGAAGATCAAGACATGACCACAATTGATCAAAAGTCCACAAAAAAAATGAAGGAAAACCCTCTCAAACTCATAATGCAACCTAAAAATTGAAGTCTAATAGTGAAACCTACATGAAAATAAAAAGGTATACTTGTAATAGAGAAACTGTAATATAAGATTGTATGTTCATCATTCATTAGAGAATGTTAAGGAACTTATTTTTTCTTATCGGGCCATTATTAATGAACATCAAAAAATCACACAATCATCACTAGTCACAATTGCAACTATGAAAATATGAATGTGTTTTATATCAGATTGGAATGTGGAAAGATTCTAACATAAGCATCAAAGACATAAAAGTCAAGATGACTAGGATGTTATCTTACCCAATTTAATCTAAAAAAACCATGATCACATCAAGGCATAAGTGCTAGAATGACCATAAGAATGGTTGTACAAAAGTAGTCAAGGGTGATAGCTCAAATCTCCTAAGTGTTTAAAGGAGACAACAAGAGACACTCTAGAGTTTTAAGATGACACCCACAAGTAGAAAGAAAATAAAAACATGGCCCATGTCTAAGTCCTCTAGCTATGCATATTGGAGAGACTTATTGTACAAGAACACTCAACAAAAATCAATGTATAGCTCAAGCATTAAGTGTTTGTGTTTAAAAATCTAAGTGTGTTAAATAATACTGAGTTCTAACGATATGGATCAAATTATTGCAAGAAGATGAGATTACATGAGAAAAGTGGGTAAGACCAAACCAATAAGTGTTAAAAAAACACTCGATGGCAGGGGTTATATTGAAAAAGACAGTTGGGGTGGTGTTGAAAAAACCCATTTGTGAGGTGCCCTAAACACTAACGCATCCAAGAGACTAAAGTTGATAAAGTTATGCCCCTACACAAAGAAAAGAACCAATTCCAAACCAAGAAAACAAGGACAAGAAATGATGGAGAAAGGCTAAGTATCGAGGAAACACACTAAGAAATATGGTACAAAGGCCTCAAGTAGATCTCATTTCCAAGTTTTTACCACTTGGATTTTATTACAATTTGTTCAATTTTTTGTTTTTCTAAAGTTTTGCAATATATAATTTTTTTTAGAAATATGTCAAAGCGTCTATTGCTAGGCTTTCACTAAGATGATCAATTTTTTAGGACACTTTCCAATTTTTAGAAATTTTGACAATATATCAATTTTTTTTGGATTATTTTAGGATGAATAAATTGTTGGATACAATTGTTCAATTATGTGTTGTCTTTGATGTCACACAAATGTCATATCAGTCATCAGATAGAGTCTACCAAGCTCAGAAGGTCAGCAAGGCAGAAGATAGAGTCTATTAAGCTCAGATGGTCAACGAGGAAAAAGAAACAGTTCTTACCAAGCTCACTCAATCATCAAAGGAAATGTGGTAGAAATAGTTCTCAGCGTGCTCACTCAGTCATCAAAGGAAATGTGGTAGAAGAAGTTCTTATCAAGCTCACTCGGTCATCAGAGGAAATGTGGCAGAAGAATTTCTTACCGAGCTCACTTGGTCATCAAAGGAAATGTGGCAAAAGCAGTTCTTACTGAGCTCTCATGAAGGAATTTAGTTTTTACCAAGTAAACTCGGTAGCTAAAGGATTTTAAGGATATTGCAATGTTAACCAAGTCAACAAAGTTAACTTAGAAAATTTATGGAAGCAATATTTACCAAGTAGTGTCGGCCAGTAAAGGATTTCATTATTTCATGAAATAACGTTTATTTAGAATTTGTAGCTGATTGATGTATAGTTTATTGTCAAAAAGTAAATGGGCCAACTTGAAAATTTGAATGGTATATTTAAGAGGTCAAGTTGCAAATTCAAAGGTGTGATGGATGTGTGGAAGTGTATGGAATTAATATGATATGAAGACTTATTATTGTGGAAGAAAATTTGAAGGATGAACAAAGATCATTGAGGAGTAGCAGAGCCATATTTGATCAAGGAGGATCTAATGATACTGAATAGAGACCTGTAGCTAGCAAATTCAGTTGCATCTTATTCAACTCAATTCATTGTTTCTTTCTAACCATTGTAGCAGTGATTTCAAATCTATTAACTGAGTTGGTTTAAAAGCCATTTTGTAAATCCTCTAACAAGGTTATAGTTCAATTGAATTGTTCTAAAGACCTCTAGCAAGGCCACTCCTAATAGGGTGATTAAATCCCCTAATAGGGTCACACCTAACAGTGTGTATTGTAACCTTTAATAGGGTTGGCTCCTAACATGGCTCACTTCAAAAGAGTAAAAAATTAGTGACTAGTTACTTGGTGGTTTTTCCCGTATTAGGTTTCCACGTTAAATTTGGTGTCTCTTGTGTTCATTTTTTTCAACTTTTGCATGCATATTAATAACTATGAATGTAAGATGATTAGTAACTAGTTAATCTACTGAGTTATAATATTCTTGCATTGTTTACTAAGTATCAGTAGTAATAAGTATTAAAGACATCTAAGGGATCTGTGAATTTTTTTTGTGATAACTGATTCCCCCCCCCCCCCCCTCTCAGTTACTCCATCTATAATTCCAACAATTAGTATCAAAGCTCTTCATGCTTGCTGGAAAAGATTTCAAGGATCTAAGCCAAAGCTCAGGATGTCTTATAAAAGGGAAATTCCAACACTTAATAAGGACAACTTCTTAGCATGGCAAGGATTGATGAGACTTCATCTAGCTTCTATTGGAGATATAGGACTAAAGCACCTTGATGAAAAATATACAAAACTTGCTGGTACATTATCGATCAATGATATTGCTGAAAAGAAGACCCAAAACAATATGATGATATATATAGCATCTTCTCTGAGTTATGAAGAGTTTGATGACATCAAGGACCGTAAAATTTCCTTTGAAATGTGGATCAAGCTGAAAGAAATCTATGGAGGAGATGATAATGTCAGAAGAGCCAAAGAAAAAAGTCTGAGAGATCAATTTAATCAAATGAGGATGAGAGAGGATGAAAACATTGCAAAGTATGTCGAAAGAGTTAAAGCATGTGTTCTAGTACAATCAAAGCATCTGGAGGAGATATCAAGGAGGAGACAATTATAAGTAAAGTTCTCAGAACTCTACTTCCCATTTATGCAATTAGAGTCTCTATAACTCAAGAAAGAAGATGTGAAGCAAATCATAAGATAAATCTAGAGGCCATAGTTGGAAGATTGACTGCATTTGAGCTAGACAACTATGACAATTATGTTCTAGCTACCAAGAACATTAAATCAAGATTTGAAGCCAAGATTTGATTCAAATAAAAAGGGAAAAAGATGAAGGATTCACAATCAGATAGTGATGAAGAATTAGACCAAAGTTTAGAGAGTGATCTTGAGGTGGTTGAAGCTCTACTAGCAAGAAAATATTCAAGAGGCAAAGGGAAATATTAAGGTAAAGTTCTTCTAATCTATTTTTCTTGTGAAGAAATTGGACATATTGCTGCTAGGTGCCCAAATCAGCAGAACAAGGATGAGAAGAAAGGCCACAAGTACAATGGCAAGAAAGACTTCAAATCATTCAAGGATAAAGGTAAGAAAACATGTTTTATGGCTAAAGATTCTAATGATTATGATGATGAAGAAGAAGATGAAATTGTCTACGTTACTATGAAAGTTGAGTCTGATAATGATGAGGAAATGACACTTATTTCTCATATGAGAAGAAATAATACATGGATCATAGATAGTGGTTGTTCTCATCACATGACCAGTGATAAAACTAAGTTTGAATACTTTGAAGACTATGATGGTGGCAGTGTAAGATTTGGTAACAATGAACCTTGTTGTATAAGAGGAAAATGAAGGATCTCACTAACCAAGGAACTTATATGTGATAATGCATATTGGGTAGAAGGACTAAAGCATAATTTGTTGAGTGTGGCACAACTACTCAATAATGGATTCAAAGTAGAATTTATGCATGGAAAAGAAAGATTGTTGGATGGCAAAGGAAAGCTGATTGGATCAGGCACTCAAACAAAAGGTAACTTATTTTATTTTGAACTTGGTGAATGTTCATGTTTTATTGCTCAAATTGAAGAAAGTTGGTTATGGAATAGGAGGTTATGTCATGTAAACTTTGACAACTTGATAAAGATTAGTAAATTCAAGAAAGTAAGAGGTATTCCTAACATCAAGAAACCTAAGGTTGGTCTAGGCAAGAATTGTCAAATTGGTAAAATGGTTAAAACAAGTTTTAAGAGCAAGAACTATCAGTCTAAAGAAGTTCTAGAAATTGTGCATGCTGATTTGTGTGGACCTATTGGCATTGAAAGTTATACTACTGAAAAATTCTTCATTCTATTTTTTGATGATTATTCAAGAATGATGACTCTCATGTACCTAAGAGAGAAATCAGAAGCATTTGAAAAGTTCAAATGGTATTTGGCTAGAGTAGAAAAGGAAACATGAAAAAGATTGAAATGCTTAAGATCTAACAGAGGTGGTGAATTCATTTCACATCAGTTCAATAACTTTTTCATTGAAAGAGAAATCAAAATACATGTGTCAACACATGGAACTCCTAAACAAAATGGAATAGCAGAAAGAATGAATAGATCTATCATGGATTGTGCAAAAATAGTAATGATTGAGAAAGGCATTGCTATCAAATACTAGAAGGAAGCTATTAGCACTGTAGCTCATACCTTGAACCGAGTACAACTAAAAAAGGACTCATTCAAAACACCCTATGAGTTGTGGTATGGCTATAAACCCAATGTAAGTTATCTAAAAGTATTTGGAAGAAAATGCTACATTTTTAAAGAATCTAGAAAAGGTAAATTTGATGTAAAGGGTGATGAAGGAATATTTTTGGGATATTCTTGCAAAAGTAAAGCATATAGATGTTTGAATTTGTCTACACACAAAATCATAGAAAGTGCACATGTGAAAGTTGATGAGTTTGCTGAAAAAATTGAAGAAGAAAGCAAAAGGGTACCTCAAGACTATAGGAGATTTTTTTACATTGAACCGAATACAGTGCCAAGTAGACCAGTTAATTAGGAATCCTCAACTCTAAAGTCTTCAATTACCGAGTCACAGGAAGTTCAAACTGGGCTAATGCCTCCTGTGTTGCAAGAATTTGAGTTGCAAATAGAAGCTATGAAATCAACATCTACTGAGCCTGAGTAACCAAATCTAGGAAAAGAAGTTGAGATGCAGAATGATAAAAATGGAAGTCATTCAAAAGGCAAGGAGCCTATGTTAGCCAAGTATGTCATAAAGCATCATGCACTACATCAAATCATTGGAGATAAATTAGAAGGAACAATGACAAGAAGTAAGTTGAAAGGCACTTGTTTACTGGCTGATTTTGAACCTAGATATGTCAAAGATGCACTAGACAATGAAATTTGGATTGAAGCTATGAATGAAGAGATAGAACATATAGAGAAAAAAAATATATGGACTCTTGTACGTAGACCTAAAGAAAAAAATGTGATTAGAACTAAGTGGGTATTTAGAAATAGACTAAATGAAGATGGTAAGGTATCAAGGAACAAAGCTAGACTGGTATGCAAAGGATACTCTCAAGAAGAAGGTGTAGACTATGGAGAAATTTTTTCTCCTATTGCAAGATTGGAAGGTGTCAGAACCTTACTTGCATATGCTACATACAAAGGATTCAATTTTTTTCAAATGGATTTCAAGTTAGAATTTCTCAATGGCATATTAGATGAAGAAGTTTACATTGAATTGCTTGAAGGTTTTGTTGATCAAAACAAGAAGGACATGGTCTGCAAACTACATAAAGCAGTATATGGTCTGAAACAAGCCCCTAGAGCATGGTATGAAAGATTGCATAACTATCTTATTCAAATTGGTTTTCAAAGGACTAATGATAAAAATAGTTTATACATAAAGGAAGGACCAAATAATAAGATTGTTTTAGCAGAGATATTTGTAGATGATACTTTGTTCATAGGAAATGATGATCTTTGCAAAGAATTTTTAGAAAAAATGAACAAGGAATTTGAGATGTTAATGTTTGAAGAAATCAAATTCTTTGTTGGTCTTCAAATTCAACAAAGTAAGAATGACATCTACATCACTCAATCTAAATACATCAACGAGATACTAAAAAAGTTTGGTATGGAAGACTGCAAACCAATTGGGACTCCTATGTGTACTAGATTTAAACTGACCAAGGATGATGAATTAAAGGAAGTAGATCAAACATTGTATAGATCTATGATTGAAAATTTGCAATATGTAGTGCACACAAGAGTAGACATTATCGTTGCAGTAGGAATTGTAGCAAGATTCTTAGCAAAGCCAAAAGAAAATCACATGATAGAAATCAAAAGGATCATGAGATACTTAAAAGGAACTGAAGATTATGGATTATGGTATAAACTTGGAGAAAATCTAAATTTAAAAGTATTCACTAATGCAGATTGGGTAGGAAATATTGATGATAGAAAGAGCACAAGTGGAGGAGCTTTCTTTCTTGGAAAAATATTAGTTTCTTGGACAAGCAAAATGCAGAATTGTACATCTCAATTCACAGCAGAGGCTGAATATGTTGCAATAGTAGTAAACTGTTCAAATATTGCGTGGTTCAAATAGTTATTTGAAGGTATGAGACAAGAAATCAAAGAACCTATTGTTATGTTTTGTGATAACACAAGTGTAATTAATATCTCCAAGAATTGAGTGATGCATTCAAAAACCAAGCATATTGCCATAAAGTATCACTTTGTTAAAGAATTGGTGCAAGAAAAGAAAATAAGATTGGAATATGTCCATACAAAGGAACAAATTGCTGACATATTCACAAAACCTTTACCTAAGGATGCATTCTTGTATCTAAGAGGTAAGTTAGGGGTCATTTCCCTATTTGAAGCTCACTAAAATATAGTTCTAGTGATGCATCAATAGGAATAGAATTGAATAACTATCAGTTGATGCAGCAAACAATTGAGGACATTGCATATGAATTAGCACATCGAGTACAATGCTATTCAGTTGTTTCAAGTTGTCTTTGGCATGTGTTGTCAAAGAGGGAGAGTATACTATCATATCTTTCTGAAATTTGCAAAATAATATGAGTTTGTGTAAAAGGGAGAGATTATTATGAAAGAGGGAGTTTGTTGTATTTGAAGAAGAAAGTGAAGTATTCTATCAGTAAAAGACTTGTTTTCAAATTTCATTCTGCTATGACATGTTGTGTTGCCATCAATGCCAAAGAGGGATTTTGTTGGATACAATTATTCAATTATGTGTTGTCTTTGATGTCACACAAATGTCATATCAGTCATCAGATAGAGTATACCAAGCTCAAAAGGTCAGGAAGGCAAAAGACAGAGTCTACCAAGCTTAGATGGTCAGTGAGGCAAAAGAAATAGTTCTTACCAAGCTCACTCAGTCATCAAAGGAAATGTGGCAAAAACAGTTCTTATCGAGCTCACTCGGTCATCAAAGGAAATGTGGTAGAAGCAGTTCTGATCGAGCTTACTCAGTCATCAAAGGAAATGTGGCAAAAGTAGTTCTTACCAAGCTCACTCAGTCATCAAAGGAAATGTGGTAGAAGCAGTTCTTGTTGGCATAAAGTTATTTTCCATTAGTGACAACACTTTTCTCACAGTATTAACCGAGTAAAGAAGAACTCAGTGTTAACCGAGTTCGGTCAGTTAACATAGAACTTAGTATTAACCGAGTTCAGGCAGTTAACTAAGAACTCAGAATTAACCGAGTTCGGTCGATTAATTAAGAACTCAATATTAACCGAGTAAAGACGGATGCAGTGTTAACCGAGTTCGGTCGGTTAACATAGGACTCAGTGTTAACCGAGCTCAGTCGGTAAACACAGAAGTTTGTTCTACCGAGTTTGTTTTGCTATTTGGCCGACTCAGTTAAATTTTGTCTACTTTTATTCAGCCAACCATTGCATGTAATTTTAACTTGGATGGTATATATATGTAATGTATTGTATCATTCTAAATGAATGTGAAGAATGTGTGCGAAAGCATGTAAGCTGAATTTTGAAGGTTTTCAGCAAGGTCAGCATTGGAGCAGAAATGTTTTATCTGTCATATCAAGGACAATCAGAGCATAGCGGATCTTATCAGCAATCAGTTGTATTCAGATCCACTGTTTCATTCTAACAGGTGAATTAGTTTTTATAAATCCTTTAACAGGGTAGACTTAACAGTCTTTGTACTAAATCTCCTAACAGAGTGCATACTTATGAAGTATGTTTCAAATCCTTTAACAAGGTGGATATAACAATCCTTTATGCTCCTAACAGGGCAGATCACCAAAAGTGATCATTGTATGCCTTAACCGGCTAACTTCCTACTGCAGTAAAGAAGATTTGTGGGTTTCATCCCCACCCCAGTTTTACTTTCTATTTTGGAAGGTTTCTGGGTCACCAAAATCTCTGTGCTTATGTGTTATGAATGTCTACATACTGCAGATTAGGTGATTAAATATTTTACTGGTTAATATGAATTGATTTAAGATTTTATGTTTACTGATTCACCCCTCCCCTCTTAGTAAACTGTTATATCTTGAATATTTCCAACAATTGGTATCAGAGCTAACTTGGTTCTCAAGACAAAGCTTGATAGCTTGAGCAAAGATCAAAGTCAATGGAGATATTCAGATTGGAGAAAGTTATAGAAAATGAAAAGTTAGATCTTGAAATGGCCATGGTTCAACTTAAAGAAGCAAAGGAACATCTTTCTCAATCTCTAAAAAGAAGAAAGGATCTTGCAAAACAAATGAATGATCATCAATATGTTGAAGTGAAGATTGAAGACCTGTTACCATCAAGCAATTCAGAAGAAGCTGACCAAGCAATCAAAGAACTTCTAGAAAAGAATGGATCTCTGCAAGAAGAGGTAAGAAAGCTTAAGAGAGAATAAGAAATACAGTCAATCAGGCTATGTGAAGCTTTGGATCAAAGAAACAAAGCACAAGAAGAACTGGAAGATAGAAGTCATGAAATCCGCAATCAAACTCATCAGTATGAAGATCTCATAGACCAACTCACCAATGCAAATGAAGAAATCAGGATTCTTAGAGCACAAAATGAAAGAATAAGGAATGATTTGAACATTGAAAAGCAAATCAATGAAATTCTACAGAATGACTTGAGATCAGAAAGACAAATCAATGAAAGCTTGGAAAATGACCTAATCTCTGAAAGGCAAGTCAATGAAAGGATGATGAAATCTCAGGTAGACGTAAATCAATTGAATGAGCAGAATCTTCAAAAACAAACAAGCAAAGCTGGTCTTGGATACAAAGAAGCTGGTGAATCCTCCAAGCAAGGTGAACAAAGGAATAAAAGATCCACTTGTAATCATTGTGGCAAGATAGGTCATACATCAAACAAATGTTGGAGCAATGGGAAAGCAAAATTCAATGGTAAGTGCTTCAACTGCAATCAGCATGGTCACAAGGCAAATGAGTGTAAAGAAAAACCAAAATTTGAAGGCAATTATTACAAATGCAAAAAGCATGGTCACAAGGCATTCCAGTGCAAATCCAAATCATTCAATCCAGCTGAACAACTTGTCAAAGCCATATTCGGATGGGACTACAACACCTGGTGCAGATGTCACTATTGTGTAGAGTATGGACATACTGGCATGAATTGTGCCAGACATCACCTAAGGAAAAAGGACACAACTGTAAGGTGCTATACATGTACAGAACTCGGTCATATAGCCAAAAATTGTATGAATATCAAAAGAATTGAAGATGAAAAGAAAATCAAAGCAGATAACATTCGAAAGCAAATGAAGCAGCAATGGATTCCAAAATCTACCGAACAAGATAAGTCAGATAGGAGTGTCACTCAAGAGGTGGGTGACTCTACCATTTCCAATTAGTATTCATATAAGAAACATTGGAACTGCATCTTCCAAGATTTATCCTATGCAGCTCCAAAGGAAGAAGATGGATCAAATTAGTATTGTAGATACACTCTGACTCTAGGACGGTTCAATACTTTACCAAGTTTGGTTGGATGTAACAAAGCTTCATTAACCAAGTAGCAGTTACCGAGTTGAGTCGGTAAGAGACTTTGCCGAGTTCGGTCGGTCACAACTAAGTTTCATTGACCATGATGTGTCAACCGAGCAAGGTCGGTTCGTGACCTAACCGAGTAAGGTCGGTACTTCAATATTTTCTTTCGATCGCCAAGTTGATAATATCTACCAAGCTAGTGGATGACAACCTGTCATTTCTTCTGCCATCATACCAAAACATTTATGGCAAATTTGTTATCAAAAGGGGCAAAATTTGATCTAAATTTTTACTGCAAACAAAGAGCTAAGGTATTTTCTGCAATTTCAGAGCGAGCTTAAGACATTTCCGAGCGAATTTTTCAAAAGAGCGAAAGAATCAATTCAGAATTTTTCTACACCTACCAAGTAACAATGGCATTCGGAAGTGGAAGCTCTAAGACTAAGAAAGGCTCAGAAATGCTGGTTAGAGGAGAGGAATGGAAGGCGCCGAACTTCAAATTAGCACCAGTTATTGCAGAATCACTGGACCCTAATGGTGCCCAATCTCAAATTCCTTCAAAGTTACTTCTTGTCAATGATATAAGATCTCATTTTAAATGCTCTATTCAAGAACTTGGAAACCTAGAAATTGATAATGCCCTAGGTGAAATGAGCATAGATGGAAACCTAAAACCCGAACATAAGCATCTTGAAACAAAAGGGTTAACCCACATTTCGCACTTGCCAAGGAAATTTCAAGTTAAATGGGTTAGGTATGTACTTAGTCGAGTTCACAATGGCCAATTGTGGTTAGAGAAACTAGTGCTCATCACAAAGAAAATGATTAACAAAATTACCGGACTCCCCATGCTGAACAAAGCCAAGTCTACCAAAACCCTAGGTCGGGAGGAATTGCAGAAACTGACCCAAGCAGAATGGGATGGTAGGGGACTTAAGCTGAATACTGTAGCTGACATCGAATTAAGATTTTGCATTCACGTCATTGCTCACAAAATCTATAGTTCAAGCCGTCCAAACAGTGTACCCTGTGAAGCTGTGGATCTGGCGTACAAAATAGTGAAGAAGAATTTAGAATTTGATTTATCAAAATTACTTTTATCCCAATTCAATAAGAATATGGAAAGCATTAGAACCTCCAAGAACAATCCCTGCAAATTCGGTTCGCTTTTGATTTGTTTGTTCTTCTATATTCAGAAATCTTTTCCATCAAAGGGATCAGTAGTATGGAGAAAAGATATACCAATTCTTTATCAGATAAACGAGTTCATTGCAGAACTAGGTGAAAATTTTGATAGTATTTTGGATAACTATTTTGAAGAATTTAAGGAAAAGATGAATCATAGGTTCCGAATTCCACCCAAACTGGTTGAAGAATACAAGGAAGACATATGCTTCATGGTAGATTGCGACAAGGTATACATTCAGGCAGCCAGGCCTCGAGTAGCATGGGTGAAACCTCTTCCCTATGAGGTAAAAATTGACTAAGCCAGGGATATCATAGAAGCACTGGTGAATGAACCAGTAGAGCCAAGGCAACCAATTTTTGGAACATATGATCAAGCTAAGCCAAGATTTGAGCTCCAAATTAAAATCCCTTAGGCCATTAGCAAAGGAAAGAGAAGGATAGCCCAACTGAAGACGGAAGTTGGCTCTCTTATGATAACAGAAGGCAAAGGAGAAGACGAAGAAGAAGAAGAGGAAACCAAGTCACAAAAGAAAGGCAAGGTGATCATCACCAAACCTAAAAGGCAAGCCTCTGCAGTCTTCTCCAGGAGAACAAGACAAGGAAAGAAAGAACCTATACTTGTTAAGCCTCCACTCACATTTGAGGATAGATTGAAGCAATTAGAAGCAGGTGATAGCTTCAAAAACTTCAAAGCATTGAAGTTTGAAACTAGAACAGAACAAGAAAAGATGCAGATTGAGGAACTGGTACTGAACAAGATGGGTAAATGGAAATACTCACCGGACCAGATAGCCTCCCAGATCTCCAAAGAACTATTGGAGACGTTGCAAATCAGATGGGAAGCTGCAACCAAGACTGTAAAAGACATCTATGAGCAGACACTGAAGAATCTCCTGCTGAGTTTCACTAATGCTGAAGTGAAAGCATCATTGAAAGATCACGAAGGCAATATGATGATTAGATTTCACACCTGTTTGATACTTGTCAAAGACATTGAGCATGTGGTAAATGATGCAACAAACATGTGGAAAAACATCTATCATCTACACAAATCCAGTGATGATACTGTTGAAATCAAGGACATTGACAACAGTGATGATGATGAAGATGATGATGATATTGAAGATATTCCAGGGGATCTTCATTCAATCATGTTAGAAGTGGAAGAAGAGGCTGAGAAAGAATTAGAGGAAGAAGAAGCTGAAAAAGAAATGGAGGAGAAAGAAGATGAACAAGCAAAGGTGGAAGAAGATCCAGTACAAATTGCAGCTGAAGTCATTGCATCTCTTCCACACTCTCCATCCAAAACAGTTACATCAACTATGGAAATAGCTTCTACTGGTAAGTCCTCTCAGCTCTGTGTACCATCTATGCAAGTGCCAATCACTTCATTAACCGAGCTGCAGCCACCTTCATTAACCGAGTTTCCATCAGTCTCTGCAGTAAGTTCATCATGCACATCAACCTCTACTACAGAATGTATAATAAGTGTACCTACAGATACTACAATTTTGACTTCTCTTAATCAAATTTTGGCAACTATTAGCTCTTCCACTCCATCCTGTACAGCAACATCAATTTTTGATACCATTTGCACATCTCTTAGTCTTCCTTTACATAGTCCTATTCCAGTCTTATCAGCCAGCCCTGCCTCATCAACTATAGTCTCAGTTCACAAGGGTCAAGATGGAGTCTTTGCTGGAAAAGCAAAAAGATACATGTTTTCCAGCAAGACACTGGATGAGGAAATTGATTTGGATAAGGACATTATCCTTCCTAAAATAGATCTTGATACAGCATCAGTTGATGAAATGAGAATGCTCAGTCAGCTATTAGAGCAGAAGGCTAGGTAGAAACAGCTACGGCATGAAAGAGATCTGGAATATAGCATCATTGAGAGTGCTAAAAATATTATAACAGAGGCTATAGGTGTTGAAGTAGATTCTACTCAACACATTTTGATTTAGTTGGAAGAGGCTGTAAACAAATTCAATGAGGATACCTCCAACCAAGAAAAGTTGATTGAAAAGGCAGAGAAGAAATTTGACAATAAGGTGCTTGAGCACATTGCTCAGCATATTGCATTAAATCAGGTAGAATTGTCTACAATTTTGAATAATTTTGAGAATTCTTTTAATAATGTAACTTCACTTTTTGGAAAACTCTGTGATGTTACTAAGTATACCAAGGATATAAAAGAAAAGTTGAATAAAATTGATGAGGATATGAAGGTCAGTGCCCAAGTTCTGCAATCTGACCTTAGTACAAGTTCATCCCATCATCATAAAATAAGATTTTTGTCGGAGAAACAGGCAGAATTGCTGCGAGAGGAAGCAAGAATCAGGTCTACTCTCATAGATATCCAGAATATGATTCTTCCTGTCATGACTTCAATGCAAAAGCATATTGCTCATTCCAGAACATTGATTCATGACAACAATTTCTCAGTTGCAGATCATATGATTGAACTTTCTGCAGAAATTCAAATTGCACTCTCCTCCAGCAAAATTTTGTAAGAAAATTGGGATAAGACTTTGGCTCTTATTCTCAAGGTACATTCAGAATTTCTCTCTCATTTTGAAATCTCAGTGTAAATATATGTTATTTGGCATTATTGTCAAAAAGGGGGAGACAGAACTTCAGAACTTCAGAGCTATCCGTGCAAAGATATATGTATTGATCTGTAAATACTGTGCATATTGTATGGGGGAGACATACATCTAATAAGATCTACAATTTTGAAAACTTTTTGAAATGTATGTCAATTTCTGTACATAAACTTTGATACATAATTGTTTTTGTCACTAATGCCAAAGGGGGAGATTGTTGGCATAAAGTTATTTGCCATTACTGACAACACTTTTCTCACAGTATTAACCGAGTAAAGAAGAACTCAGTGTTAACCGAGTTCGGTCGGTTAACATAGAACTTAGTATTAACCGAGTTCAATCGGTTAACTAAGAACTCAGCATTAACTGAGTTCGATCGGTTAATTAAGAACTCAATATTAACCGAGTAAAGATGGATGTAGTGTTAACTGAGTTCGGTCAGTTAACATAGGACTCAGTGTTAACTGAGCTCAGTCGGTAAACAAAGAAGTTTGTTCTACCGATTTTGTTTTGCTATTTGGCTGACTCAGTTAAATTTTGTCTACTTTTATTCAGCCAACCATTGCATGTAATTTTAACTTGGATGGTATATATATGTAATGTATTGTATCATTCTAAATGAATGTGAAGAATGTGTGCGAAAGCATGTAAGCTGAATTTTGAAGGTTTTCAGCAAGGTCAGCATTGGAGCAGAAATGTTTTATCTGTCATATCAAGGACAATCAAAGCATAGCGGATCTTATCAGCAATCAGTTGTATTCAGATCCACTATTTCATTCTAACAGGTGAATCAGTTTTTATAAATCCTTTAACAGGGTAGACTTAATAGTCTTTGTACTAAATCTCCTAACAGAGTGCATACTTATGAAGTATGTTTCAAATCCTTTAACAAGGTGGATATAACAATCCTTTATGCTCCTAACAGGGCAGATCACCAGAAGTGATCATTGTATGCCTTAACCGGCTAACTTCCTACTGCAGTAAAGAAGATTTGTGGGTTTCATCCCCACCCTAGTTTTACTTTCTATTTTGGAAGGTTTCTGGGTCACCAAAATCTCTGTGCTTATGTGTTATGAATGTCTACATACTGCAGATTAGGTGATTAAATATTTTACTGGTTAATATGAATTGATTTAAGATTTTATCTTTACTGATTCACCCCTCCCCTCTCAGTAAACTGTTATATCTTGAATATTTCCAATAGTTCTTACTGAACTCTCATGAAGGAATTCAGTTCTTACTAAGTAAACTTGGCAACCAAAAGATTTTAAGGATATTGCAATGTTAACCGAGTCAACAAGTTTAACTTAGAAAATTAATGGAAGTAGTATTTATCGAGTAGGGTTGGCTAGAAAAGGATTTCATTGTTTAATGAAATAATGTTTACTTAGAATTTGTAGCCGACTGATATATAGTTTATTTGTAAAATGTAAATGGGCTGACTTGAAAATCTGAATGGTATATTTAAGAGGTCAAGTTGCAAATTCAAAGGTGTGATGGATGTGTGGAAGTGTATGGAATTAATGTGTTATGAAGATTGATTATTGTGGAAGCGAATTTGAAGGATGATTAGAGATCATTGAGGAGTAGCAAAGCCATATTTAATCAAGGAGGATCTAATGATTCTAAACAAAGACCTGTAGCTAGCAAATTCAGTTGCATCTTGTTCAGGTCAATTCATTTTTTCTTTCTAACCATTGTAGTAGTGATTTCAAATCTCTTAACAGAGTTTGTTTAACAACCATTTTGTAAATCCTCTAACAAGGTGATAGTTAAGTTGAATTGTTCTAAAGGCCTCTAGCAAGGCCACTCCAAATAGGGTGATTAAATCCTCTAATAGGATCACACCTAACAGTGTGTATTATAACCTTTGACAAGGTTGGCTCCTGACAGGGCTCACTTCAAAATAGTAAAAAATTCGTGACTAGTTACTTGGTGGTTTTTCCCATATTGGGTTACCATGTTGAATCTGGTGTCTCTTGTGTTCATTTTATTCAACTTTTGCATGGATATTAATAACTATGAATGTAAGATGATTAGTGACTAGTTAATCTACCGAGTTACAATATTCCTACATTGTTTACCGAGTATCAACAGTAAATAAGTATTAAACACATCTAAGGGATCTGTGAATTATTTTTGTGATAAATGATTCAACCCCCCCTCTTAGTTACTCCATCTATAATTCCAACATAAATATATATAAATGATACCCCCTAGAATCATGGAGAAAACTTTTTTAGGTGCAAGTCAGGGAATTTCTCTCCCTCTTCTGTAGATAGTAAATAATAACCAAATTCCAAAAGTTGTTGTAATGATGTAAGGTCCAACACAATTAAATTCAAATTTCCCCTTGTGATCTCTCTATTGTTTATTCTTAGGATTTTAATGTAGGACAAAATCTCCCACCTAGAATTCTCTAGGGAAAACCTTTTTGTTGAAGGCTTTGGACATGTACTTTTTATAAAATCGCATATGGTTAAATGATGCTTTACATTGGTCATATAGAAGTTCTAACTCTTGAAGTCTCATGACACATTAGTCTTCATTTATAGTTAAACCTTTGAGATAAACTCTAAGTGAAGGAATCTCAACCTCTAAAGGTAACATTGCTTGAACACCATATGTGAGGGTAAAAGGAGTAGCCCTATTAGGAGTACCAATACTCATTCTAGAGGCCCACAAAGTTGGATTTATTTGAAAATACCAATCTTTGTCACTCTTATGAACTATTTGATGTAGGATCTTTAGGGTGGCTCTATTTGATGCTTCATATTGACCATTTTATTGTATATTATTAATAATCTTAGGAGTAACCCCATATAAATAGATGATATGATCTAGAATGAATAGAGAGACTATTTTACCTTAGGTAATAGAAATTTTTACAACTTCTAGCCATTTAGTAAAGTAATTAGTAGTATTGATAATAAACTTTTGTCCACATGATGAGTTGGGATGAATCTGCCCAACAAGATCAAAGACCCAACATTGAAATGACCAATGAGAAATAGAAGGAATGAGCTCCCTACTTGGAGCATGTATTAGGTTACCATGTTTTTGACACTTTTCACATAATTTTGCAAAAGCTATTGCATCATGGGCTAATAGTATCCTACCCTAAGCAACCTTCAAACTAGGGAAAGACCATTGGAATTTCCCCCACAAATTCCCTCATCAATGTCAACTAATGCTGAATTAGATTCTTCCTTAAGCATCTAAGAAGAGTTCCATCTCGACCCCTTGTATATAAATCATCAGAGATAAGGGAATGGAAAGAGGCATTTTGGATAAGGTTTCTACATTCATATCAGTTAAAGGTTTTGCGTATAATACCATCATCAAGATATGAATAAATGAAACTATAATAGGATGACTCATGACCAACAAGGATGTAATTAACATGAATTTCCTAGGAATCACAGATAGGGTGATGTAGCTCTTCCACTAGGAATTCAAATCTAGATTTGTATTGCTCTAACTAAAGAAGTGAAGCAAGTGTAGCCATGGCATCAACTTCTTTTTTTCTTTTTTCTTTTCCATAGAAATTTGTTGAAATGTAAAAAATGTGAAATATCCTCTCAAGGAATCAACCTTTTTCTTGTAAGGTACTAGTTTCTCATTTTTTGTTAAATATTCATCATTTACTTAGTTGAGTATCAACTGTGAATCCCCATAGATGTGTCACTCTATGATTCTCCATTCTATATCCACCTTAAGTCTATTTTTTAAAGCTTTACACTCATTAGTGTTACTTGTACATGGGAATAATAACTTGTGAGATTTAGGAATCACAAACCCATGAGGAGAAGAAAAAACACTAGCTCTTGAACCATTTTCCATAAAAGATCTATTAAATAACATCTTACATGTTCTTTTAGTCATATACATGAGGTTCTCATATGGGAAATCAACTTGAATAGGTGCATCATCTTGCATTGGGAAATTAGCCAATTGATTTGCTATGGCTTGTCCTTTGATTCTTTTACGCTCAACGTACTTTATGTCAAACTCTAAAAGGATCATCATCCATTTAGCAAGTATACCTATGATGGAAGCCTTGCCTAGTAAATACTTGAGTGGATCTATTTTTGCGATGAGGTGTATAGTGTGTGCAAGCATGTAATGTCATAACTTTTGGGAAGTAAACACAATTTCTAAACAAGATTTCTCAATACTGGTGTAGTTAACCTCATATAAAACAAGAGTACAACTATTTTAGTATATTTCTCTTTATTTTTTATGTTCATCAAGTTGAGCTAGTAATGCCCCTAAGGAAGATTCTATCACTAAAATGAATATATAAGTGGTTTCCAAGGGAATGAAGCATTAAAATTGGAGAATTTTCCAAGTACTTCTTGATTTGATCTATGCTCTTTTGACAATCCTCATTCCATACACATTTGACTCCTTTATGTAAGCTCTTTTAAAAAGGTTGAGCTCTATCTGCCAATTGTGAAATATATATCCATATGGATTGAAGACATCCCTAAAGACTCCTCATTTGACTACTATTTCTAGGAGGTGGTATATCCATGATTTCGTAGACTTTTTTAGGGTCTACCTCTATTCCTTTTTCTGAAATAATGTATCCTACTAGCTTTCGAGAGATAATTCCAAATTCACACATCTTAGGATTTAAACTTAGTTCAAATTGTTCCATGTGATCTAGAATGACCTCTAAGTCATCTAAGTGTGTCTCTTTTCTTAGACTTATCTAAGGTGTCATCCACATAATCTTCCATGTTTTTATGCATCATATCATCAAAAATAGTGTTCATACCTCACTAGTAGGTCACTCTTGTGTTCTTTAATTGAAAAGGCATAATGTTCCAACAATAGGTACCCCATGCACAAGTGAATGAAGTCTTTTCTTAACCTTGAGGAACTATCTTAATCTGATTCTATCTAGAAAAACATTACATCAAGGAATAAATATCATAAACCATAGTCATATCCACTATCATGTCTATATTGGGAAGTGGAAAGTCATCCTTTTGGCATGCTCTATTGACATCTCTAAAATATATGCAAACTCGAATGGTTTTTTCATGCTTGGAAACCGATACAGTGTTTGATATCTATTTAGCATTGTCAATATACCTTATGCATTTTGCAACAAGTAGTTTCTCTAATTCTTCTTTCACTAGGAGGGCTATGTGAGGATGCATCTTTCACAATTTCTACTTAACATGTTTGTACCTAGACCATGGATAAGTCATGCATGATAAGATTAGTGTCCAACCCTAGCATATCTGAATAAGTACATGCAAAATTTATCTTTATCTTTTTTTTTTTTAGTAAGAACTTAGTGTAAGCTTCTTTTTATTGTGGTGACAAGGACTGAACCAAGTATACCACCTGTAGAGGCTCATCCATACCCAAATTGACTACTTGTATTGGTTTGATAAGTATTGAAGATCTATCTTGAAAATAGCTAGGGAGATGATCAAGTACCTCATCCTTAGGCACCTCTAAGAGGTTTTAACCGTTGGATATGTTCTTTCCTTTTACTTTTTTTTGATTTTAACACTGCTAAATAGTGGTTTTTCCCATAAAAATTCTTATTCTTATTCTTATTCTTTTTATTTTGTGACTAAGGTACCTGATATCTAGCTCTATCATGTAGGTATTCAATTCACTAGTTGAAGAGATTATGGGTTCAATGGCATTCAAGTATTAGGCTATCTCATAATCATTTTGAAATGTTAAGAGCTTAGGTTCTTGATAGCATTGGGACCAATCAATAATGTTAGGATGAACAAGGGGTGAGTCAATGATTGGTTCAAAGTTATGAATGTGAATGGTTTCATCTCTAGTGATCAAAAAGTTAGAGTCCATCAAGTAATTTCCTAAGCTACCCAAATCAAGATTTGTCCTAACAAGTAGAGAACCATCCACTAAGGAAACATGTGAGTTCAAATCCTCTAATCCTACACATGACTTGTCAGCTACTTTAGGTTGAGAACTATAAGATTGGATGACATCAAAATCCACATCAACTATGGAAGGCTTCGAGAAGGAATCCCATTCATACTCATGTGAACTCATTTCTAAACTTCTACTAGGGTGCTTACACCATGAAGGCTTGGGACACCTTAATGTGGAAGCTTGAATATCAACAAGGGTAACACATTCTATTTATATGAAACTATCTAAAATTGATTCATTTTGTTCCACAATCACAACTATCTAATGAGTGACTGCACTATCTAAATTTTCCCAAAGAAGACTAGTGGAAGAAACCCAATATTCACACATCTTGTTGATTTTCCAAATTAGGTACATATTATGGTTCATCTTCACTATCCAACTTCTCAAGAATAGGAGTATTTTTCTGATATGATTTTCAAATCCTAGGCCAAAGACCTCCTTAGACTTGCATCCAAAAGGAACAATATAAAGGGGTTTGGCTCCAGCACCAAATCTATGACTTAGAGGGCCACATCTAGGATAGCCCATGTATTTGAAAAAAGTATACCCTCTTCCATAAGCATTAGGAGAGGGAGATAAGTTCTCATTGCACATATATTTCTCTTCTCTATAAATCTAGCCTCTAACAACTATGTCCTCTTTCTCATCTTGAATAGGCATTGATGATTGTACAAATGTGTCAAATAATGTCATAGCTGAAGAGGAAGGTCTCATTTCTTGTGAAGGTTTTCCATAACACCTAGGTGAAATATGTAATGGTACAAGGAAGTTGAGTTGATACCCTCCCACACCGAGGTCTATTAATTTGAACTTGTCTCTATATTTAGCTAAAGCTACATCAAAATCATATGCTTCTCTATTGAGGGGAACATGAGTACACACTAAGATTGAGTTGATAGATAAAGTATTATCCTCGATTATATAGATCTATGTTCTATTGTAAGGGAACTTAACACATTGAGGATAGGTAGATGGCACTACTTGCATATCATGAATCCATAGTCTATCGAGTAATGTATTGTATGTAAGGGGACTAGCATCAACTATTTGAAATAAAATATCTTTCTCAATAGGGAAAATCCTAATAGGAAGGATGACCAAGTCCTTTGAACTTCTTTCCACCTCATCATGGGCTTTGATATTGATCTTTCTTCTAGTATCTATGACTTGTTTAGAATAACCCAACAACTTTAAAAGACTCAAAGAACAAATATTAAGCCCAACATCACCATCTATCAACATGCACCAAACATAGGTTTTGTGAATCATAACTTCAATATGGAGAACAAGATTATGTGGGTGGTTCAAAGATTTATCATCTTCCTCTAAAAAGGTGAGGTAATGAGGGCTAGCAATATGATTAACCATGGTCTAGAATTCATCAACATCCAAATCAATGGGAACATCCATTGTGTGTAAAGCATCCTCAAGGAATTTCTTATGTCTCAGAGACAACTCTAAGAGCTCAAAGATTCAAATCTGAGCTAGGGTTCTTTGTAACTGATCAACAAGACTATAGTTTGACTGAGGATTGACTACTAGTTTTTAGGTAACATTATTAGATTTCACTTTCTTTGGCTTACTTGGTTGACTTAATTGGGTCCTCTACTGATAAGGGGACCTTAACTTTGTGTTACAACATTAAGACTTTGAGATGACACTCTAGAGTGAGGACACCATAACACCAAGATGGATTTTTCATCAAAGATAGGAAGAGATTCCTTGTATATATTATAACCATGAGGATCTTTATTTCTCATCATGTTGACATTTTGATCTACTACTTCAAGCATTTTGACAACATTCTTTGCATTCACATAGCTATAATTGATCCTAGCTTTGTCATTCTTAGTTTTAGAGGTTTCTCCCATATCATACTTGAGAAAAGGTTCTTTGAATGCCTTATTATCAGCATTAGTGTTCAATCCATCCACTAGAAGCTTACCATTCTTAGTAATATCCTAAATGATATGCTTGAGTTTCCCATAGTTTTCAACATTATGTCCAGTACCATTAGGAAAATTTTAAGAAGCTTTCTCATCCTGCCACCATGGCTTAACCTAAGGTATATGAAATTTTTTATGATCAAAAGGATGCATCAAGTTGCAACCAATAACCTTTGTCAATATATCATCATATGATTCACCAAATGTTGCAAAATCTTGATTTTCTCCCTTTGGCCTATCTTGGTATCTTCGCTTACTTCCTTGTTGATTATCCCTAACCAAATAAAGGACACCTTGATCATTAAATTTAATGGAGGAGTCCACAACTCCATCATTAACTATTTATTTATTTCTTTTCCAATATGAATTATTTCATTTATCTTTATTATTGTTATTGTGGCCATTGTGGTTATTGTTTCCATGTTTGGCCAAAATTCGTTGTTCTTTCAAAACATCCTCAATTCTAAATGTTGTTTCAACCATCATGTCAAAATACTCAAAAACAATATTCTTAACTTCATACCATATTTGGGGAATCATGTTGGGAATAATTATTTCAATCTTCTCTTTTCTAAGGATAGTCCTAGAGTAATGAGAGCATTGTCATCTCCATCTTTGCAAGATAGTGACAAAGGATTCTCCTTGATTTTTCTTTGTGTTACACAAGTCCAACAAGGTGATAGATCTTAAAAGGTTGTATGCAAAGTGTTGAAAATATCTCTAAACAAGCTCTTTGAAAGACTTAATAGGAGGATTATTTTGGTGAACCATTCCATTTCTTGACCCTTAAGACTCCTTAGAAATAATCTCCTAAGGTATGAGTCTTCATGACAAAATTCAAATCTCACTGTATAAAAATAATGCACATGATCACTTGGATCCCCATCCCCATCATACTTGTCATATTGGGGGATGTTAACCTTTCTAAGAAAGTCATTCATATCAACACTCTTATCAAAAGGGTTAGGAAAAATTGAATCAAGTGAGAAGGAACTCTTTGGTGCCATGAAGTTGTTCATCGTACTCTTCACTTAATTAAACCATTATTCTAGAGATGGATCTTACCTCCTAAGTTTTTTTGGGACATCATAGTTTTAGGGGACTTTAACACCCTTATCAATTAAATTCTTTAGGAATCCATCTTTTTGTTTCTATATATACTTCTCTACACACTCTTGGAAAGAACAATTTTGTTTCATTGTCATGAAATCTTGAGAGTCATGGTCAAAATTTGAACTACCTCCTCCATACTGTAAACCATGGTAAGCACATTGTGAAAGGTTGTCTTGAAATCCTAGGAGTATGATCCCCTCTTTCTCTAGGGCTAGGAGATCATGAAGGTGTTCTTGAGTGTCTTCCACTTCATGGAGTCTTAGGAGGGGTGGATGGAGGAGTGTTGTTTCCACCACCAACATGCATATTGTTAAATTGACCATTAAGTTGTTGAGTCAAGTGTTCATCTTGCTCCTCTTGGAAAATTTTCCTTTCTATTTCTAAAAAGCCTTTTATTTCCTCTTCCATATGTTTAAATTGCTCTACCTTCATAGATTGTTCCCCTAGGAAGGCTTTCCTTTCATGCTAAAGTTTTTTAAGTTTGTCACTCATCTACCTTGAAGGTGTCATGAGTGGTGAACTTGGTCTTAAATATCTAAAAAAGTTATTAATATATGTTGCATTCGTATGACTGCCATGAGATTTATCATCTTGGTTTCCATGTCATGGTTGTTCTTCTTGATAGGCCTTCCTCTTATCTATTTCTACCCTTTGGTGTGTATCCATATATCTAGTTGAGATAAGGGTTGAGATTGGTCAATTTTCATGAGAGGAACTGCCAAACAAAATGGTATCTCAATTTTTTTCAAATATGTCATCAAGGCATTCATCCATTTCTTCCCTCTCTTATCAAGTCATCATATAACTCATATTCATATTTGATTGAGAAGGTGCTAAGTGTGTGTTGGTTTTTTCAAAGGGTACAAGTTTCAAATTACCCCAATGAGAACAAGACACATCTAAGGCAGCAAACTCCATTTTTAACATGTCATTTCAAACACCAGGCCAACTATAAGGCTAGACCCTTCTTCTACTTCAGGCTCTACAAAACCTAGTTGGGTGGACCTTAGATTCAATTAATATGTTACCAGTGTAAAAAATATTCCTAAATCTAAAAAAGAAAATAAAAACCCTTATATCTCCAATTGACTCATGCAATAACTTAGATCTATAGTAGCTAAATGCTAAATAATGCAATTCATAAGTTGAGTGAGGGTATTCTATTGTAGCTCTTCAACATAAAATATAAAGATGATTTGAATTTGATTTGATTTTATGTGGGTGGGGAAAGCAGATGAAAACCAAGCATAGACAACAAGAGAATGATGTTGTAGCTAATCAGTGCATAATCCATTGGGCAAATTCATAAATATCTCTTATGCATTTTGGATATCCTAGACACATATCCTATGCAAGACTCAAGATCTATCCATTTACCTTGTATATTAAATATCAATGTTTAATCTAAATCTCATTCTTACCTGATATCCTCCTTAATAAACCTACAACCCTATTGATTTCCCTGAAGCATTTACATAATTCCTTGAATTACAAGCAAGAATAAAATAAACTATAGCCTTAAGGGAATGCAACTATGATCTAGGACCTTTGTTCAAAGATCATAAAACATTACAGATCACTCTCAAAGGAGACAAGATTTAACATGAAACTCAACACTCGTTGTTCTTTGTATTGATTTCCTTGAAATAATGCATTAAAATGCATAAAATTGACTCACAAGATACCTAATAAACAAGATTATATAATAACATATGCTATCATAAAAGAAATAAAATGGTTGGAATGAGAAACTAATGGGATGGGAAGGGGGTATCATAGACAAAGAAAAGCTTCATGGTCTAGAACTAGCACATCCTAGATCTTTCCATTCAAACTTCATCAATTCCCAAGCCAATTCTACTAAATGTTTTTATTCTAGAATTTTCAATATTTTTCAACCCTTTTTATTGGATGAGAAAGAAGAAGATATAGACAAGGAGTGAATTCCCAGATCTAATCTAGAGATGACATGTGCCCACTTGAAATTCCATCTCTTGCAGTTGCAAAACCTCTTTCCTCTTTCTATCCATTTTATCTTATATGGTTTTTATCATTATTTTGTTTAAAACTTGAAATATCTCCTAGTCAATGATGAAAACCATTCTATTTGCCCAAAATATATGAAAGTATCATGATTTCTAAAGGAATTGAGGTTTAACTAATTTGAAAGTGACCAAATTCAACCCCAACTACATTCTTACAATTTTTTACCAATTCCACTAAGAAGGCCCCAAATATTACATTTCTACCTATAGTTGCTCATGATTAACACCTGCATAAAATTTGATCACAAAAATTGAGAGTTTGTTCTTTGTCAATTCCAATGGTATGCTATACTACATGTTTTTGATAAAATTAATGCCCCTGAGACCAATCTAAAATTTTGGCTCCTAGACTGAATTAGAGTTAAAATAAAAATTTAAGTGATTATATAGTCAAAACTATATAGAAACATTTAAATCCTTTAAATATTTAAACCATTTGAAATAGTACGTTGAATTCTCTAAATAGATTTTTATTCCCTTCCATTTTTCAAAATTTTCCTTATCTCTCTAATGCCACATTGCCACATGTCCAACTCTAATTCATTCATTGTACGTGGGCAAGCCCCACATCATATTATGCAATTGAAAGATTTGAACTTTATGATATTACAATCAAGTAAAATCATATTATCATGGCCATAGAATTTACTTTCTCTGAACCAACGACAACCTCATCATTTTCATAGCATCGTACACCTCATATTGAGGCTCCCTAATTTCACAATATGATCATAATATTGCTTGGGTGTAACATCATATGTCTTTCCCTCTCCTCTTTGCAAACTCATGATGAGCTTCTAGAATGTTGCCACATGTCATCATGTTACTGGTCCTTTGACTATTGTGGGTCCCACACATCTTTCTCAACTACTAGCCAAATTTTCAATTTTTTGGGCCAGATTTTTTATTTCTTAGGAGGTCGCAATGTCGCTATTGGTGAGACCATCCCATTTTCTAGTGGTGACATGGCAACCACCAGAATCCTTCAATTTTTTAGTGACATCCTTAATTTTTCCAACAAACCTTCCTTTTCTAGTGGACCTTCCTTTTTCAAGTTTGCACTATTGATCTTAGAAAATCCTATGACCAGGAGTGAAAATAGGGATGACTCATCTTCCACTTGAGATGTTGGTAGTCAAACCAATGAAAACTCTCCATTTGTACTTTTTTCTTTCACTGCTAATGCTTCAAACTAGACCTAGTGATTCTTGAGGACATGTGTCATTGAGTTGCTACCATGCTATACATAAAGAGTGAGCATGTTTCCATAGTGATGAAGAAATAGCCCTTGATCTCATCTCAATCTGATGGTAGATATTTTAATTCATTTTTTTAATATTAGAGTGGTGGGTCCCTCCTTCATTTGCCTTGTTTTCTATGTCCCTATAATAAAACTTGAGCAACTTCCCATACGAACAAAGCGACAACTATTGATTGCATCTTGATCGAGCAAAGCTCATTTGATGCATCACTTAGTACAACTGTGGCAGGCCCCTTTTCCATTTTCTTTACTCGCTATGTCATTATTATTAACATTCGACCAACTCACAATAGTGATAAGGCGACAGTCATAGATCTAAACTTAATCTGAGGGTGAGGAAATTGCATGATATACAGATAACTACGGTGGGTCCCATAGTCACCATGTCATGTTGGGTAAACAATGCACATCTTTTCATACTGACGTAGTGATGATCATTGATCTAATCTTGATCCAATGATTACAACTTATATCTGACTTCTAACTTGGGCATGGGTCCCTATTACTGATGACATGGGAACATCCTGTCCAACTGGCACATAAATTAATGTTTTAATCCTAGTTGTATCACCATGTGACTTAGGGCCCACTTTGCCACATGTCACATTAGCACTTCCCTACATTGCTTACATTTCTTGCAACTTGAAAATGTGGGTAAGCAACAATCCTTGATCATAGTAAGCTCGATGATCATACTATTATTGTACTGCTATAACACCCAATCAGTTGCATTGACCAATAGAAAAGCTCCATGTGAAGCAGTACATTTTGACAAACTCTATGTAAATAGGTACCTTATTATCTCTTGAAGGGGTGGGTCCCTGACGTCACATTTACCATGCATCAAGCTAGCACTTACCAACTTTATCTAACTAGTGAGCATTTTCATAATGCAAGCAAGTGCTAGCTGTCGATCTCTAGAAGATCAATGACAGCATAACTAAAACCCTTTTAGTAGTTTGAGAAAAAAGTGATGTCATCATTAAGGACACATGTCACCAAGGCCCTTACCTACTTTATTTATCTATCATGCAACTTCACCAAGTGGGAAAGTGACATCCGTTGATTAAGTCAAGATCAACTGTGGAGCCAAGTGATGTTATTGGAAACCATGTCAGGACAAACAACTTATGGAATTTTGACACCTATGATACAAAAGGAGAATAGCTATTAGTAGTGTTGGTTTATCTTGTGGCACTGACATCATCATGGACACATATCCATAAGGTGCTTCCCCATATTATTTAAATATCTATCAACTTCATCAACTAGGTAAGTGATGATCATTGACTTAGCACTGATCAACGGTATAAGAAAATTGAATGCAAAGTGTCATCCTTATCAAATGGGCTGACTAATGACATCACTAGAAATTAGAATGAGTAATGATGAGCACTGACAACTCTATAGAAAAGGTTTGACACATCTAATAGTCTGCAAACTTTGCAACACACTAAGGTTCCAACATCAGCAAGAGCTACATGGTGCAAAGGTGCTTGCCTGCTTTACTTAAACTTGTTGCATGTCCTTAATGTACGAAAGCATTGGCCTTTGATCTTATCAAGATTGACAATTGATCAAAATCTCACTGCAGTTAAGGTCTTTTAAATAAAACAATTCAAAAAAGTAACTATGACTAAAACTAGGTTAGCAAGGGTTTATAATGTAACAATATATATAATAAACCTTGCAACATAAAACTTTTTTTAGGGTAAATTTATCCTACTAAAATCCTTTTGAAATATTGCTTTTATAAAATTTTAAGAGATAGAGAAAAACTAAATAAGGCCTTAGGGTTTCTCATGAATCTTACCTAGGGTCTAGGTCAAAATTCAAGGCTTTCAAAACACACACTTAGGGTTTTTCATTGCTAAATGTAGCAATGAAAGAATGGTGAAAAACCAGTCCAATAGTGGCTCTGTTTGGGGGTGCTTGTCCCTTGCAGGCATGGCAAGGATTCAAATCTCTAGAAGAAGTATACCATTATCAAAATAGCAAAAACTTCTCTTGAACAACATTATTGAAAGCAAGAAATCTAGTCTTACTATGTACAAATGATGGCCCCAGGCGACCAAACTTCAATAAAACTTCTTACCTTTGAAATAATCTTGATTTTCATTTGCACTCTCATGAGGTAAGCTGAAAACATCTCTTCTATTAGTTTCACCAATCAAATCAGCATCTTGAAACAAATTTCTTAGCAAAATGATAGAACTTCTTTCTTTCTCATAATGCATACATATATCAGCATTAGCCTCTACCTCATGCTCACTATGAGAAAAAAAATTAGCATGCTCATGATTACACAAACTGAATTGAGAATCAAAATCCAACAATGATTCATGCATGCTGATCAAAAACACAAAAAAATCATATTCTACAACATTCACCAAGTTGCACATACCAAAAACTTTCAACTCACTTTGTGTCTCCAATTGCAAAGAGTATTTGAAATCTGATTGTTGCCTAATTGTAGTCATAGCATTCACTAAATCAGATTTATCTCTCACTAAAACCTCTTCACATTCTTCAAACAACTTATTAGTTACCAAACATGAAAACTTATTCTGAAAATGCCGATCTAAACTATGCAGATCACAATCATTTTCTTCTTCTAACTGAATGTTGGAATAAACCTTGAGCTTATCTTTACAAGACTTATCAACATATAAAAAAAATCTATAATCTAATTGACAACTTTCATTTTTTTCCTCTTCATCACATGAAACATCAAAACAAATTTTACCAAGATCAACATGAAAATAATCTCAAATAGTATGAAACTTCCCTTCACTAACATCCCCTACATCGAACAAGTCATCATGTGCAAAGACATTTGAGGTATCATCATCTACACCTCCAAAATATGATAAAGATTATTCTGATTCTACATCAAACTTTGGGGAATTGATTTGACTGAATGAGAAAGTATTATGAGGAAAAATATGAAGATCCTTAGACACACTTAGATTCTTTTTAAAATCACAAGCCAACAAAACTAAAATTTCATCAGCGCTCAAGAAGACTGCCTCACAAATCTTCTCCCGATTGTGATTATCATCCAAATAACATGAAGAACTTACAATAGCAAGACAATTAGTATAACAATCTATAAAATCAGCATCATTATAACATTCATTCTTATCATGGAAATCACTACCTCTACTATTGTTACATAATTCCTCAACTTCATATTTACTATAAACAAGTTTATTCTCACTTTCATATCCATCTTCCTTATGCTGATTGCAATTACCTAACTCATCTACATTTGAATCCTTGTCTTCACATTTAGAAGACAAATTATCTTTCTCTACAGATTCATTATATTCATTACTACCTTGACTTTTAGCACACTCATTATCATTAGAAGATATAACATGAATTCTATAATTACTACTTTCCATCTCTTCAATGAATCATTCAATTTACAAAATTCTTCATAATATTATAGGTGCTGGACAATTGACTGAATTGGGCACTACAAAATCAAGGAAAACACTAGGCAAGGAAGATTCTTCGGGTCTATAATGAAAAGGCATCTTACTGATTATTGATTTAAGCCTTAAATAACATTTTTTGGCATTTATACCTTGAGTACTTCCTACTTCAATTCTTATAGCACTAACAATCTTTTTGTAGATCAGTTTATTCAACATAATAATGTTGTTTCTCACAGTTTCTAAACTTTTAGAATTTGGTAAACTAACCTCAAATCTAAGATCTGACTCCATCATAAAGTAAAACTTCTACCCCTTCCTTCTAGTGCTGAAAATCACTGAATAGAGGCAACCATGTTTTTAACATTTGACTTCCATGAAAAGAAAACATGAAAACCAAAATACCTCAAGTGCTAATGCAAGACTATGATCTACTAATTTTGACATGATCACATACTAAAAATCCTTCACAACATTGATAAAAAATTCATAGAGCCCCCACCTCCTTGAGAGAGGATAAAGAAATCACTACTTTGATCTACTTTTTACAATTCACTTTTTTATAATAGCAGATTGCAAACAACACTTTAAAATTTTATCAATAATTTAAAGCTTCCTTTTCAAGAAACTATCAAAAGCTTCAAATCTATCCATACAACTAAAAATCCTTCAAATTATGTAATGAAATCAACTAGGAACAAATTGGTATAGAGATTTGTGAGTCGCCATTCACACTTTGTGAGAAATAAAACATAATGTATCACTTGACAAATATGAACCATATCTTTTGTTGTAGGAGAAATGCAAACCATCAAACCACTCTTGTAGATTTACAAACTCAAAAAAGGGAACACAAATTTAATGTTCATTCTTGACTCTAATTTTACAACAACACTTTGAAAGATAAAATCTGGCTGAATTGATTGAAGATGAACACTCTTAACAACATGATTTACATTTAACCTCAAAGCTACTACTGTGAATGGATAAAACCTCACTAGGGTGGATGATTTAGAGTAAGAAAACTAGAAAGAATATCAGAGAACTTACCGCTGCAACTTTTTTATGCACTTTTTTTGCTGTATTGAATCTCTTCTTTTAAATTCTCAACGTTTGTCTACCATTCAGATTCAATACAATCCCTAGTATAGTCACCATTTTGTTGGTGTTTTAAAAAGCTATAGGTTTCAAATTACCCCGATGAGAACAAGATACATCTAGGGGCAGCTAACTCACATTTTCAGCATGTAATTTTAGACATCGGGACAACTATAAGGCTAGATCCTTCTTCTACTTCAGGCTCTGCAAAGCCTAGGTAGGTGGACCTTAGTCAATTAATATGGTACCACTGAGAAACATATTCCTGAATCTAAAAAAGTAGATAAAAAACTTTATATCTCCTATTGACTGATGCAATAACATAGATTTGCAGTAGCTAACTACAAAACAATGCAATTCATAGGTTCAGTGAGGGTATTATATTGTAGCTCTTTAACATAAAATATAAAGATGATTTGAATTCGATTTGATTTTATGTGGGTGGGGAAAGCAGATGAAAACCAAGTATAGACAACAAGCTATTGATCATGTAGCTGATTAGTGCCTGATCCATTGGGCGAATTCATAAATCTCTCTAATGCATTTTGGATATCCTAGACACATAGTCTATGCCAAGACTCCAAATCTATCCATTTACCTTTTAAATTGGATATCAATGTTCAATCTAAATCTCATTCTTACCTAGTATCCTCCTTAATAAACTTACAATCATGTTGATTTTCCTCAAGCATTTACATAATTCCTTGAATTACAAGCAACAATGAAACAACGTACAACATTAAGGGACTACAAGTATGATCTAGGATTTGTTTTCAAAGATCATAAAACATTACACATCACTGTGAAAGGAGACAAGATTTAACATTAAGCTCAACACTTGGTGTTCTTTGTATTGACTTCCTTGAAATAATACATGAACATGCTTAAAATTGACTCATAAGATACCTAGAAAACTAGACTATACAATAACATATGCTATCATACAAGAGAGAAATGGTTGGAATGAGAAATTGATGGGATGGGAAGGGGCTATCACAACCAAAGTAAAGCTTCATGGTCTAGAACTAGCACATCCTAGATCTTTCCATTCAAACTTCATCAATTCCTGAGCCAATTCTACTAATTGTTTTCATTCCAAAATTTCCAATATTTTTCAACCCTTTGTAATGGATGAGAAAGAAGAAGATATAGACAAGGAGTGAATTCACAGATCTGATCTAAAGATGACATGTGTCCACTTGAAATTCCAACCCTTACAGTTGCAAAACCTCTTTCTTCTTTCTATCCATATGATCTGATATGGTTTTCATCAATATTCTGTAACAAACTTGAAATATCTCTTGTTCAGTGATGAAAACAATTCTATTTGCCCAAAATATCTGAAAGTATCATGATTTCTAAAGGAATTGAGGTTTAACTATTTTGAAATTGACTAAATTCAACCCTAACTACATTCTTACCATGTTTTACGAAGCTTCTAACTGTATTTTCAATTTTTTACTAATTTTACTAAGAAGGCCCCAAATTTTACATTTCTACCTATAGCTGCTCATGGTTAACATCTGCACCAAATCTGACTACAAAAATTGAGAGTTTTTTCATTGCCAATTTCAATGGTATGCTATATCACAAATTTTTGATAAAAATCATGCCCCAGAAACTAATCTAAAATTCTAGCTCCTGGACTGAATCAAAGCTAATATAAAAATTTAAATGATTATATAGTCAAAAATATATAGAAACATTTAAACCATTTAAATCATTAAACCATTTGAAATACTGCATTGAAATCTTTGAATTGATTTTTATTACCTTCCATTTTTCATAATTTTCCTTATCTCCCCAATGCCACATCACCACATGTGCACCTATAATTTGTTGACTGTACAAGGAACTGTATTTCATAAAAAATTTATTTTTGTATATTTTTTGATATTCATTTGTATTAATATTGAATCTGTTTGGACAGTGGGTCCATCTATCTTATTTTCAACTCCTTATAGCGTTGGAATCTATTAATAGGGATTCAAAGTCTCCTAATAGAAGCATGTGTACTAATTATATTTTATTTACTCCTAATAGGTGTTGGAAATATAGAGGAAGTAACTAAGAGGGGAGGTGAATCAATTACCACTAAAATAAATCCTAGATCCCTTAGATGTCAACAATAAAATTTAGACTAAGAAAATTGATAGCTATTGATACTTGGTAAACACATAGAAAATGTTGTAACTCAGTAAATGCAGAGTGTGAATCACTTTTAGTAGACCTTAAAATATTAATAGTAATTAATTTTCAAGCATAGGAGAAATAACATGAATGCATGAGACACCAAGATTTAATATGGAAACCCAATATGGGGCAAACCGCCAATGTAACTAGTTACTATTTTTCACTCTTCTAAAGTGAGCCCTATTAGGAGCCAACCCTATTAAAGGATACAAATCACACAGTTAGGTGTGACCCTATTAGAGGATTTAATCACTGTGTTAGGAGTGGCCTTGCAAGAGGTCTTAAAACAATTCAATGGAACTGTCACCTTGTTAGAGGATTTACAACTGGCTATTAAACCAACTCTGTTAATAGATTTTAGATCACCACTACAATGGTTAGAGAGTAACAATGAAATGATCTGATTGTGATCGAACTGAATTTCAAATTACAAATCTCTATTCTACTTCATACTTGATCCTTCCTAATCAAATAATACTTTTATTCTCTACAAGGATATCTACTTATCCTCCAAGTTTGCTCTCACTCTTTCCTTCTTAATTCAATACACACATTTGTACATGCACTAGAAATCTCAACTTGACCTTTCATTTATACCTTCCAGATTGTTAAGTTGACCCAAATTCAAATTACAATAACCAATAATCATTAGCATAGTTCACTAGAACTAATATTTTAAATAATTAAGCTTTTCATGCAAAAACAAAAAAAAATCCTTTATTAGCTAACCCTACTCAATAAATACTAGTTCTAAGATGATTTCTTTTGTTAATCAACAAAAGCTTGGTTAATTATACATACTTACAAAAATCATTAGGTAACCAAGTGAACTTGGTTAGCACTACCTCTATCCAACTTTCCCTTTTTTAACCATACAAACTAGGTTAACACTATTTTCTACCATAATTTCCTTTGACGCCTAAGTGATCTCAGTAGACAGTATCTTCACAAAGTAAACTTAAGAAATGCTTGGTAAACAAATAAAATTGTCTTGCTAACCAAGTGAGATCAGTAAGCATATGACATGAAAGACAACACACAATTAATCAATTGTATCTAACAATCTCCCTCTTTGGCATTTATGGCAACACAACATATCATAACACAATGAAATTTGAGAACAAGACATTTTCTGATAGAAAGTTTCTCCCTCTTATATTTTTCACAATAACTTCTTCTTTTTTATAGTAATTTCCCTCTGTGAAGGAATTACATAACCTGTATGGTAGTATACTTCTCCCTCAGAAAGATATAAACAAATTTTAGAAAGTTGTGGCAATAATCGTCTCCCTCTTAAACAACACATACCAAACACAACAGATACCAAATTAGTATCAATGTACCTTGAGTACTGATTCATATGAAATATTCTCTTGATTATATTGCATCAACTAATTGACCTTCAACCTAGTTCTTGTTGATTCATCACTAAAAATTAATTTAGCAAGCTTTAGATAGGGGAATGACCCCTAACTTACCTCTTACATACAAGAATACATCCTTAGGTAATGGCTTGGTGAATATGTCTACAATTTATTGTTTTGTATGAACATATTCCAATCTAATTTCCTTATCCTACACTAATTCTTTAACAAAATGATCTTTTAGAGAAATGTTCTTAGTTTTGGAATGCATCAATGGGTTCTTTGATATGTTAATTACATTGGTGCTATCCCAAAACATGACAACTAGTTCTTTGATCTCAACCTTCATGACTTCCAACAACTATTTCAACCAAACAATATTAGAACAATTCACTGCTGCTACAACATACTTTGCTTCTATTGTAGATTGGGATGTGTAGTTTTTCTTCTTGCTTGTCCAAGATACCAACCTTTTACCAAGAAAGAATACTTGTAACCTTTTATACCATGCTCTAGGAGCTTTTTTCAGACCATATAGTGCTTTGTGTAATTTTCAAACCATGTCCATTTTATTTAGATCAACAAAACCTTCGGGTTGTTCAATGTATATGTCTTCATGTAGAATACCATTGAGAAATGAAAATTTAACACCTATCTGATATACTTTGAATCCTTTGTGAGTAGGATATGCAAGTAGCATCCTAACACCTTCTAATCTTGCAATAGGAGCAAAAGTCTCACCATAATCAATTCCTTCTTCTTGAGAATAACCTTTACATACCAATCTAGCTTTATTTCTTGATACTTGTCCATCTTAATTTAGCTTATTTTTGAATACCCATTTTGTTCCAATCACATTTTTATCTTTATTTCTAGGTAAAAGGGTCCAAGTTTTATTCTTCTCTATTTGTTCTATTTCTTCATTCATGGCATCAATCCAACATTCATTTTCCAATGTATCTTTAACACTTCTAAGTTCAAAATCAGTGAGTAAACATGTACCTTTTAGTTTGCTTCTTGTCATAGTACCTTCTAATTTATCTTTGATAATTTGATCAAGTACATGATGTCTTCTGTCATGCTTGGCCAATATAGGTTCTTTTCCTTTTGAATGAATTGCACTATCTTCATTTTTAATCACAAATTCTGGCTTGGGTTGTTCATACTTGGTAGGCATTGGTTTGGTAGCTTTCGAATCTGACTTGGGTCCTTGTAACTTAGTTTGTACTTCTTGTAACTTGGTAGCTAAGAAAGACTCATGCATCATCTTATTACTGGTCCTTTGAGTGCTATGGGGCCCACACTTCTTTCTTAACTCCTCTCCTAATTTTAAATTTTTTAGTGTAGATTTTTTATTTCTTAGGAAGTCTCCATGTCACAACTGGTGAGACCATCCCATTTTCTTATGGCAACATGGCAACCACCAGAATCCTTCAATTTCTTAGTGACGTCCTTAACTTTTCTGATGAACCTTCCTTTTCTAGTGAACCTTCCTTTTTCAAGTTTTCACTATTAATCTTAGAAAATCCTATGACCCAGGAGTGAAAACAAGGATGACTCATCTTCCACTTGACATGTTGGTAATCAAACCAATGAAAACTCTCCATTTGTACCTCTTTCTTTCACTGCTGGCACTTCAAACTAGACCCAATGATTCTTGAGGACACATGTCATTGAGTCACTACCTCATTATACATAAAGAGTGAGCATGTTGCCATAGCAATGAAGTGACAACCCTTGATCTCATCTCAATCTGATGGTAGACATTTTAATGCATTTTTTAATATTAGAGTGGTGAGTCCCTCCTTCATTTTTCTTGTTCCCTATGTCACTATACATAAAACTTGAGCAACTTCCCATAGCAACAAAGCGACGATCATTGGTTGCATCTTGATTGAGAAGAGGATGTTTGATGCTTCTCTTAGTACAAATATGGTGGGCCCCCTTTCCATTTTCTTTACTCACTATTTCACTATCCTTAACATTGAAACAACTCAGCATAGAAATGAATTGACAACCATAGATCTGAGTTTAATCTAAGGGCAAGGAAATTGCATGACATATAGATAACTATGGTGGGTCCCATAATCACCATGTTACATTGGGTGAATAGTGAAAATCTTTTCATAGTGGCATAGTGATGATCATTGATCTAATCGTGATCTAATGATTACAATCTTATATCTAACTTCTGACTTGGGTGTGGGTCCTTGTTACTAATGACATAGTAATGTCCTGTCTAGTTGGCACATAAATTAATATTTTAATCCTAGCTATATCACCACATGACTTAGGTCCCACTTTTCCACATGTCATGTTAGTGCTTCCCTGCATTGCTTAAATTTCTTGCAACTTGAAAATGTGGGTAAGTGCCAACCCTTGATGTCAGTAAGATTGATGATCATATTATTATTGTACTGCTATAAATCCTAGTCAGCTACATCGACCAATAGAAAATCTCCATGTGAAGTAGTACATTCTAAAAAAATATATGTAAATAGGTACCTTATTATCTCCTGAAGGGGTGGGTCCCTATGGTCACATTTGCCACATGTCTAGCTAGTGCTTGCCCACTTTATCTAACAAATGAGCACTTTCATAATGTGGGCAAGTGCTAGCCATCGATCTCTAAAAGATCAATGGTGGTGTAACTAAGATATTTTTAGTAGTCTTAGCAAAAAGTGATGACATCATTAAGGACACATGTTACCAAGGCACTTACTCATTTTATTTATCTATCATGCAACTTCATCAAGTGGGTAAGCACTGATCATTGATTTAGCATAGATCAATGATGTAGAAAAATTGAATGCAAGTTGTCATTCTTATTAAATGGGCCAACCAATGACATCACTGGGAATTAGAATGTACACTGAAAAGAATCGACAACTCTGCAGAAAAGGCCTAACACATCTGACAGTCTGTAGACTTTGCAGTGCACTAAGGTTCTAACATCAGCAAGAGCTACATGGTTCAAAGGTGCTTTCCCACTTTAGTTAAATTTCTTGCACATCCTTAATGTAGGAAAGTACTAGCCTTTGATCTTATCAAGATCAATGACTGATCAAAATCTCACTGCAGTTAAGGTTTTTTAAATAAAACAATTCAAAAAAGTAACTATGACTAAAGTTGGCTTAGCAAGGGCTTATAATGTAAAGATATATATAATAAACCTTTCAACATAAAACATTTTTTAGGGTAAATTTATCCCACTAAAATCCTTTTGAAATATCGCTCTCTGAAAATTTTAAGAGCTAAAGAAAAACTAAATAAGGCCTTAGGGTTTCTCATGAATCTTACCTAGGGTCTAGGTCAAAATTCATGACTTTCAAAACACACACGTAAGGTTTTTCACTGCTAAGTGAAACAAAGAAGGAATGGTAAAAAGCTAGGCCAAAAAGGTTTATTGAACTCACTAAGGTTACTCTTGGGATTAAATGAAACTTCTAAGTTGTTCCTAGGTGATTGATAAAATATGGGTTCTTTTTACTTACATCTTTGGCGTGTTTCAACTATGATTATTTGGTTAAAGACTACTTGAGGTTTCATTTCTTGATCTACTTGATATCTTGTTGTAACCAACATGAAAGAAAAGGTACTAGTTGATAGGACAATCCTAAGAAATGTTAGTACCAAACTAGGATAGTAAAAGAACTTGCTTGTCCAAAAGACATATGACAAGATATAATTTTTGCAATAGGCATAAACTAACACTACCACAGAGGTGCCTACTACATTGGATGAATGAACTAGCACATATGGATTAGGAGGATGATTTTAGAATTAATTGGAATCAAATTTTAAAAGGAAGTGAATGGACAAGAGATTACTGAAACTCTCCAAGGATGTTATCAAAGAATCCAAATGTTTATCTTCTCAACAAGGACAATTTCTAATTCATTGACTCCAAGAAAGGTCAGTCATAAAATTAATGATTAGTAATTCAAGAGTTCAAAACACAAAAATCCAAGGTGCAATCAAGCTTCGAAGAGTGGGGTAAGTGACCTAATCTAACTTAGATCAACCAAGGAGGATTGGAAATGACATAATAAAAAATCAAGAAAGGTTTCAACTTAGGAACTTAGTTTTCTTTTTCATTTAGATTGACCAACTAGATGTATCAATATATTTTTATCATAAATCAGGCATGCAAGAAAGTACTCAAGGAGTTCAAGCAAATATCTATAGGAAATGGGCAAGGGACAAAGAAACCTTGCACATAAACAAGAATAGTGTCTTAGTATGAATCTAATCCCTAGAACCACTATTGTATATGTTGTCAAAATGTTTTCTAGCTGTGCACATAGTCCTAGAAAATAAAAAATGGGTTGCAATATTGTTCTTAGTACTAGTCAACACTACAACTCTTACAATCTCAGGTGGGTGAAATCCAATCTGCCATACCAAGGTTTTGACACATTATGATAATTTAATCAATTGAAGATGTTAAGGAAATTTGACAGCCCAACAAATGACTACACCCATGGAGATTTCTTCCAAACGGACATTTATATAGCAGGTGTTGCTACAATGGAAAAAGTGGCTACTACTACTTGAGGTTTCATCTACATGGTTTACCCAATAAAGGGAGTTTCCACTATGGTTAACCCTCTCTATTCAAAGAAGACTCACAAAATTGGATCACATGTGGACTCAGTTCCAATTCAAGGGTTCCAAGTTTTTGATGTGTCTAAAAGGGAACAGAGCATACTCCTCTATCTTCTTCACCTCACCCAAACATAGAAAATAGATTTATTGACACTAATTTCAAATTACTTCACTAAGGTTTGGAAAGATAATCACAATCACTACCAATCTCAAGAGAGAAATTACTAGCAAATGTCAATGACAAACTAAGTGAGACAATGAAATAATATCAAATCCTTCCCTACCTACAAGGAGATCTATCATCAAGAAGAGATTCACATGTAAGGAAAACAAATGAAGCCCACTCTCTCAAGATCACCACATATAGTGTTCATAGGGCATGATTACTATGTGAAACATACATGTAAGAAAGTAAATCTAGCTCCAATTTTAGAGCACCAATCGAAATGTGAATTAGAAAAGCATGTAAAATACTCAAGTCAAACACATGAGCTTAGTTTAATTTTAATTCCAAATTCCAAATGTTATAGAGATGTAGAAGAATACCTTAGATCCAAAGCAATGCATTCATATCACTCCACTAATCTAATGAACCAAGCAAGTGCTCCAATTAAACAACAAGCAAACCAATAGAAGATAGATATTTCTTATGAAAACCGTAGGGTTAGATCTCAAAATATGATTGTTAGGAGTAATAATAACCAAAAAAGAACCCAAATTAAAAGACACATCATGCATTGAACCATGCAAAAATTAAATGCAAGTTAATCATTAAATGCCATTTTTTTCTTTTTCTTTTTTATTTTTTTTTCAAAAAATTGACCTAGTCAACAAGATTGGACCTATATGCCATGAATTTAGACCAAAAACCTTAAATACAAAAAAGAGACTTGTTAAAAAAAAAAGCCATTCCCAAAAAGTCAAAATTTTAGAAAACTATTTTCATTTGTTCCCTAGGGACCTATTTTGCCAAAACAAACTAGCTTTTGTAAATTGAATGTGTGAGCTCTCATATGAACTCTAAACTCAAAACACATAGAAATTGGACTATTTATAATTTAAGTACCTTTCCAAAATGTTAGGTTTTTCTTAAAAAATTGCTAATTTGTGCCCAAAAATGATTCTTTATGAAAAATAAAGAAAAAAAATATGAAAAATAAATATTACCTTGAAAAAATATGCATTTTTAAATGAAGCTTCTTTGATATGTCACAAACTTGCAAAAAATAATTTAGACCAAAACACCAATCTATTTGTGAGATATTATCAAATATTTACGATCTATGGTTTTTTAAGTCTCCAAAGAAATTTGCACAAAGGGGTTAGCTCCAAAGATAGCCAAAACTAGCATGCAAATATGGATTTCTGCACCATGGGCAGCAAAAATGTGTGCTAAAATGTTGACACACTTCTATGAGTCATATCCAAGATTACTCAAGAATGAGATCTCAAATGGTGACTCATAGCTCTCTATTCATGGACTGCAAGGGTTTGTAATGGAGGCCCTCAGTTTGACTTGGATTGTGATTACGCAAGTATACCATAAAATGAGAGATTCAAAGATCAAAATATGCATGCAAATGAATATGCAAGTTAATCTAAATGATAACAATGCAAAGCAATGCAAGTAAAGAAATCTAATCTATGAAAGTAAATAACAATACAAGATTAACCTATGAAGCAAATATGACTCTAAGCTGATATGAAAATGCAAGGATGAAGCATGATGATAGAAGCCATTGATGCATGAGAGAGGAAAACAAGAAGAGAGAAGTTGCAATGAAGCTCCAATGTCCAATCCCTAAAGCTCAAACTCCTTCTCGAAAATCACTCTCCAAACCTACAACATAATAGTACTATAGCAACTAACATCTCTTTAAACCAAAAGAAGAGGGCTTTTTGAAAAATATGGAGGCGAGGGCTCCCTAAAAAGGAAAGTAAGATGAAAAAGTCCACCACTGAGAGATATGTACAAAGAAAAGGAATATTTATTAGATTTTATTTGATTTATTTTCTTCTTTCAACAAAAAGAGAGCCTTAAGTGGGGATTTATTTATTTAATTAAAAGGGAGATTTTCTTTTAATTAAGTAAGATCATTTTATTTATTTAAAAAGATGTTTTCTTTTAATTAAATCAGATAATATTATTTAATAAAAATAGAGATTTTCTTTTAATTAAATAAGATTATTTTATTTAGTTAAAAGCGATGCTTTCTTTTATTTAAATAAGATTATTGACGAAATGATCAAACCTTAGAAATATCAAAATAATTAAATTAATTTCAATTTGGTCAAGGAAAATGATTTAAATTGATTCAGTAAAATATTGCAATACATTGATTCAGGAAATTGATAAATTGAAGAATTAGAGCCCATAGTCTAGGTGACCATTTTAGGGTGCACACAAGAGCTAGTGGTTTCAAGTATGTATATTGATCACTGACTAAGAACTAGCCTATACTAGAACTTATAGGTAATGATTATAGAGTTATACTAGCCAATCACCAATAATGAGAAAATTTAAACTTGAGGAAACAAGAGGTAGTTGGGAGCTAAGAAGGATTGTTATGGGTGTGTGGAGTCCCAAATGATTGAGATCTTAGAGTTATAAAGAACATTTAATACATGATGAGATATTACAATAATACAAATGATGAGTTTGAGGAAGAGGAAATGTGTTAGAATGAATTCCAATAGTATTCCTATGGGAGAGTAACCTAGTAATTTTGGAGAAAAGATTCAGTAGTTTTGCATTGCATTGCATTCATGATATAGTTAGTCATTGATGTCAACATACTATTTATTCTGTGAACATTGGCAAACCAACAAATATATTCTTGCTTCACATAGTTCAAGGATTAAAGAATATATTATGTGCACATGGGATTATGTTCTACAATATTCCTATATACTACACCTAAGTGTACATAAAGAGATATGAAGAGTGGACACGGTTATGACTAATTTCATCAAGGAATCTTTCAAACAATATTTATTGAAAGAGGGTATTGTTGTTTGGATTTTATCTCCTAGTAAAAATAGAGTATAGCTTAGTGAGCTTAAAAAAAGGTTGAAGATATATTGGAGATACTTTGGTTAACCACACATATTTAGATAATAAGCTTGTAGAAATTTATGAAGGAAATGAGCTAATAGATTGTTTGTAATTGTGAAAAGATGTAATATGGTAATGTAATATCTTAGGTTGGTCCTATATTATCATTTTAAATTGGGAAAGGCTCAAGCCTATCTCAATAACTTATCGTAGGACTTGTTATAAAGGAAATGCTATTTCCTTGTGGATAAGTATCTAGTATGGATTTAATAATCATTGAGATCACATTGTATTGTGTGATCTTAAATGTGAATATCTTTTGTATTAGAGAATAGATTTTTGTAGTTTAGGCATGGTGATATTACAAGGAACTATATTTCATAAAAAATTTATTTTTGTATATTTTTTGATATACACTTGTATTATTTAGTAAGGATAATATTGAATCTATTCGGAAAGTGGGTCTATCTGTCTTCTTTTTAACTCCTTATAGAGTTGGAATCTGTTAATAGGGATTCCAAGTCTCCTAATAGAAGCATGTGTATGGATTGTATTTTATTGACGCCTAATAGGTGTTGGGAATATAGGAGTAACTAAGAGGGGGGGTGAATCAATTACCACTAAAATAAATCACATATCCCTTAGATGTCAACACTAAAATTTAGACTAAGAAAACTAGTTGATATTAATACTCGGTAAACACACAGAAAATGTTGTAACTTAGTAAATGCAAAGTGTGAATCACTTTTAGTAGACCTTAAAACATTAATAGTAATTAATTTTCAAGCATAGGAGAAATAACATGAATGCATGAGACACCAAGATTTAACATGGAAACCCAATATGGGACAAACCACCAATGTAACTAGTTACTATTTTTCACTCTTTTGAAGTGAGCCCTATTAAAGGTTACAAAACACACTATTAGGTGTGACCCTATTACAGGATTTAATGACTATGTTAGGAGTGGCCCTACAAGAGGTCTTAAAACAATTCAATGAAACTGTCACCTTGTTAGAGGATTTACAACTCGCTATTAAACCAAATCTATTAACAGATTTTAGATCACTACTACAATGGTTAGAGAGTAATAATGAAATGACCTAATTGCGACACAACTAAATTTCTAATTACAAATCTCTATTCTACTTCATACTTGATCCTTCCTGATCAAATAATACTTTTATGCTCTACAAGTATATCTGCTTATCCTTCAAGTTTACTCTCACTCTTTCCTTCTTAATTCAATGAACACATTTGCACACATGCTAGAAATCTCAACTTGACCTTTCATTTATTCCTTCCAGATTGTCAAGTTGACTCAAATTCAAATTACAATAACCAATAATCATTACCATAGTTGACTAGAACTAATACTGGAAATAATTAAGCTTCTCATGCAAAAACAAAAAAATCCTTTATTAGCTAACCTTGATTGATAAATACTAATTCTGAGATGATTTTCTATGTTAATCAACAAAAGCATTGTTAATACTACAAACTTGCAAAAATCCTTTGGTAACCAAGTGAAAAGGTTAACACTAACTCTATCCAACTTTCCCTTTCTTAACCATACAAACTAGGTTAACACTAATTTCTAACATAATTTTCTTTGACACCTGAGTGATCTCGGTAGACACTATCTTCATAGAGTAAACTCTAGAAATGCTTGGTAAAAAAGGAAAATTGTCTTGCTAACCAAGTGATATTGGTAAGCACTAACTAAAAATGGATATGACATTAGTATGACATCAAAGACAACACACAATTAATCAATTGTATCCAACAATCCCTCTCTTCGGCATTGATGGCAACACAACATGTCAAAACAAAATGAAATTTGAGAACAAGATATTTTCTAATAGAAAGTTTCTCCCTCTTAAATTTTTCACAATAAATTCTTCTTCTATATAATAACCTCCCTTTGTGAAGGAACTACATAACCTCTATGATAGTATACTTCTGCCTTAGAAAGATATAAACAAATTTCAGAAAGATGTGGCAATAATCTTCTCCCTCTTTGACAACACATGCCAAAGACAATAGATACCAAATTAGTATCAATGTACCTTGAGTACTGATTCATATGCATTATTGACCTTCAACCTAGTTCTTGTTGATGCATCACTAAAACTTCATTTAGTGAGCTTTAGATAGGGGAATGACCCCTAAGGTACTTCTTACATACAAGAATGCATCCTTAGGAAAGGCTTGGTGAATATGTCTATAATTTATTCTTTTGTATGAACATATTCCAATCTAATTTCCTTATCCTACACTAATTCTTTAACAAAATGATATTTTATAGCAATGTTCTTAGTTTTGGAATGCATCGATGGGTTCTTTGACATGTTAATTACATTGGTGTTATCCCAAAATATGACAACTAGTTCTTTGATCTCAACCTTCATGCCTTCCAAAAACTATTTAAACCTAACAATGTTAGAACAATTCACTGCTGCTGCAACATACTTTGCTTTTGTTGTAGATTGGGATGTGTAGTTTTCCTTCTTCTTGTCCAAGATACCAACCTTTTACCAAGAAAGAATACTTGTAACCTTTTATACCATGCTCTAGGAGTTTGTTTCAGACCATATAGTTCTTTGTGTAATTTGCAAACCATGTCCTTTTTGTTTAGATCAACAAAACCTTCTAGTTGTTCAATGTATACTTCTTCATCAAGAATACCATTGAGAAATGCAAATTTAAGATCTATCTAATATAATTTGAATCCTCTCTAAGTAGGATATGCAAGTAGCATCTAACACATTTGAATCTTTCAATAGGAGCAAAAGTCTCACCATAATCAATTCCTTCTTCTTGAGAATAGCCTTTACATACCAATCTAGCTTTATTTCTTGATACTTGTCCATCTTCATTTAGCTTATTTTTGAAAACCCATTTTTTTCCAATCACATTTTTATCTTTAGGTCTAGGTACAAGGTTCCAAGTTCTGTTCTTCTCTATTTGTTCTATTTCTTCATTCATGGCATCAATCCAAAATTCATTTTCCAATGCATCTTTAACACTTCTAGGTTCAAATTTAGCGAGTAAACATGTACCTTTTGATTTATCTTTGATAATTTGATCAAGTGCATGATGCCTTCTGACATACTTGGCCAATATAGGTTCTTTGCCTTTTGAATGAAATGCACTTTCTTCATTTTTAATCTCAACTTTTGGCTCGGGTCATTCATACTTGGTAGGCATTTTTTTGGTAGCTTCAGAATGTGACTTGGGTCCCTGTAACTTAGTTTGTACTTTTTTAACTTGGTAGCTAAGAAAGACTCACAAGGTGATGTCCCCTTATTGTTAGATGTGTCTGGAAATGTATCGAGTTCAAAGTAAACAAATCTTTTGAAATCTTTTGGTTCCCTATTGCTTTGTTCTTGATTCTTTTCTGCAAACTCATCAATTGTTACATGTGCACTTTCTATGATTATATGAGTAGATAAATTCAAACATCTATATGCCTTACTTATGCAAGAATATCCTAAGAATATACCTTCATCACCTTTCACATCAAACTCAAATTCTCTATACTCTTTCAAGATATAACATTTACTACCAAAGACTTTTAGGTAACTTACATTGGGTTTGTAGCCATACAATAATTCATAAGGAGTTTTATGTGAGTCATTCTCCAACTAAACCTGGTTCAAAGTATGAAATGTAGTGCTGATGGCTTCTTTCTAGTATTTGATAGCAACATTCTTTTCAATGATTAGAGTGCTTACACTATCCATGATGGATCTATTTCTTCTTTTAGCTATTCCATTCTACTTGGGAGTACCAAGGGCTAATACTTGTGTTTTGATTCTTCTTTCAATGCAAAAGTTATTAAATTTATTGGAGATGAATTCACCACCTCTGTCTAATCTTAAGCATTTCAATATTTTCCCTGTTTCCTTCTCTACTCTTGCCGAATACCATTTGAATTTCTCAAGTGCTTCTGAGTTTTCTCTTAGATACATAATAGTCATCAACAAAAAGAATAAATAATTTTTCTCCACTATAACTTTCTATTCCAATGGGTCCAAATAGGTTAGTATGCATAATTTCCAAGACATCTTAAGATTGATAGATTTTGCTCTTAAAATTAGCCTTTCCCATTTTTCCAATCTGATAATTTTTTCATAATCCAACATCTAGTTTCTTCAAACTAGGGATACCTCTTACTTTTTTTAATTTCTTATCTTGACCATATTATCAGACTTTACATGACATAGTCTTCTATATCATAACCAACTTTCTTCCATTTGAGCAAAAAAAATGAGCAATTACCAAGATCAAGATAAAATAGGTTACCTCTTATTTGTTTGCCTGATCCAATCAGATTCCCTTTGTCATTCTGTAGTCTAGCCTTTCCATGCATGAATTCTACCTTGAATCCAATGTTGATTAGTTGTGCTACACTTAGTAGATTATTTTTTAGTCCTTCAACCCAATAGGCATTGTCACATACAAGTTCTTTGGTTCATGAGATTTGGCCTTTCCTTTTTATGCAACAAGGTTCATTATTTCAAAACCTTAGACTACCTCCATCATAGTGTTCAAAGTGTTCAAATTTTGTTTTGTCTCTAGTCATATGATGTGAACATATACTATCTATGATCCATGTGTACTTTTTACTGACATGAGAGATAAGTACCATCTTATATTCCTCATCATCAAATTCATCTTTCACAACAATGTATACTATTTCATCTTCAGTATTATCAAAATCTTTAGCCATAAAACAAGTCTTCTTACCTTTGTCCTTGTATGATTTGTGATTTTTGAAATCCTTTTTGCCTTTGTACTTGTGTCTCTTCTTCTCACCTTTTCTCTCTTTGTTTGGGCACCTAGCAGCAATATGACCAATTTCTTCACATGAAAATTACATTAAAGGAACTTTACCTTTGTACTTTCCTCTTCCTCTAGAATATTTCTTTACAAGTAAAGCTTCAACAACTTCAAGATCACTATTAGAAAATTCCTGTGTTTCCTCTTCACTTTCTAACTCAATGTCCTTTATTTTCTTGCCTTTCTCCTTGAGTGAAAGTTGAGCTTCAAATGTACACTCAACATTTTTGGAAGCTGGAACATAATTGTCAAAGTTGTCTAGCGCAAAAGTTGTCAATCTTCCTACCAAGGCATCCAAACTTAACTTGAGATTTGGATCACACTTCTTTTCTTGAATAGAAGATACTCTAATTGCATAGATAGAAAGCAATAATTTGAGAAGTTTAGTTACAATATTTTCTTCCTTGATTTCTCCTCTAGAAGCTTTGATTGCACTATTACTAGCTTTGATTCTTTCCACATATTTGGCAACATTTTCATCCTCTCTCATTCTTATCTAATCAAACTATCCTCTAAGGCTTTCTTCTTTAGCTCTCCTTACATTTTCATCACCACCATAGATGTCGTTTAGCTTGTTCCACATATCAAAAGTAGTTTTGTAGTTTTTGATCTTATCAAATTCATTATAGTTGAGAGCACATGCAATATCAATCATCATGATGTTATGGTTCTTTTTCTTAGCAAGATCTCCAATAGATAATGTACCAATAGTGGTTTTGTATTCTTCATCAAGGTATTTCAAGCCTATATCACTAATGGTGGCTAGATAAAGTCTCATGAGTCCTAGACATGCTAAAAATTTGTCTTTGTTTAGCTTTGGAATATCTCTCTTGTAAAACATCTTGATCTTTAGCTTAGGTCCTTGAAACCTTTCCTACAAGCACCAAAATATTTGATACCAATTTTTGGAAATATAGGAGTAATAGAGAGGGGAGGTGAATTAGTTACCACTAAAATAAATCCCAGATCCCTTAGATGTCAAAAATAAAATTTAGACTGAGACAATTTATTATTTTTTATACTCGGTAAACACAGAAAATGTTGGAACTCAGTAAATGTGGAGTGTGAATTACTTTTAGCAGATCTTAAAACATTAAGAATAATTAATTTTCAAGCATAAGAGAAATAACATGAACACATGAGACATCGAGATTTAGCATAGAAATCCAATATGGAAAAAATCACCAATGTAATTAGTTACTATTTTTCAATCTTCTGAAGTGAGCTATGTTAGGAGCCAACCCTATTAAAGGTTACAAAACACACTGTTAGGTGTGACCCTGTTAGAAGATTTAATCACCCTGTTAGGAGTGGCCTTGCAAGAGGTCTTAAAATAATTAAATGAAATTATCACCTTGTTAGATGATTTATAATTGGCAATTAAACCAACTCTGTTAAGAGACTTTAGATTAGTGCTACAATGGTTAGAGAGTAACAATGAAATGACCTAATTGTGATGCAACTGAATTGCTGATTAAAGATCCCTATTCTACTTCATACTTGATCCTTCTTGATCAAATAACACTTTTCTGCTACACAAGGATGTCTGCTTATCCTTCAAGTTTTCTCTCACTCTTTCCTTTTTAATTCAATCAACACATTTGCACACACACTGGAAATCTCAACTTGATCTTTCATTTATATCTTCCAAATTGTCAAGTTAGCACAAATTCAAGTTACAATAACCAATAATGGTTACCATAGTTGGCTAGAACTAATACTTAAAATAATTAAGCTTCTCATGCCAAAACAAAAAAATCCTTTATTAGTTGACCCTACTCAGTAGACACTAGTTCTGAGATGATTTCCTATGTTAACAAATAGAATCTTGGTTAACACTGAAAACTTGCAAAATTCTTTTTATAACTAAGTGAACTCAGTTAGCACTAACTCTATCCAATTGTCCCTTCATTAACCATGCAAACTCAATTAACACTATTTTCTGCCATAATTTCCTTGACACCTGGGTGAGCTTGGTAGATACTGTCTTTGTAGAGTAAACTTTAGAAACACTCAGTAAACAAAGAAAAATATCTTGCTAACCAAGTGAGCTTGGTAAGCACTAACTAACAATTGATATGACATTTGTGTGACATCAAAGAAAACACACATTTAATCAATTGTGTCCAACAATAGGGTCCACACTTAACAAGGAAATTTTATATTAGTACATCATCTTGTGGGTATCATCCCCACCATGGTTTTTCCTCTAATCAAGGGTTTCCCTAGTTAACAAATCTAGTCTTATTGTATATGGTTATCTTTCTATGGTTGTTGCATCTATCATTTGCATGTTTTAGAATTAATAAGGATATGAAGTGTTGTTTTAATTGCATAATTAATTCACCCCCTCCCCTCTCCCACCCCCTCTCTTAGTTATCTTGGTAGACTTTACTTTCTAGTAATTGGTATCAAAGCATCAACTCCTTAAAGAAAATGATTAAAAGCTAGAGCAGATCTATGGTGTATTTTTTAAAACAAAGTTCAAAGTTTTTATGGAGTCAACTATGAAAATTAAAATGAAGAGATGAAGGGATATCTCATATTTATGGGTTTGAGTTACTAGTTGATTATTGTAAGAAAACACTGATGTAATTAAAGAAGATAAGCTTGAGGGTTGTAATGAAACTAAAACTTGTGCATTCATTTACAATATGCTTTCTAGAGAAGCATTATTACTAGTGCTTACTAAAACTCAATTTTGTTAGGAAAAATATTTAAGACTTTCTTATGGAGTTTGGAAAGATTTTAAAGTACATTTCAGGGTTATAAACATCCTCATAATTTTAGATTAAAGAATTGGATATGGTTATTTAAAGATGCAGAAATGATGAAAGTGTAAGAACTTACTTTTATATAATAGCCAATATTTTTACATGAATTAAGACTTATGATGGAGAGATATGAGAAGATGATGTGGTATGGTAAATATTGAAGACTAACAATTGCATACAAAAAGATAACACAAATGATTAAACAGTTTATTCCCTACACATATGATTTTATAGGAGAGGCTCTTCTTGGGAGATTATAGTTACTAGAAATATGGATGAGATAGAGTACAAAATTTCATAGATTTGAATCTGCCTTCAATGCATTAAGGTTCAAACTTACATTGACAAAGAGTGCAGGTGCAAGTGGAGATTATGCTAGTAGTATATTGTCTTAAATTGGAATCACTTTTATTTAAGAGCTTTTAGCTCATGTTTAGTATGTTAGCATTTCATATTCACTCCATAAGCTTACACTTCACTCCTTTTCTCCTCTATCTACAAGTGAGGTTGAACTTAATAAATCCACCTTGATTTTCCATGATCTCTAAATATTCACTCAAGTAGGATCTAATTTGTGAGCATCCTCTCTTTTTAGGACCTCAAAATTCTAGATTGGATTTTTAGATGATATTCCAACACATTAATTCCATATAAAACCCTTACTATTCTTGAACTTAGAAATGAAGACCCTCGAGGTTAACCTTTTGGACTAGGTCAACCTAGTATGACCTAGTCTAGACTAGGTTGATCTAGGTTAACTTGGTCTAGATGAGGCTAACCTAGGTCATCCTAGTCCCAAGGTCTCCATTGATTTAGGTCTTGGAAATTTTTAACTCTCTTGTTAAAATCGTACTTGTGTAGTGTAAGTGTTCCAAAGGCGTGTTTACATTGCTACCCAAGAGACCTAGCTTGTCTCTTCTAGGTACCTACTCCTCCTAGGACCTTTATTAGCTTAGATAATTAACTAATACCATTCCAAAATCCTCTCCAAGAGTTTGGTCATTTTTTCTTACCCTTAGAAGACTAACACCCTAGTTTTAATACTCTTCTCCACAACTCACTTAGAATTCTCTAAGTGTAACTTGCTCACAAACTCCATTCTTCATTGTAGAGTCATCCATCAACATGAGACCACTCCAATTTTGTGCTTTTGAGTCTATTTACAAAGATCTCTTTTCTTCTCTCTTATTAGTTTTAAGATTTGGTGTCTAGGAAGCCTAATTAGGCCTAATACCAATTAACCCTTGATAATGACTAAATCCTCTTTCTTTCCAAATCTATCCAAGCAACCTAGCAAATAAATTTTAGATTTGTGCACCATTTTGGATTTTTGAAAGGATTTTGTAGGTCATATGCTCCTAGGTTGTCCATATAGGTGATTCCTATTATCTAGGTCTAATATGGCTAGAAGTCCTATTTCCTAGGACAAGACAGTAAAGTTGTTTGAAAACACCCCCAAAATGGTTGTTAGAAAAGTTAGTCCACCAAGATAGTTGAGGGGTGGGGGGTAAATAAGTTATCCAATAACAAAAACATTTATAAACCTTAAATAATCTTAACCATTCAATCAAAGTAAAAAACAACCATAACAAGATACACATATAGAATTACACCATATATGTTAACTAGGGAAACCCTTGACAAAGGGAAAATCCTAGTGGGAATTATGCCCACAAGATGATGTACTAATATAAATATTCCTTGTTAGAAAATAGGCCTAGTTAGGAGTCCATTACAAAATTTAGTACATATGAGTCTATGTTAAGAGACTTTGAATCCCTATTAGGAGATTCCAACCTTGTTAGGAGTTGTGCAAACCCTATTAGGAGTTGTGGAAGATAGAAGGACCAACTATTTAAACAACTTCTAGGGCATGACCACTGAACTCACTGTCCAACTAATCTCTTAATTATTCCTTCCAGAATAATTATTTGTACTATAATTTAACTTTTTCCTTTAATCTTTTCAATCAAACCAATCATTGTCAAACCTTGTAGACTAGGCACAAACCTCAGATCCAAATATCAAACTTCAAATCACACAATAAAACCTTAGCAATAAATTTTCCTACACCATTTCTCCACTCTTCTTGTCTTCACATTCCACTCTTTGTGATACTTACAATCATTTCTCCCTCTACTCCATGATAAAGGAAAATCTCATTCTTTTATACCGAATCAATAAAACAATTCCCTTAGCTAGCTATTACACCTTCCCAATAAATTATTATAGGACCTTATTAAGAACATGTTACACTTAGCAAAATCATTAATCTTTCACTTTGTAATTCGAATAACTTTCCATATGTGTAATAGTATGATGAGTTAGATTTTCTATATCATCTTTATAATGTCTTCTTCACATCTTTAACTTTGACTTCTAGAATAAGATCTCTGCTAAGAGATATAACAAGTTTACCAAAACATGCTTCTGTAAACTCTATCTCAAAATAGTCTTCATTGAAACTATTAGATACAATTGATTAATTTTGTGTTATATTTGATGTTACAAAAATGTTATATCAATTGATAGATAATGCTTACTGAGCTCACTTGGTCACTAAAGATAGCTTTCCTTGACTACTAAGCATTCATAGATTTACTCTGAATAGATGATAGTGTCTATTGAGCTCACTCAAGTGTCAAACAAATTAAGGAAGAAAGGGGTGTTAACCGAGCTCACTTGGTTAACAAATGGAAAGTTAGATAGAGTTAGTATTCACCAAGTTCACTATATTGCTAAAGGATTTCTATAAGTTTGCATTGTTAACCAAGCTTATGTTGGTTAACACAAGAAATCATTCTAAAGTTAGTTTCTACCAAGAAGGGTTAGCTTACGAAGGATTTTTCTTGTTTTGGCATATGAAGCTTAATTACTTTATGTATTCATTCTAGCCCACTATGGTGATGAATATTGGTTATTGTAATTTGAATTTGGGCTAACTTGACAATCTAGAAGGTATAAATAAAAGGTCAAGTTGAGATTTCAAGGATGTCTAAGTGTGTTGATTGAATTGAGAAGAAAAGAGAGGGAGAAAACTTGAAGGATAAGTAGGTATCCTTATGGAGTAGAAGAGTAATATTCAATCAAGAAGGATCAAGTTAAAGTAGAATAGAGATCTAGATTCATCAATTTAGCTCCATCAGAATTAGGTCATTCCATTGTTACTTTCTAACCATTGTAGTAGCGATCTAAAATATCTTAATAGAGTTCACTTAATAGCCAGTTGTAGATCTTCTAACAAGTTGGCAATTGCATTGAATTTTTTTAAGACCTCTTGCAAGACCACTCTTATTAGAGTGATTCAATCCTCTAATAAGGTCACACCTAATAGTGTGTTTTGTAACCTTTATTAGGGTTGGCTCCTAACAAGGCTCACTTCAGAAGAGTGAAAAATAGTAACTAGTTACATTGGTGGTTTTTCCCAAATTGGGCTTCCATGTTAAATCTTGGTGTCTCATGTGTTCATGTTATTTCTCTTATGCTTGCAAGATTAATTACTATTAATATTTTAATATTTTCTAAAAGTATTTCACACTCTGCACTTACCGAGTTGCAACATTTTTTGTATGTCTACCAAGTAATAGCAACAATCAATTTTCCCAGTCTAAATTTTATTGTTGACATCAAAGGGATCTAGGATATATTTTAGTCATAACTAATTCACCCCCCTCTCAGTTACTCCTATATTTCCAACAATTGGTATTAGAGCTTTTGGTGCTTGCGGGAAAGGTTTCAAGGACCTAAGCTAAAGATCAGGATGTCTTACAAGAGAGAAATTCCAAATCCAAATAGAGACAACTTTTCAGCATGGCAAGGACTCATGAGACTTCATCTAGCCACCATTAGTGATTTAGGCTACAAATAGCTTGATGAAGAATACAAAACTCTTACTTGTACATCATCTGTTAGAGATCTTGCTGAGAAAAAGAACCATAACATCATGATGATTGATATTTCATCTACTCTCAGCTATGATGAATTTGTTGAGATCAAAGACTATAAAACTACTTTTGATATGTGGAACAAGCTAAATGTTATCTATGGTGGTGATGAAAATGTAAGGAGATCCAAAGCAGAAAGCCTTAAAGGACAGTTTGATCAAATGAGAATGAGATAAGATGAAAATGTTGCCAAATATGTGGAAAGAATCAAACCTAGTGTCAGTGCAATCAAAGCTTCTAGAGGAGAAATCAAGGAAGAAATTGTTGTAAGTAAAGTTCTCAAAACTTTTCTTCCTATCTATGCAATTAGAGCATCTAATATTCAAGAAAAAGAGATGTGACCCAAATCACAAGTTAAGTTTGGTTACCTTGGTAGGAAGATTGACAACTTTTGAGCTAGATAACTTTGACAATTATGTTCTAGCTTCAAAAAATGTTGAGTTTGCATTTTAAGCTAAACTTCACTTAAAGGGAAAGACAAGAAAATAAAGGACATTCATTCAAAAAGTGAAGAGGAAAGCTCTGACGGTAATCTTAAAGTTGTTGAACTTCTAGAAGTAGAGGAAACTATAAAGGTATAGTTCCTTTAGTCTACTTTTCATGTAAAGAAATTGGTCATATTGCTACCAGGTGCCCAAATAGAGAAAGAAAGGACGAAAATAAGAGCCACAAGTATAAAGACAAGAAGGAATCCAAAATCACAAATCCTTCAAAAACGAGGTAAGAAGACTTGTTTTATGGCTAAACATTCTAATAATAGTAAAGATGAAGTAGGAAACAATATATGTTGTTGTAAAAGATGAATTTGATGAAGAAGATGATAAGGTGGCACTTATCTCTCATGTTAGTAAAACTAACACATGGATCATAGATAGTGGATGTTAAAATCATATAACTAGAGAGGAAACTAAATTTGAACACTTTGAATAGTATAATGGAGGTAGTGTAAGGTTTGGAAACAATGAACCTTATTGCATAAAAGGAAAAGGTTGAATCTCATTAACCAATGAATTTGTATGTGATGATGCCTATTGGGTTGAAGGATTGAAACATAACCTACTAAGTGTAGCATAACTAATCAACATTGGATTCAAGGTAGAATTCATGCATGGAAAGGAAAGGTTGCTAGATGACAAAGGGAATCCGATTGGATTAGGCAAATAAACAAGAGTTAACCTATTTTATCTTGATCTTGCTGATTGCTCATATATTATTTCTCAAATGGAAGAAATTTGGTTATGGCATAGAAAACTATGTCATGTAAACTTTGATAATATGGTCAAGATAAGAAAATTCAAAAAATTAAGAGGTATCCCTAGTTTGAAGAAATCAGATGTTAGATTATGCAAAAATTATCAGATTGGCAAAATGGGAAAGACTAGTCTTAATAGAAAAAACTATCAATTTGAAGATGTCTTGGAAATTATGCATACTAACCTATGTGGACCCATTGGAATAAAAAGTTATAGTGGAGAAAAATTCTTTATTCTTTTTTTTGATGACTATTCTAGAATGATTATTGTTATGTATCTTAGAGAAAAGTCAGAAGTGTTTGAGAAATTCAAATGCTATCTAGCAAGAGTTAAAAAAAAGAAATAGGAAAAAGATTGAAATGCTTAAGATTAGATAGAAGTGGTGAATTCATCTCAAAATAATTTAATAATTTTTGCATTGAAAGAAGAATCAAAAGGCAAGTATCAGCCCCTAGCAGTCCTAAGTAGAATGGAATAGCTAAAAGAAGAAATAGATCCACCATGGATTATGCAAGTACTCTAATGATTGAAAAAAAATGTTGCTATCAAATACTGGAAGGAAGTAGTCAGCACTACAGTTCATACTTTAAACCAAGTATAGTTGAAGGACTCGCATAAAAAAACCTATGAATTATGGTATGGCTACAAACCCAATGTAACTTACTTGAAAGTATTTGTTAGTAAATGTTATATCTTGAAAGAGTCTAGAAAAGGCAAGTTTTATGTGAAAGGGTATCAAGGTATATTCTTAGGAAATTCCTATAGAAGTAAGGCATATAAATGTTTGAATTTGTCTACTCATAAAATCATAGAAAGTGCACATGTGAGAATCAATGAGTTTGCAGAAAAGACTAAAGAAGAAAGCAAAAGGGAAGTAGAAGATTACAAAGGATTTGTTTACTTCGAACTTGATACATTGCCAGACACATATAACAATAAGGAAACTTCACCTCCCAAGTCTTCCTTAGCTACTGTGTTGCAAGAAGTACAAACCAAGTCACAGGAACCCAAATCACATTCTAAAGCTACTGAGCCAATGCCTACCGAGTCTAAAGGACCTAATCCTAAAGTTGAAATTCAAAATTAACAAAGTACAATTCATTTAAAAAGAAAATAACCTTTATTGGCCAAATATGTCAAAAGACATCGTGCACTTTATTAGAACCTAGAAGTGTTAAGGATGCTATAGAAAATGAAAATTGGATTGAAGTAATGAATGAAGAAGTAGAATAGATAGAAAAGAACAAAACATGGACTCTTTTTCCTAGGCCTAAAGATAAAAATGTGAATGGAACAAAAGGGGTATTCAGAATTAAGCTAAATGAAGAAGGACAAGTATCAAGAAACAAAGCTAGATTAGTGTGTAAAGGGTATTCTCAAGAAGAAGGAATTGATTATGGTGATAATTTTTCACCTGTTGCAAGATTAGAAAGTGTTAAGACCCTACTTGCATATGCAGCTTATAGAGGATTCAAAGTATATCAAATGGATGTTAAATCTGCATTTCTAAATGGTATTCTTGATGAAGTCTACATTGAACTGCCAAAATGTTTTGTTGATCCTAACAAAAGGGATATCGTCTAAAAATTACACAAAGCACTATATGGTCTTAAACAAGCTCCTAGAGCCTAGTATGAAAGACTACATAAATACTTGATAAAGATTTCTTTTCAAAGAACAAATGATAATAGTAGTCTATACATCAAGGAAGGACTAGATAACGAAATTGTGTTGGCAGAGATATTTGTAGATGATAGTCTTTTTATAGGAAATGATGACCTATGCAAAGAATTTTTAGAATAAATGAAGAAAGAGTTTGAGATGTCCATTTTTGGTGAAATAAAATTCTTTTTTGGATTGTAGATACAATAGAACAAGAATAGTATCTATATCACCCAATCCAAGTATGTAAAAGAGATACTCAAGAAATTTGGTATGGAAGATTCTAAACTAGTTGTTACCCCTATGTGTACTAGACTCAAGCTTACCAAAGATGATGACTCCAGAGAAGTAGATCAGATCTTATATAGATCAATGATTGGAAAATTATATTATGTAGTTCACATAAGGCCTAATATTGCTTTAGTAGTTAGGATAGTGGCAAGATTCTCAGCTAAACCTAGAGAAAATCATATGATGGAAATCAAAATAATTTTGAGATATCTAAAAGGTATTGAAGACTATGGCTTATGGTACAAAATTGGAGGAAACCTAGACCTAAAGGTATTCATTGATGCTAATTAGATAGGAAATCTTGATGATAGAAAAAAAACAAGTGGTGGATCTTTCTTTCTTGGTAAAAGACTAGTATCTTGGTCAAGCAAGAAGCAAAACTACACATTCTAATCCACAATAGAAGCAGAGTATGTAGTAGCAATAGTGAATTGTTCTAACATTGTTTGGTTCAAGAAAATGCTAGAAGGAATGAAGGTTGAAATCAAAGAGCTAGTAGTCATGTATTGTGATAGTACTAGCATAATTAACATATCTAATAACCCAGTGATGCAATCCAAAACAAAGCACATTGCTATAAAATATCACTTTGTTACAGAACTGGTGTAGTACAAAGAAATTAGATTGGAATATGTCAATATAAAAGAGAAAATTGTAGACATATTCACCAATCCATTACCTAAGGATGTATTCTTGTATCTAATAGGTAAGGTATGGGTCATTCCCTTATCTAAAGCTCACTAAATAAAGTTTAGCAATATATCAACAAGAACCAAGCTATAGATCAATTAGTTGATGTAGCATAATCAAGAGAATATTGTATATGAATCAGTAGTTAAGGTACTTTGATACAAATTTGACATGTGTTGTCTTTGGCATGTGTTGTTAAAGAGGGAGAAGTTTACTATCATATCTTTTATCTTTCTAAAATTTTGTAGAGGGAAAAGTTTGAAGAAATTTTGTAGAGGGAGAATTTTGAAAAGAAACTATGCAAAGGAAAAATATAGAATAAAGGAGAAGTTCTTGTGTAAAATCAAAGAGGGAGAAATTTTCTATCAAAAGGAATCTTGTTCTCAAATTTTCATTATGTTATGACATACAATGTTGCCATCAATGCCAAAGAGGGAGATTTTTGGATAAAATTGATTAATTGTGTGTTGTCTTTGATGTTACAAAAATGTCATATCAATTGACAGACAATGCCTAACAAGCTCACATCGTCAGTGAAGATAGTTTTCCTTGTCTACCGAGCATTCACAGGTTTACTCTAAATAAATGACAGTGTCTACTGAGCTCACTTGGGCATTGAAGGAATTAAGGAAGAAAAGAGTGTTAAGCAGGCTCACTTGGTTAATGAAGGGAAAGTTGGATAGAGTTAGTGTTCACTGAGTTCACTTGGTTGCTAAAAAATTTCTACAAGTTCAAAGTGTTAACTAAGCTTCTATCGATTAACACATGAAATCATTCTAAAGTTAGTTTCTACTAAGAAAGGTTGGCTTATGAACAATTTTTCTTGTTTTGGCATATGAAGCTTAATTACTTTATGTATTGATTCTAGCCAACTATGGTGATGAATATTGGTTATTGTAATTTGAATTTGGGCTGACTTGAGAATCTAGAAGGTATAAATAAAAGGTCAAGTTGATATTTCTAGGGTGTGCAAGTGTGTTAATTGAATTGATAAGAAAAGAGAGGGAGCGAACTTGAAGGATAAGCAAGTATCCTTGTGGAGTAGAAAAGTAATATTCGATCAAAAGGATCAAGTTTAAGCATAATAGAGATCTAGATTCAACAATTCAGTTGCATCACAATTAGGCCATTCCATTGTTACTTTCTAACCATTATAGTAGTGATATAAAATCTCTTAATAGAGTTGGTATAATAGCCAGTTCTAAATCCTCTAAGAAGGTGGCAATTCCATTGAATTGTTATAAGACCTCTTGTAAGGCCACTCCTAGCAAGGTGATTAAATCCTTTAATAGGGTCACACCTAAAAGTGTAGTTTGTAACCTTTAATAGGGTTGGCTCCTAATAGAACTCACTTTAGAAGAGTAAAAAATAGTCACTAGTTACATTCGTGGTTTTTCCCAGATTGGGTTTCCATGTTAAATCTGGGTGTCTCATGTGTTCATGTTATTTCTCTTATGCTTGCAAGATTAATTACTTTTAATGTTTTAAGATCTGCTAAAAGTAATTCACACTCTACATTTACCAAGTTACAACATTTTATATGTGTTTACTGAGTAATAATAGCTATCAATTTTCTCAGTCTAAATTTTATTGTTAAAATCTAAGGGATCTGGGATATATTTTAGTGGTAACTGATTCACCCCCCCTCTTAGTTACTCCTTCTATATTTCTAATAGAAACTTGTGTAACTTCTTCTAGAATTAATATGTTATGATTCCAAGGTTGGCTACATATACTAGACACTTAGTAGTATCTCCTTTTAACCTTTTTAGTGAAAATACTCAATGATCTCTCCATACCAACTTGATCTTTCCACTACTTTTCTGTTAAATACCACAAAAAATTACTATATTAACATCAATGACAAACATAGTCATGAGTGTAACATATCATAGTGATCTAGTCATGTTTCTACAATACTCCCCAATATAAGTATCATCAAAATTCATGCTTCCAACAATCTCTCCCTTTGTCATTGATGACAACATAGATGAAAAACATCTAGTTCCAAAAGTACCAACTACAAAAGATTGTTAACTTTTCTTTTTAAATCCTCTTCATCAATCATTCTTCCCCATTGATATACCTCAATGTGCTCTATATTAAACTTTTTTTCCATGCTCAAACTATTTTTCATGTTGTAACTTCTCCCCCATTAACATCAATGTCAAATGTTTCAGAAATCATCAATAATTGTAACAATTGTCTCTAACTTGCTCAAGTGTTCAAAGAAACTATTCAAAAAAAAATCCACCAAGAGTCCTAGATGAATTTTTTCATCATAGGTACTCCCACATAGAAGAAACATCAACATTTAGTCCAGAAAGATAATAGTGCTCTATTACACTAGGCTGATGCACTCTTGCATTATCTACTCTGATGTTGGAAGGGGTATAACCTCTCTAGCATACCTCACAAATACTGAAAACTCTTTTTGGGAAGAGGCTTGGTGAAAATATTTGCAATATGCTCTTTGATGCACACATACTCCAATCTAATTTGTTTTTCTACAACTTTCTCTCTCAACATGTGATACTTTTTAGAAATGTGCTTAGTTTTAGAATGCAACACTAGATTCTTTGACATATTCATTGTTCTTTTGTTGTCACAATGTATGACAAAATGATTCATTGAATTCTATCCTTATATCATTCAACATCTGCTTCATCCAAACAGCTTGATTAAAATTGTTTGTTACTGCAACATATTCTACTTTAGTTGTACTTTGTGAGATACGGTCTTGCTTGTTGCTTAGCCGAGAGACCAATCTTCCTCAAAGAAAGAAGGCTCCACCACTAGTGCTCTTTCTCTCATCCACATTAGCTACCCACTCAGCATTAGTATAAGCATATAAAGTAAAATCATTAGATCTAACATGCCACAATCCAAACTCTGGCATTCCTTTTAGGTATCTAAATATCCTTTTAATTGCTAGATAATGTGCTTCTCTAGGATTAGCTTGAAATCTTGCAAAAATTCCAACTACATTTGTTATATCTGGCCTTGTATAAGTCAAATATTGCAATCCTCCTATTGGAACTCAAAATTGAGTTCTCATTTTGAGCGTCTATTTGGAATTTTGAGTCAAATCAAGTCCCATAAATGCCCATAAATGCATGTGTACCTAGTTGTACCTTTGATGCCCCTGAGGAGTTTAATATTTATAACACCTTCCATTTAGCCTGTCCACATGTTCCATGATGATAAATTGCCATTCTGAGCTATTTTGTGAAGTCTCATTTTCAACAAATGTCAAATCTGCATTTTTCACCAAAGTGTCAAACAGTGACAGGACGCCTTGTTTGCATCTAAATATCTTGCACCTAGAAATGTTTTGTGATTTACCACTTTTGGAATATCTAGTGTCCATACCCAAGAACCTATGTTTTAGATTTTGAGACATTTTGAGTCTGTTTGACTAGGTTTCAAATCCCTCAAAGTTGGTCATTAAATATTTTGTGCATTTGTGTAATTGTTCACATTTTTGGGAACCCATGTTTGATGTGCTATAATTTTGACCCAATTGATCAAAATGTTGACATTCATTTTGCATTGCAATGTAGACATCAGCGACTTGTTATGTTTCAAGTTTTGACTCATGACAAATCTGTTTCATTGGTTTTCAAATGTGATTCAAAATGCAATTTTTGAAGTTTTACTGGTGTCAACATTTGCAGATTGATCGGTACCCCCGTTCGTGATGTTATAACTCAAGATTCGTGATTGGTAAGATCGAATGGATTATACCATTATGTTTTCCACTAATTATATTCCAAGTGTGTCAGTTTTGAGGTCTTGAAAAATCCATTTGCACACTTTTCTAGGTCATTTCCATTTGTAAAAATCACTTTTTTGTCATTGTTTCAATCTGCAAAATCCAAGTAGCCTACTTTGACCGCTCACAAAATGCATCTTGTTATTCATCATGAGCCCAAATTATAGATCCATAATACCCTCATGACATAGAATGAACGCTCTAGTTTTCATCTTCCCAAGTTTCCATTTGCTTAGTTTTCAAGGCCAAATCCAAATGTAATTTATTGTTTTTTGACGTATTTATCTAGAGGTAAATTTAGGAAGGCAACTTTGATGGTCAATATCTTTTTACCTCAATTTTTTCATGAGATGAGATTCGACATGGTAAAAGTATACGGAACAAGGAGTCAATGTGCCAGTTTCTAGAGCTTGATCAAGTATTCTAGTCAATTTTTAAGGCCAGTCAACAAAAAATCTGGCATCAATTTGGTAGTTTGTAGATAAGTGATATAGTGAGCTTTAATTGATGGTTCAGCGATTGAAAGTAATCCTAATCAGTTCAAGATGGTTAATGAATCAGTTACAATTATTAGTTGTTCAAAAATGAATTTTTGTTTAGCCGAACCCACTTTGGGGCCCAGCTAAATTCATCAAATTTGTGACAGCTGGTAAGGATTTAAGATGGCTTGGACAAAGCACTTATGAACATGAAGAAATGAGAAGGTTTGAAATAGAGGAGAAATGTATCCTTGAAACAAATGGAAAACACAATGTAAACAAAAAAAAAAAAGAGTTCCCATTTTTGTGACTATAAATATGTTTACTAATCTTGTTTTTTCTCCATCACCATCAGATACAGTGGCTATTCTCAAAAAAAAAAAAGGAATGGGCATTTGATTTGCTTCCCTCATTTTGGTGACATAGAGATTGGAGTTTTGATGGTGGAACACAAATCTTTATATTATCATCTTCCTCACTCAATCTTTGTTGAAACTGTTTTCATAGGTCAAATGGAATGCGGTATATTTTAGTTGAAGTTTTAAAAGCCATGGGAAAAGAAAAGATTCATATTAATATTATGGTCATTGTCCATGTTGACCCTAGGAAGTCAACTACCATGGGGCATCTGATGTATAAGTTGGGTGGCATTGACAGGCGTGTGACTGAACATTTTGAGGATGCTGCTAAGATGAACAAGAGGTCATTTAAGTATTCTTGGGTGCTCGAGGCTAGTATTTCTAAGTTCAACCAACCTTGCAGCAAGTGGAATGAAAGATCACCCATGGCATGAACAAAAGGATAGTCTACAAGGCATTCCATGTCTATTGGAGGATATCTCATGCATCAAGGGAGATTAAAAAATAATGAAAAATATCAATTAAAGGTAGCATATGAAAGAATTGAAAATAGGGCAGCTTCATAGAGGTGAAGGCTTTTCTCCAACTATGAAACGAGAATAAGGTTGCAAAGTTCTTCAGAAAAAGATAGTTTGAGTATTTTGCTTCGATCCAAGGTCCTGATGGAGAATCTCTTATGAATCCTGCTGATCTAATGTGTGTTGTTGTTCCTGTATTTCCACCATCAGACTCATTTTTAGTTAGAGATGGATGTTTAAGAAGCAAGCCACATGTAACGAGAGTCTTCCATTGTTAAGAGGCAAAGGAAGCATTCATGCTAGAGGGAAGATGTCTTTAGAGCACAAGATAGCCGAGGAAGCCCACATCCAAGTTGAAACAAGCTGCAGTGCAAAGGAGCTAGAGAAAGTAAAAATAAGGAGCTTAAAATAGTGCACACTGCATTACAAAGAATGCCTTATGCTTGACAAAGAGCAAGAAAATTTGCACACATTGAAGGAATACCATGCACAGAGAAAGGTGAGATTAACACAAGAGAAATCACCAAGTAGTTGAAAGAAACCATAGTTAAACAAGGAAGCCATCCACTATAAATTAAAAGCATATCTACACAGCTAAGGTTAAAGGTGAGATCCCATGCAATATGAATGGCTAAAGAACCTCCAAGCATAGATAAAGAAAGAGATGACATAGAAAATGATCATTTTCTACCAAATAAAAATTCCAAATTTATTTCAACTATCAAACCCCATGCTGGATAATATCATAGCACTTCTGCTTTGTCTATTGCCAATGGACATAAAAAAAAATCTTCTAGATATGTGTTTGAAATTGAGATTCCACTTAATAGAATTTACAAGTGTTTTACTAATTTTCCAGATTTACTGGTTGAAAACGAAGGTAGTTTAGTGCAATCCTAGTCTGGTGGATTGCAAACAGGTGGTCAAGGTAGGGGAAATAGAACTATGTATGGAGTGAGGACAAATGGATTTAGAGCATCACCAAATTCATCAGAAGGTTTATGGTATATTCTAGATGCTATAAGGCCCCATAAAAAAAGGTCTTCCATGCATTGAAAAGAGAGAATCTACATGGTGTTGAACAAGGATATCATTTCACAGATGGTGGATACACAACCAATAGGGAAAGTTATAACAAGATTTAGTCCCATATTGGGGATGGGAAATAATTATTAATGTTTAAATACATCCTCGCTCACCCTTGACCATGTCTAAACAAGTTGGGCTTTTGCAAGCTATTCACCAATGAACAGACGGACCCACTATAGCCAACCTATGTACATGAAGATAGATGGATCTGAGTGATGGACAATTTTGAACAAAAGAGCTCATCAGCTGATGTGGCGGGATGTGCCCAGATATTGACATGTGTCTGCATTGTGTGGTGGGTGCAAGCCCACAAAATAGAAGCACTCACTGGTTAAATAATGTGAAATAGTGGGTACCGTACATGTGGTGGCATGGGCCTAGTCAGTGATGAGCTGGAAATCAATAGAAAATCAAGACCAATGCATGAGATTGTGCCATGTGGCCCAGATCAATGGCTAGCTCATGCCCGCTTCTCGAAGATGCAAGGTGGTTAAAAAATGTAGGTAAGCCGGTGGGTACCATGTTGTGATGAGGTAGCGAGTTGAGGTCAACCAATCAGAAGCTACCACATGGCAAAAAGATGGTCAAAGCCTGTTGACGTAGATGGAGGCATAAGGGAGAAATTTAAAATGTAAAAATTTGATATGTTTTTCAAAAGGGTACATGGATGACTTTTAAATTCAAAAGCGACTTTTAATATAAAGTATGAACATTAGATGGATTTAAATGTTTGAAAATTTTTAATTTTAAATAGTTGCAAACCTAAACTTTCTACCAGGGGAGTGATTTTCAAATCAACTTTCTAGAGGTTTCCTATGGGCTAACATAGTGATATTATTTATCATCAAAATCGTGAGAAGATGAACTTTCCAATTATAGAGTTAATTTCTACATAGGAATTCATGGGTTCAAGTTATAACTAGAAATGTGAAATTTTGGGGCCTTCTCAATAGAATGAGCTAAAATTGAAAATGTAGTTGCATGATCAATAAAAAATAGTGAAAATGAAGTTGGGGTCATTTCTAAGTCAATTAAATGGGTTTTCACTAGCATTTTCATGAAGTTATTAGATATTTTGATAACTCAAAATTTTTCATCATTTCATCAAAAATATTTTCAAATCAGTTACAAAGTAATGATGAAAAAAAAAAATCAGATCAATGGTACAAAGAAGAGAGAGGTGATTCAGTTTCAAGAGATTGAATTTCACGTGGACAGATGTTAGTTGCATAACAGATCTAGGAATTTATCTTCTTCCTATATCATTCCCTTTCTTTCTCATTATAATTGGTTTTAATTTTTTTTGGAGAGAAAACCACTCACTGCTATGATACTAGGTTTTGGTTCTAGCTTTTGATGTGTTCCCATGACTATGACACCATTCTTTTAGCATAATTCTCTTTTATGAATAGCATTAGGGAGGATAATATAGCAAGTTCTGATATGTTAGGTGTTTTAATGTTTTCATTTCATGCATTTGGTTGTATTGTTTCAGGGAAATGAATACAAATGAGAAAGATCTTCATTAGTTTCATTCTGATTCTCGTCTCCTGTCTTAGTAATCTTCAATGTTTTATGGACTTTGAACAAAGAGCATAGGTCATAGTTGTAGTCCCTTAAGGTTGTGTGTTGTTTCATTATTGCTTTTAATTCAAGGAATTATGTAAATGCTTCAGAGAAATCAATAGGGTTACAAGTTTATTGGGAAGGATATCATGTAAGAATGAGGTTTAGATTGAGCATAGATGTTTATTTACAAGGTGAATAGATCGATTATATATCTGAATATATAAAATAGTATCAAATATCTATATGTATGTGATTGATTCATGGGTTTTCCCAATAGATAAGGCATTGATCAATTATAGGATCATTAGTCCTTACTGGTGCATATTTGAGGTTTTGCTGAATTCAACATCATTAATCAAACATTTTATTTTTCTTTCATGTTGAAGAACCTAAATGTGATGCCCTCACTCAGCATGTGAATATCACAGGATTTTCAATTTACTACTATAGAATTATGTTATTACATGAGTTATTAGGAGATATAAGGGTCATAACCTTCTTTGTTAGATCTAGGGATATGTTTTGCATTGGTACCATATTAATTGGATCTGAGGTTCACCCGCCTAGGTTTTGCAAAGCCTGAAGTAAAGGAGTTATGCATTATAGTTGGCCCAAGACTATAGTCTAGTGTATCTATCATAGGAATTTGCTAGCCTTAGATGCATTTATCTAGTTTCCTAGTCATTTTCAAAACTATTAAATTAGGAGCCAACAAAATGGTGACTCTGCTATGGAGTTTTGTTGTGATTCATGATAGATAAACCTTGAAAATTTAAAGGGATTGAACACAAAAGAAGGAATGACATGGAGAAAGCTTCATGCAGTAGTAAGTTGATGTGTTTTGTCCATTTCCTTACTATATTTTCATGTTCCCCAATGAGCTTTATTCTCTTATAGCAATAGTTCCTAAATTGGATGCAAATCTAGTTTAGAAATGAGTATGTATTTAGTTAGTTCAATTTGGTGTGAGTTGCTATTGTAAGTTCAGAGTCAAGATTGTTTTAAAGTGGTTTCTCTCTTCTAAGTTTTGAAGTTTTTCAAGTTCTATAAAGTGAAAATCCAATTCAGATCTGTCATGTTAAAAATCATGCTTTAATTTTTTCTCAAAATTGTGAGTGGTGACTCTCTAAAGGATCTCTGTACCAATGTAGATTGGTTATGTAGAAATGCTTTCAAAAAGTTTTTAGTTAAATCAACAAGATCTGAAAGTTATGTGAAGTTTCAGGCAAGAAGAGAGATCTATATAACTTGTTGATTAATAAGTTTTGAAGTGTTGTTTAATCTGTTGTCATAAGAGTCTTTGAAATGATAAGAAATGGATCATACCTATGATTTCATTTAGTACTCCTCAAGGAGATAGCAACTCTACAAAGGATATGATCAGTGGTGTGAGGAATTGGGATCAACACCAAGCCAATTAGTAGATCAGTGGTTTCATGCAACAACACTTGAGGTATTTCATTTTCATGATGTTTTTCTTGTCATGAAAGTAAGTAAGTTTTACATATGTGTTCTCCGTGAAGTGAAGTTTTAGCACTAAGAAGAGGAGAATAGTTTTAAGGTTTTATACACTTCATTAGATCACATTTTAGTTGGTTGTATTTAAGTTTGTAAAGTGTTTTTGAAGTTGATATTGGTAGAAGGGTGTAGATATGCTGCAATTAATGAATACTAAAAGTAATCTTGGTGATTGAGCTTTAAGTTTAAAGGATGTTAAGATTCATTTGAACTAAGATGCAACCGGTTAGTGAAGTTCCTAGATCCATTTCTACCAAGTGGTATATGCCATTAATTTTTAATGGTATTCATGGTTTTCCAAATGTAATTCTTAATGATGCTAGAAAAAGTTTTCCTAAGTTTAATGGGGACCATATTGTTTCAGCTAGTCATCATGTTGAATTGTTTAACGATTTGATGGGTGACTATGAGATTTCTCATGAGGATGTGCACATTAAATTATTTGTCCAAATCTTAGAAGGTGATGCTAGAGATTGGTTTACTTTTTTACCAAAACATTCTATTTCATCTTGGAGTTAGTTGCATTCCACCTTCATGGAGCAATTTGGAGAATAGGTAAGCATATTTGATTCTTATGACAAGTTCTTGAAGGTTCATATTTAGAGTGATGAACTTGTGCCTCAATTCAATATTAGATTTGCTAGATTTTTGAATGATATCCTTGAGAGTTATAGACCCAATGATCAAATGTGTTTATCTATTTACTTTGGTGCATTTGATAAGAAAATGAATTTTCTACTAAGGGATAAGGAACTACAAATATTATATCAGGCTTTTATGACCACTAGAGATATTGAAAATAATTTGAAGTATGGACTTATGAGAGGTCATTTGTCTATGAATGATTTTCGGTATAATGGTCATGAAATAAAATTTGAACATGGTGTTGATGCTCCAGTTTCAAATAACCATATCAATACCCCTATTTTAGGTTTTCATCAAGTGGAAAATTCAAATCAAAATATGTGTATAATTAAGGTTACAAATGACAACACACATGTTCATGATGTTACAATAGTAAGATATATTTCAGACTTTGATAAGGATCAACATTGTGGTGATTTTATGAATCAAGGTTTAGTTACAGTAGTAAGTTCTTCTCATAATAATTATATGTATGATGATGTAACTAATGCTTCAAAGTTTGAGGATGCTGCACCTAAATCTCAGTCTTATGTAAGTGAGAAGGCTGAAAGTTATCTCTCTAATCATGAACTTGATATTGCTGATTTGATATGTCATGGAGAAATAATACAAGATGGATCATATGAACCACACTTATCTTAGTCACAATCAGAAGAATAGAGTGCACATATTTCTAATGTTTCAACAATAGATAGTAAGACAGATTCATTTGATCAGTCAGATATGCAAGAAATGCATTATCTTATTCATAGATTACATCATGTTGAGAATATTATTAAATCTGAAGTTGAAAGACAGTCATCTCAATATGAGTACAAAGAAGCTAAATGTTATCTTCCAATTGATAAAGGTGAAGTTGTTAATCCGGTGTATTTTGAAGAAGCTTCATGTAAAGACAATGGCGATACTTGTTGCTCAAGCCAAGAAGAGGATCATGATAGCATATGTTCATCTTCATGTGAATCAGATGCAAATTGGAAAGAAGAAAGAAATGAAGGGAGTAAGTATTCTTATGTTAGTAAAGGTACGAGTTCTAATTCTAAATCTGAAAGTGAAGTTTCATTTTAGAGTTATACAAGTCAGCTAGATGTTGAAATTTGTGAAGAAGATTTGTCTAAACAATATGAAGATAAAGAGGTTATCCATAAAGACGGATTACCTAATTGTGTAGAAGAGTGTCTTGAGGATGAGTGCAGTGATGATCAGTATATGAGTGATCCTAAGATTAATTCATTAGCACCCATTGGTAAGATAAACAATGATAGGATTGCAAGACATTTGAATCACCTACATGAAGACAATGAAAGTAACTTCTATTTATTTTCTACATGTTTTGTTGATGGAGTAGATAGTGAGTCTGCATGTAGTTTTGATTTTTCTTCACATGCTGAAAGTCTCTGTGAAGATGAAATGGGTAATGGTTTTAAAGTGTATACTAATGCTTTATATGATGAGAATCCTGATGATGATCAGCCCATTTTTTGTCAAAATGTTCAAAGAGGGTCATTGCATGGAGTTATCAATCCTTTGTTTGAAGAGCACATGGACGATTCAAATTTAGTGGAGAATGAGTTTAATGATGATAATTTATCCTACTGCTATGAGAAATTAGATTGTTCTTCTTCTGAATATGATAGTGAGTATGATCATGACATTGCATCTAATTATGATAACAAGGTGTTTGATGAGATGGTTATTGAAAATCTACCTACACCTTGCAAGAATTTTTATGATGAATGTTTTAATATGACTAATCCATTTGCTGATTGTGAGGAATCATTGAAGGACTCCAGATTAGTTTCAAATTTTTACATTGATGATATATGTGAGTACAAGTTAGAGTGTTCATTTGAGTATCATTTGGTTATGCATGAGGATACACATTTTCAAAGTATGTGTGATTCATTTCCCCAAGTTGAGTATGCAGCCTTCCTATTCAAAGTTGATAGCATGCATGAGTCATTAAATGAAGAGTATTTTTAGTTTCAATATGATATATTTGAGCATGCTGATCAGTACTTTCATAATGAAAAAGTTGTAGAAAATGAAGCTAGTTGTTTTATGCATTATGAAAGTGAAGTTGTAGATTTAGTTTTACCAAGAGAGTTGAGTCATGATGCTAATCTGATTGGTGAAATTGATAGAATAAATATTTCCACTTTACCTCATACAAGTTCAGATAAGAATGAAGTTTTTGACAGAGGTAAAGATTTTTGTTGAAGTTTGGTGGTCCGCAGCCATCGTGTGTACATAGTAGGAGTAGTTGTCTTTGCTTTCAATAAAGCTGTTCAAGGGAAGTTTTTGGTGTGTGGTCTACTTTACCCAAAGATCTAAAATATTGCCATGCCTGCAAGGGGCATGCATCCCCAAATAGAGCCACTATTGGCGCTCAAAACTGACTTCTCATTTTGAGCATCTATTTGGAATTTTGAGTCAAATTAAGCCCCATAAATGCCCATAAATGCATGTGTACCTGGCTATACCTTTGAGGCCCTTGAGGTGTTTAATGTTCCTAAAACCTTCCATTTAGCCCATCCACATGTTCCATGATGATAAATAGCCATTCTGAGCCATTATGTCAAGTCTCATTTTGAGCAAATGTCAAATCTGCATTTTTCACCAGTGTCAAACAGCAACAGGAGGCCTTATTTGCATTTGAATATCTTGCACCGAGAATTGTTTTGTGATTAACCACTTTGGGAATATGTAGTGTCCATACCTAAGAACTTATGTTTTAGATTTCAAGTTATTTCAGGTTTGTTTGACTAGGTTTTGAATCCCTCAAAGTTGGTCATTTACTGTTTTGTGCATTTGTGTAATTGTTCACATTTCTAGGAAGCCCTATTTGGCATGCTATAATTTTGACCTAGTTGACCAAAATGTTGAAATTCCTTTTACATTATATTTTAGACATTAGGGACTTGTTATATTTCAAGTTTCAACTTATAACGAGTCTATTTGATCAGTTTTCAAACACGATTCCAAACGCAATTTTTGAAGTTTTACTGCTGTCAACATTTGCACATTGATCGGTACCCCTGTTCATGATATTATAACTCAAGATCTATAATTGGTAAGATTATTAATACTCTAAGTGTATCAATTTTTAGGTCTTGACAAATCCATTTGCACACTTTTCTAGGTCAATTCCATTTGCAAAAATCACTTTTCTGTCATTGTTTCAATTTGCAAAATTGAAGTAGCCTACTTTGACCGCTCGCCAAATGTGTCCTATTATTCATCATGAGCCCACATTGCAGACCCATAATGTCCTCATGACAGAGAATGAACACTCTAGTTTTCATCCTCCCAAGTGTCCATTTGCCCAATTTTCAAGGCCAAATCCAAATGTAATTTGTTGTTTTCTGACATGTTTATCTACAGGTGAATTTAAGAAGGCAAACTTCATGATCACTATATTTTGACCCCAAATTTATCATGAGATGAGATTTGACATGGTAAAAGTATGTGAAACAAAGAGTTAGTGTGCTAGTTTTGAGAGCTTGATTAGGTGTTCTAGTAAGTTTTTAAGGCCAGTCAATAGACCTTCTAGCACCAATTTGGCAGTTTGTAGATAAGTGATAAAGTGAGCTTGAATTGATGGTTCAATGATTGAACTTCATCCTAATAAGTTGGAGATGGTTAATGAATTAGTTACAATTATTAGTTGTTCAAAAATAAAAAATTTTAGTGTCGGACCCACTTTGGGGCCCAACTAAATTCATCAAATTTGTGACAGCTAGTAAGGATTTAAGATGGCTTGGACAAAGCACTTATGAACATGAAGAAATGAGAAGGTTTGCAATAGAGGAGAAATGTATCCTTGAAACAAATAGAAAACACAATGTAAACAAAAAGCAAGAGAGTTCCCATCTTTGCGACTACAAATATGGATACTTATCTTGTTTTTTCTCCATCACCATCAGAGATAGTTGATATTCTCAAAAGAAAAATAAGGAATGGGCATTTGATTTTCTTCCCTCATTTTGGTGACATAGAAATTGGAGTTTTGATGGTGGAACACAAATCTTTATAATGTCATCTTCCTCACTCAATCTTTGTTGAAACTATTTTCATAGGTCAAATGGAATACAATATATCTTAGTTGAAGTTTTAAAAGCCATGGGAAAAGAAAAGATTCATATTAGTATTGTCATCATTGGCCATGTTGACTGTAGGAAGTCAACTACCACGGGGCATTTGATCTATAAGTTTGGTGGCATTGATAGGCATGTGATTGAACATTTTGAGGATGCTGCTGAGATGAACAAGAGGTCATTTAAGTATGCTTGGGTGCTTGAGGCTAGTATTTCTAATGACAGCCAAGCCCATAGCATGTTGAATGAAATATCACCCACAACATGAACAAAAAGATAGTCTGTAGGGCATTCCATGTCTATCGGAGGATATCTCACGCATCAAGGGAGATTAAAAAATAATGAAAAATGCCAATTAAAGGTAGCATATGAAAGAATTGAAAACAGGGCAGCTTCATACAGGCGAAGGCTTTTCTCCAACTATGAAAATAGAATAAGGTTGCAAAGTTCTTCAGAAAAGATATTTTGAGTATTTTGCTCCAATCCAAGGTCCTTATGGAGAATCTCTTATGACTCCCGTTGATCTAATGCACGCTGTTGTTCTTATATTTCCACCTTTAGACTCATTTTTAGTTAGAGATGCATGTTCAAGAAGGAAGTGGCATGTAAGGAGAGTCTGCCATCATTAAGAGGTAGAGGAAGTATTCACATTTGAGGGAAGACATCATTAGAGCACAAGATTGCTGAGGAAGCCCACGTCCAACTTGAAACAAGCTATAGTGAAAAGGAGCCAAAGGAAGTAAAAATAATGAGCTTAAAATAGAGCACCCTACATTAAAAATAAAGCCTCATGCCCGATGAAGAGCAAGCAAATCTGCATGCTTTGAAGGAATACCATGCATAGAGTAAGGGGAGATTAGCACAAGAGAAATCGCCAAGTAGTTGAAAGAAGCCACAATTAAATAAGGAAGTTGTCCACTATAAATTTAAAGAAAAACCACATAGCTAAGGGTATGGGAGAGATCCCATGCAATGTGAATGGCTGAAGAACCTCCAAGCATAGATAAAGATAGAGATGACATAGAAAATGATCATTTTCTACCAAATAAAAATTCCAAATCTATGTCGACTGTCAAACCCCATGCTAGATAATATCATAGCACTTCTACTTTGTGTATTGCTAATGGACATTAAAAAAATTATTCTAAATATGCATATGAAATTGAGATTCTAGTTAATTGAATTTACAAGAGTGTTACTAATTTTCTAGATTTATAGGCTCAAAATGAAGGTAGTCTATTGCAATCCTAGTCTGGTGGATGGCAAACAGGTGGTTGAGGCAGGGGAAATAAAACTATGCATGGAGTGAGGACAAATGGATTAAGAGCATCACCAAATTCATCAAAAGGTTTATGATCTATTCCAGATGCTAGAAGGCCCCATAAAACAAGGTTCCCATGCATTGAAAAGGGAGAATCCACATGGCATTAAATGAGGATATCATTTTAAGGATGGTGAACACATAGCCTGTAGGGAAAGTTATAACAGGATTTAGTCCCACATTTGGGAGGGGACAGAATTATTAATGTTTAAATACATTCCCGCTCACCCTTGACCATGTCTAAACAAGTTGGGCTTTTGCAAGACATTCACCAATGTATAGAGGGCCCCACTATAGCCAACCTATGTACGTGAAGATAGCTGGATCTGACTGAAGGACAATTTTGAACAAAAGAGCTCATCAACTGATGTTGTAGGATGCACCCATGTGTTGACATGTGTCTGTATCGAGTGGTGGGTACAAGCCTGCAAAATAGAAGTGCTTGCTGGTTAAATAATGTGGAATAGTGGGTGTGTGAGATGTGGCAATGTGCACCTGGTCAGCAATGAGCTAGAAATCAACAACAAATCAAGACCAGTACATGAGATTGTGCCATGTGGCCTAGATCAACGGCTGGCACATGCTAGCTTCCCAAATATGTAAGGTGTTTAAAAAATGCAGGTAAGCAGTTGAGCACCATGTGGCGATGAGGTGGCAGGTTGAGGTCAACCATTTGGAGGCCACCACATTGCGAAAAGATGGTCAAAGCTTGTTGACTCAAATGGAGGCATAAGGGAAAAATTTAAAATGTGTGAAAATGTAAAAATTTTAAATTTTTTTCAAATGGCTACATGTAGGAATATTAAATTCAAAAGGGGCTTTCAGTATAAATTTTGAAGTTTAGATGGATTTAGATTTTTGAAAAATTTAAATTTTAAATAGTTGCAGACTTGAACTTTCTACCAAGGGAGTGATTTTCAAATCGACTTTCTAGAGGTTTCTTGTAGGCTAACATAGCTATATTATATATCACTGGAATCGTGAGAAGATGAACTTTTTGATTATGGAGTTCATTTCTACATAGGAATTCATGGGTTCAAGTTATAGCCAAAAAATGTGAAATTTGGGGCCTTCTCAATGGAATGAGCTAAAATTGAAAATGTAGTTGTAGGATCAATAACGAATAATGAAAATGAAGTTGGGGTCATTTCTAAGTTAGTTAAATGGGTTTTCACCAAAATTTTCACCAAGTTATCAGATATTTTGATAACTTAAAAGTTTTCATCATTTCATCAAATATATTTTCAAATCAATTACAAAGTAATGATGAAAAAAAGAAAAGATGAATGGTAGAAAGAAGAGAGAGGTGATTAAGTTTCAAGAGATTCAATTTCAAGTGCACAGATGTCAGTTGCATAATAGATCTGGGAATTCATGTTCTTCCTATATCATTCCCTTTCTTTCTCATTATAATTGGTTCCAATTTTTTTTGGAGAAAAACAACTCACTACTGTGATACTAGGTTTTGGTTCCAATTTTTTATGTCTTACCATGACTGTGGTACCATTTTTTCAGCATAATTCTCTTGCATGAACAACATTAGGGAGGACAATACAACAAGTTATAATATGTTAGGTATTTTCATGTTTTCATTTCATGCATTTGGTTGTATTGTTTCAAGGAAATGAATAAAAATGAGCAAGAACTTCATTACTTTCATTCTGATTTTCGTTTCCTATCTCAGTAATCTTCAATCTTTTATGGTCTTCAAACAAAGAGCCTAGGTCATAGTTATAGTCCCTTAAGGCTGTATGTTGTTTCATTGTTGCTTGTAATTCAAGAAATTATGTAAATGCTTCAGAGAAATCAACAAGGTTGCAAGTTTATTGGGAAGGATATCATGTAAGAATGAGGTTTAGATTGAGCACAGATGTTTATTTACAAGCTAAATAGATAGATCATATATCTAAATATATAAACAAGTATTAGATATCCATATGTATGTGATTTATTCATGGGTTTCCCCAATAGATAAGGCACTAATCAACTACAAGATCATTATTCCTTACTATTTTATACTTGAGGTTTTGTTGAATTCAACATCATTAATCAAACATTTAATTTTTCTTTCATGTTGAAGAACCTAAATGTGATGCCCTCACTCAGCTTGTGAATATCATAGGATTCGCAATTTGCTACTATAGATCTATGTTATTACATGAGTTATTAGAAGATATAAGGGTCATAATCTACTTTGTTAGATCTAGGGATATGTTTTGCACTGGTACCATATTAATTGGATCTGGGGTTCACCTACCTAGGTTTTGCGTAGCCTAAAGTGAAGAAGGAGTTATGCCTTATAGTTGGCCCAAGACTACTGTCTAGTGTATTTGTCATAGGAATTTTCTAGCCTTAGATGCATTTATCTAGTTTCTTGGTCATTTTCAAAACTATTAAATTAGGAGCCAACACCTCCAATCAGAGATTTCAAGTTTTACCCAACCGTAGGTGTCTCATCCTTTGTAAGTAATTTGTGTTGAGTTAGCATAGGTTTTGCAAAAATTTTACATGTTTCCAAAACAAACCTTTTTAGTAGATCTTTCAATACTTATCCTAGGAAATAAGCATTCTTTCTTTGTCCTACACAATCTGCAATCCTAGGAAATATTTCAGTTCTCCTATCATTCTCATTTCAAATTCCTTCATCATTTCTTCTACAAACTTGTCACTTTCATCACCATCTCCTCCAAATATTATATCATCAATAAATATTAGCAAAATCATCAATCCATTGATCATCTATTTCTTTCCAATATAGATTACTATTTTTCATACCTTTGGTCAATCTAAGCTTTGTTAGATACTTTTCCAACCTTGCATACCATGTTTGGGGTACTTACTTGAAGCCATACAATGCTTTATTTAATCTGCATACTATGTCCTTGTCATCTATTATAGGAAAACCTTTAGGTTTTTCTATGTATACCTCTTCTTCAAGTTTTGCATTTAGAAATGTTGACTTGACATCCATTTGATACACCTTGAATTTTATATATGTTGCATAAGCTAAGAATAACCTTACTACTTCTAATATTGTTATAGGACCATACATTTCATCATATTCTATTCCTTCTTTTGGTGAGTATCCTTTACTTACCAATCTTGCTTTGTTTCTTACAACTTCACCTTGTTCATTTATCATGTTCCTGAATACCTATTTTGTTCCTATCACTTTCTTGTCTATTGGTCTAGGGACTAATTCCTGTGTCTCATTTTTCACTATTTGATCCAATTCTTCTTTCATAGCTTGCATTCAATAATTATCTTTACATTCTTCACCTACATTCTTTTATTTAACTTGATCTATCAAACATAGTTCATTGATTATTCTTCTTTTCATCACACCTTTATCTATGCTTTTGATGATCTATTTAGGTGGGAAATTATTTCTCATAATCTTTCCTGTAGGATTTTTTTTATCTTAACTCTTAGCTCTATTGAAGGTTCTAAGCCTTTTTCCTACCTTAGCTCTCCTTCATTCTACAAATCATTGTTAATCTCAAAGAATACTTCATCATTCCTTGGTTTAGTAACAACATTTTCATTTTTGAATTCTAGTAAACTATTCTTTCCTATATTATGAATTTCTCATTAACTCTTACATTTGCACTTTCAACAATAGTCTTAGTTCTTAGATTATCATATCTATAGGCCTTCCTTTTCAATGAATAATTGAGAAACATGCCTTCATCATTTCTATCATCAAATTTACCAATATCATGACCTCTTTTGATATAACATTTACTACCAAATTTTTTGAAATACTTAACTATAGGTGAGTGACCAAACCATAGTTCATAAGAGGTCATGTTTGTGTCTTTCCTAACTTGCACTCTATTCAAAGCATAGACTATTGTATTCATAGCTTCTCTCCAAAACATCTTGGATATATCATTCTCAACTAACATATCTATTGCTACTTCTATTATTGACCTATTTCTTCTTTTCACAATACCATTTTGTTTAGGGATTCTTAGAGCTGACAACTATCTTTTGATCCCATTAGCTTCACAAAAGATGTTAAATTGATTTGAAGTAAACTCTCCTCCTCTATCTAAGTTTAAATATTTAATCTTCATACTTGAATCATTCTCAACTCCATTCTTGAATATCTTGAACTTATCAAATACCTCAAATTTTTCTTTAAGAAATGCAACCCACAACATTCTATAAAAGTCATCAACTAAAACCATGAAGTACTTGTCACCATAAAATTCATTTGTGTTCAAAGGACCAGTAAGATCTATATGTATAATCTCCAATTTTGTTGCAGTAGTATACTATTTTCTAGGAAAATAAGTTCTGTTATGCTTTTCCAATACACACTCCTTGCAAATTGTGTTAGTAGGCTTTTCAATCTTAGAAAAATCTCTAACTACAAACATACTACTAGTCTTCACAATGTTGTCAAATTTTATATGACTAAATCTCTTATGCCATAACTAACTATCATCTACCTTTGAAAGGAAACATGTCATTTCAATAGGATTTAGCTGAAATACATTACCTCTAGGTCTAGTTCCTATTCCAATTATCTTTCCATATTTGTTTCTAATCATGCATTTCTTCTCTATGAACCACAACTTTTAACCATTATCCACTAGTTGTCCAACACTCAAAATATTGTATTTCAAACCATCAACAAAATATACATCCTTAGCGTTAGTCTTATCATCAAGAGTTATAGATCCAATACCTTTAACATGAAACATTGCATTATGTCCAACTCTGACAATACCCCCATTATGACTTTTGAAGTCAACAAACTTGTTCATGTCACTAGTCATATCCTGTAAACAACCATAGTGAATTATCCAATCAGATTTCTTTTCAACCTATGATACCAAAGCCATTTTCTCTATACTTTCTTCTTTAATAGATACAAATCATATTTCATCACTACTAGCACTTACTGCTTGATCATTAGAATCATCTTCTTCATTGGCATACAAACAATCTCCATTTTATCTAGGTTTGAACTTTTCTTTATACTTTTTCACTCTTTTAGGACAATTAGATGTATAATCACACAAATTATTAGAAGTTTAACATTTAAAAAATTTCTTATCATCCGTTTCTCTTCTTATCAGAAGGACTACTCCTTTTTTTTATCTTTTTGTCCTCATCAGATCTACTACTACTAGCAAAGATTCCTCTAACACTTGTGGTCCTTGATAAAATAGGTCAAATATTTAGGGCACTAAAATATGTTTCTATTCTGGTCTATTCTCCAGACTATCTATGCTTATTCTATACTACTTCAAGTCTTCCAAGTAATGTTTCCTTTGACAAATCTTTGGTAGAAGAGATCAAAAACTGTATCATTTGAACTACTTGCTTAAATGGTGGTGTTAAGCTCTTCAATATCTTCTAGATCACCTCAACATATTCCTTCATTCCTCCTTAAGATCTAATACCTGTAGTAATTTCTAATATCCTGCCTATATATGTTCTTATAGATTCATCTTCCATCAATTTAACATCTTGAAATGCACAGATCTAGCTTTGTAGCTTCAATTTTTTAGAATGTTCATCACCTTCAAAACCATTTTCCAAAGCTTTCAAAATCATATGAGAAGTAATAAGTGATTTTACCTAGTTGTACTCGATTTTAGAAAGTAGAAAAAATAGTGCTCCTCTAGCTCCCATGTTGCACATGAAAAGTTCTTTCTTCCTTAGTGTTGGTATTTGAAAATGCTGGACGGTTTTCAATTATCCCCATGAGAGTATGACACATCTAGGGGCAGCTAACTCCCATTATCAACATGCCATTTCAGACACAGGGCCAACTATAAGGCATGACCCTTCTTCTTTAGGCTCAGCAAGACCTAGGCGGGTAGACCTGAGATTCAATTGATATTGTACCAGTGCAAAACATATCCCTGAATCTATTTAATGCAGATAAAAACCCCTATATCTCCTAATGGCCTATGAAACAACATAGATCTACAATAACTAGGTGCAAACCTATGCTAGTCATAAGCTGAGTGAGGGTTAGTTCTATTATAGCTCTTCAACATAAAAAGTAAATATTGTTTGATTAATGATGTTGATTCAAATAGACCCCTAAAATGCAGCAACATGAACAAGTGATCCTATAAATCACCAGTGTCTTATCTCTTGGGAAAATCCATGAATCAAATGCATACACATGAATATCTGAGATATATGTGTATCTTCAGATATCTGATCTATCCATCTAACTTGTAAATGGACATCTATGCTCAATCTGAACCTCATTCTTGCATGATATCCCCATCAGCAAACCTACAATCCTATTGATTCTCTGAAGCATTTAGATAACCTCTTGGGTTATAAGAAATAATGAACTAACATACAGCCTTAAGGAGCTACAATTACAACCTAAGATCTTTGTTCAGAGATTGTAAAACATTGAAGATCACTAATAAGGGAGATGAGAATGAGAAAGAAACTAATGAAATTCATGTTCCTTTGTATTAATTTCCTTGAAACAATACATTTTAAAGCATGCAATCAAGACATGAAACAACCTAATAGATCTAAACTATCTATATTATCTTTACACTTACTGTTCACATGAGAGAAATATGCTGAAGAATAGAGGTGGAATCACAGTTCTGGATCTAAAGAAGTGGTCTCATAGAATGACTATAAATTTCCTACCAACAATGGTTTCACAGTAACAAAAAATTGGAAGCATTACAATAGAGAAAGAACAAAAAGATATAGGAGAAGTTAATTCCCAGATATGAATCTGCAACTCACATCTATCAACCTTGGGAAAACCTCCTCAACAGGTTCAAAACAACTTTTAGATCTTCTCCCTCAAACTGAAAATCAAACCTTCATCATTATGGCTCCATAAGGCATATATATCTGAGATATTTTATTCACCCTCGTAACTGATTTCTAATTCTAAAGTACATTCATGGTAAAAATGAAAAAACCAGTTACAAAGTGACTTCAAGAAGCCAATATAACCTTTCTTGTTTATTTTCTCCACATCTAGGCTTCAAAAAGTATTCAAATCTACCCTGTAACCAACCTTGACGCTCTGTGATGGCTTCTGCCCATTGCACTGAGAATGCCTCTGAAAAATGAAAATATGCTTATAGCTTGAACTAGCGAAGACCTATGCAAAATCTGATCCCAAAATTCAAAAAATTTACTTCCTCCCAATTCCAACGATATGTTGCACTGCCCATTTCTAATAAAAATTTCCCTTGATATGGCCATTTGAAAAACAGGCCTCTAGACTGAACTTTGGCATTTAAAAAATTTAAAATTTAAAATTTTACATAGCGATAACTATATAAAATTAAAAAATATTTCAAATTCTCATTCTATGCGTTTATATGGAAATCTTCTTATGTTCTCACGCTTTCAATGGAGATATTAATATTTTATTAATATTCCATATACCCTCGTATCATCATGAGCATCTAAAACTTCTTTTAAGCACATACGGGCTTGAAATGCCTTTACGCCCTCACGGTGAAACCTTTCTCGTAGCCCCGAGATCTTTGATTTTTGGTTTTATGCTCATACGAGCATATGAATATTTTAGCATCCTGTAAAGTCACCTTCCGACCCCACACTTTCCTTATTTTTCATAAGGGTGCTTTACGTTCTTATGTTGGGCATAGGAGTGTAAACCTTCTATTTTAAACTCCCACTCATATGCCACATTTCTTTTCATAGCATCGTAACACTTTTAGAATTTCTTTACGCTGCTTTAGTTTGTTGGGTCCCATCTCGAAAGAAGGCATAAGATCGTAGCATAACCTTTTCACATCTCCGAGCTTACGGCGAGTCCATGCAGGTAAAAATCCGGTAACCACGATACCTACTAGCTAGAGCTTCCCACAAAGGGCGATGTCTTTCAGACATCACATTATAGGTGTAAGTTTATATTTAAATACTTTAATAGTCCTCCGCATGACAAATGTGGGATTATCACTTTGGGATTTATTTCAACTTTACACCTTTCCTTTACTAGCTACTTGTAGATTTATCCAACCCATTTTTCTAAGCATCATCAGGTCACCTCCATTTTGGCATTGAAACGTGAAGCTTCTCCTACGTGGCATTCAGAATCATCCTTTCTTCACACCATCCCTACCTTTTAATGCTGGCTGCTACTGGGAGCTCCCTGTTGCCCCATGCTTGCCGTGGTTTGCCCTGCCTGCATGGGCTTCATAATGCTGATTTTTCTTTTTAACTCTCCTCTTTTACTTCATGCATTAGGTAGTTAAGGTGGGAAAGCTTTCTATATGCATGAGGGTCAATTGTGAATAGAACTTTTCCTTGTTTGAAAGCATGGTTAGCTACTCCTTGCTTAGCGTAGACATTTGTCTTTTTAATGCAGCTTTCCTCATTTGCTCACGGCCTTTTCTTTGGTGGCTTTGATTGTCTTTTAATGCTGCTTGCCTTCCCCTATTGGTGGCTCATTGTGCAGGGTCTTCTGAGGCTCCATTGATGTTTCTTTGTCATGAGCTAATTGCTCTTGTGTTGATCTGCGCCTATTATGCTCACGCTACCTTCTCTGAATGAATTCTTTTTATACTGGGTGGCTCTCTTTGTCTTTGGCTATAGGCAGCTCTATATTTTGTGAGTGCTTTTCAAGTCTGCACCTTTCCTTGCAATGAGGTCCTCTTGCATGTGTGGATGGTGTTCCAATGTGGGGTTTGACCCCTCCAATACTGGGCGTGGAAAATGGGAAGAAGGCACTCCCCTTTATGCACATGACTCTCAATGCATGTCATCTTCTGCAAAATCCTTCTCACATCCAAAATCATGAGCGTTTCTTGCTAATTAATGTAAATGCATGGGCGAATTTGCATAGCATTGGATGCTCTCTCTGTATGTCAATTCTTCCCATGCAATGACATGCTTTGGACATGAATGAGATACCAAGCCTTGTTGGTGATAGTGAATCGGAGCAGAAAAACAATTTTGTGTAGAAGCACAATCATTTCCCACGGCTCCAAATCTATTTATGCCAATTCTACAAGTATGGAATGCCCTTCAAATGTGGATTTGTTCCTTCATTCACCATTGATTTTGATCTGAGATCCCAACCTTGGGGACCCCTTTGTTAGAAACCTTGTGTAGTCAAATTGGTTATCCGTAGTGCCACACATATATGTGTAAATAGCCATGTTATAGCCTCACTATATTCTTATGATTTGAAGAAAACTAAAAAATCATTTAAACAAAAGACCCACCTCTTTACAAGTATGGACGCAGTCCTTGCCATACTTAGTGAACTCAGATGATGGCAATGAAAATGATGAAATATTATAATCAATTAAAATCATTATCATTTCTTTCATGAAATCTTCATCTTGCACACAATCCTTATCAGCCTGATGGAATCAGTGGGACCCGGCTAAAATTTTTGTTTTCAAACATTTGCAAAGTTGAACTGCTCTATTGCTCATCTTAGACTAATTAAAATCAACTTTGATCACCGACTAACCATTAGAAACTCATTTTATCACTTTCAATCCAACTATCATTTTTGTGCCAGGAGGTCCGTTGACTGCCTTTAAAAACTAACCCGAACAATTGACCAAGCTCTAAAACTTAGGAGCTCTATTCTCTAAGGCATGTTTAACAGGCCTTCCAAATCTCATTGCATGATGAAATTAGGGTCAAAAGATATTGACCTCTGAAGTTGCCAACTTAAAATCACCTACAGATAAACATGTTAGAAAATTGGAAAGTGCGTTTGGTTTGAGCTCCGAAGACTGGGCAAACGGGCACATGAGTTAATGAAAACTAGGGAATTAGTAGATTGTCATGAGGAGAGTATGATTATATGATTTGGGCTCATGAAGAATCATAGGGAAAATTTGGAAAGCATCTAAAGTTGACTACTTGGATTTGCAGGATAGGAAGATCAGTAAAACAACATTTTTTGTGAATCGAATGACCCTAGTAAAGTGTGAAGACGGATTTGTCAAAGCTTAAAAACTAACACACTTATAGTATTTTTAGAGTAGAACATAGGGGAATAGACCATTCAATCTAGGCAATCACAGATCTCAAGTTATAACGTGTCGAATAGAGGTCCTGACAAATCTAGAAATGCTGACATTAGTAAAACTTTAGAAATTTCATTTTGAATCGCATTTGAAAATTGATCAAACGGATTCGTCAAGAGCAAAAACTTGAAACATAATAAGTTTTTGATGCCTACCATGCAACTCAATAGGAATTTCAACATTTCAGTCAACTGTGTCAAAATTATAACACGTAAAACAGGGCTTCCTAGAAAAGTGATCAAAGTGCAAGATGTGTGAAAATAGAAAACTACCAACTTTGAGGGATTCAAAACCTAGTTAAACGGACTTGAAAAGACTCAAAATCTGAAACATAGGTTCTCACTTATGGGTACTAGACACTCCCAAAGTGGTGAGTCCTAAAAATTTTTTGGGTTCAAGATATTCAATGGCAAACACAGGCTCCTGTCACTTTTTGACACTTTGGTGAAAATGCAGATTTGGAAAATTCTCAAAATGGGGTTTCACGAAATGGCTCGGAATGACAAATTATTATCATGGAACACTTAGGTAGTCTGAATGCATGGTGTTAGAAACATTAAACACCTCTGGGGTTTACAAGTACAGCCGGGTATATTTTCATTTATGGGGCTTTCATAGGCTTGACTTGATTCAAAATTTTAAATGGACACTCAAAATGAGAAAGCAATTTTGAGCTCCAACTCTTAGTACAACTTTCCAAATATTATTTTAGCAATGATTGTCTTTGTTGATTTTGTTAGTATCCAATATCCTCAACCCATACACAGCATATGTGTGTTCATCTTTTTCTTCTAGCTATCATAATTTGTTCCATCAAACTTCAAATTATCCTTTCTAAATATGTTTACCACGGATATCCCAAAGTTGTTAAACTTTATCTTCAAGGATGTGAAGCTCTCATACCAATTGTTAGAAATAATTGTCCACCAAGATAAGTGAGATTGGGGGGGGGGTGTAATTAGTTATCCAATAATGAAAAAATTTATCAACCTTAAATAATCTTAACCATTCAACCAAAGTAAACAACAACCACAACAAGATACACATATCAAATTACACCAGATATGTTAACTAGGGAAACACTTGATCAGAGGGAAAAACCCTATGGGAATGATGTCCAAAAAATGATGTACTAATATAAATATTCCTTGTTAGAGGATGTACACTCTGAATAGTCTATTATAAAATTTAGTACATATGAGTCCCTATTAGGTGACTTCAAATCCTTATTAGGAGATTTCAACCCTATTAGGAGTTGTGCCAACCTTGTTAGGAGTTGTGGAAGATAGAAGAACTCATTGTCCAACTAATCTCTTAACTATTCCTTGTAGAATAACTATCTATATTGTAATTTAATTTCTTTCCTCTACCAAACCTTTTAGATCAGGTCATGAACCTTGGGTCCAAATAAGAAAACTTTGGCTCAAAAAATAAAACTTTGGCAACAAATTTTTCTTCACCTTTTCTCTACTCTTCTTATCTTAACATTCTACATTTTACAATCATTTCTCTTTACTCCATGACAAAGTATAATTTCCTTCCTTTATACTAAATGCATAAAACAATTCCTTGAGTTAGCTATTACACATTCTCAATTCATTATTATAGGATCTTATTAAGAACATGCTACACTTAGTGATAACATTACTCTTTCACCTTGTAACTCAAATAACTTTTCATACATGTAACATTATGACAAACAATCCTATCCACATCATCTCTAGAATGTCTTCTTCACATCTTTAACTTTGGATTCTTAGAATAAGAAATCTACTAAGAGATATAACAAGTTTACTAGAACATGTTTCTGCAAACTTTATTTCAAAATAATCTTCATCAAAACTTGCATAACTTCTTCTAGACTTAATATCTTATGCTTTCAAGGTTAGCTACATATACTAAACACTTCGTAGCATCTCCTTTTAACCTTTCTAGTGAAAATACTCAATGATCTATCTATGCTAACTTGATCATTATGCTATTCTTTTTTCATATACCATAGAAAACTGCTATGTTGACATCAATGACAAACATAGCCATGAATGTAACATATCTTGTTGATAGTGATCTAATCATATTTCTACAACGCTCCCTCATAGAAGTATCATCAGCATTCATGATTGCAATAGTGGTTTAGTTTGAGCTCAATAATCATAACATGTCAAGATATGACTGTCACCTTATTGAAACTATAGTTGCTTCATACAGTACTTCTACCCCCTATACTTAATCATTAGATTCAACACCATCAAACCTCTAACCAAACATTCCTAGCTCACTTGGCGCTTAAATTTTAAAATAGTAGAACTACTTCCTTGGAATCCAACCTTTATATACATCATGCACAATAGATCTACTCTAAGATTCATCCATATTTTGAAAGTTTCAAAGGTTGAATCTTGAGTAGGAACCATGAAAGAAAAACCTGTCTTCTAAGAACCAACACACTATCTAAAATAAACTAATTTTCTCCTATCTACAAGACTAACACAACTCAACTTTCTTAGTGAATGAAATAGTCTCTAAATAGCCTACACTACTCAAATCCATAGTTAATTTTGAAGATTCAATCCATGTAATGTCACTATTACAATGAAAAGCTTGGGTTCCTCCTAAAACAGTATTCCAAAGCACTATTCTCTATTCATAAACTCATAAATATTATAGCTCTTTTCTTCTACCTTGAGATTCAAGTCTTGGCTAATATAAGATGCCATCCTCATCTTTTTAGGGCCTATTGGTCAATCATCATCTCTTAAGATTTAGAGAATGTGAGGATAACAATGTTATATGCAACTTTTGCAATAATGGCAAATGTTGTCATTACAACATCTTTAAAATATTTTGAAACTTCTTGTTAAGCCATGATCCTATATTTTAGGACCTCTATCCTCATGAGATTCTAAGGAACCAACTACTTTGATGACCCCAAGCAATCATAATAACATTGAGTAACAAGATTTATGTGCCTAAGACACATTAAAGACTCCATCTCACTATTCCCTCTAAACACTAAGAAATTGAATTAATAACTAACAATAGCTACTTAGTGACCTTAGTTCTAGTGACTAATTCACTTATCCAACATTGTAAATGATATTATAAGGTCTTCGAGAAACCTAATCTATGCTCTTGACTTGGCTAGAGTTGAGTACAAGCCAAAATCTTTCAAACCATAGAGGTAGCCTAGGTGTGCTCCTGCACTATCCTATAGTCATTCCTTGTAGATTAATTTCAAGAAATCCAATATCAAAATAAATTCAATCTCTCATATGTATGACATGACATGTCAGGAGCAAGGAGAAAGTACTTGTGGACAAGGATAACTTTAGTGGCTAATATTCTCCAATTGGCTAATTTTGTTACACTTTTGGGGTGGCCATGTTGCCTACACTTTACAAAAATTGGGTTCCATGGTTAGGTCAATTTGCAATAATATGTATATATTTGTATTTTAGTGATGCCTTCACCAATGGAATCTAACTTTTCCATGTAGTAAATTAAACATTTCTGCCTATAATTTCTAAGAGTTTTCCTAATTAATGGTCATATTTACCAATATTTGGTAAAAAAATTAGTTAGTTTGCAAATACTTTTTCCAAAACTTTTCCTAATTGGTGGTTACAAAGAATTTCCAACATTTAGTAACAATTTTATTGATAATTTTTTACTAACAATTTTACTAATAATTTCCAACATTTGGTAACTTAACTTTTCCTAATCAGTGGTTACAAAGAATTTCGAATATTTTCTCAATTCTAAAGACTTTCAATGAAACTTTTTATGTTTTCTCACTTAGGCTCGAAAAAAAATCTGATTAGGTGACATGTGTCTTTATTTCAAGGACTTTTTTAAAAACTTGGTACATTCTTTCAAAATTTTGTCCTAAAATAGGATTTATGCCATTGGCTTAGGATCATCTAACAACCTTAAATAATAGGAGTGTTTCCAAAAACCACCATTTAATAATTTGGAGTGAAATTATAATAATAAAAATGGGCTAAATTTAGCCCTCAAATTTGATAATTAATAAAGCTCCATAATGATAATAATAATAATAATAAATCATGGTTTCTAGGTATGTGTATTTATATCCAAAATTGTCTTCAATAATGAAATATTCAACAAAATTTTATAGATTTTTGAATAATTATAAAAAATTGTCAGTAAAACTAATATATTACCTCCTTAGAAAACCAAATTTTCCAATATAAATTAATTTTTTCCCTTGAACTAATGTTTGATTCCCCAAAATTTTATACATTTTCTCCAAGGGGGGTTTCTTAAAGTTATCTATTCTTTTGGACATCCCAATCTAACTTAGAGAAATTAAAAGGTGAACCAATGGTTGGATTCTTATTCTTCATTCCAAGTGAGATTATTATTCTTTTTCAAGCATTCAAAGGTGAATATATCAAACATGGAGTTGCAAAGGGATCTCAAAGATGGTTAGAGTACTCTAGCCTTGAAGGCTAGGTATGATTTCTACATCATGATTTAGATATAACTTTGTGTGCCTTTGTACATTTTACATACATGCATACTTTCATGCTATGGTTTCACTAATAGAGTAGATTCTTAACATTTTAGCATATTTATAATATAGATCTATAAATATAGGGTTACACACATACACACAATATTTTTCCTAGTAGCTATTTGGGAATGTCCAAATCACCAAAATCATTGGTTGACTAATGAAAAGTTCTTTATAGCCAAACACACACATAAAACTCATTACAAAATTGCTGGTGGGAGTGAAAAGGATTACAAATATGGAACCTACCATTATAATATTTTAAGAGTCATCAAATGAACATCACTGGACTATTACAACATAGTTGTAAGATATCTTCCCAAGTTGACCTAGTCCTTAAGTCTTAGATTCTATAAAGATTTGTGGGTTTCATTTCTTTTGTCATTTTATTTTGAGATCCATGGCTAGAAGTTTAAAAACTGTTCAAATCTCTGAGTTTTGAAGAAAATTAGATAGTCCTCTTCATTTTTTGAGGCAACTACATTATCCTTTATTTTACCTCTTAGAATACATCTACTTTTATATATTTGTTTGGTTATTTATGTCTATTTTAAATCTATATTTGTAATATATCTTGTTTGCATTGCATGAAAGAGAACTTTTTAGCATACTTCCTTGACAAGCTTCTATAATTTTTATTGGCATCCTTTATCCAATTTTGGGTTTTTCTTCCTAAATTTAGGGCTTATCAGAAGTTATTCTTGGAAGCCCCTCTTTCTCTTGTATTGGATAGCTCAAGGAGAAATTATTCAACTTGCTTAGTCTTGTTTGCACTACTTATTATTGGTATCATTTCCCCCCTAGACATTTTGGTGAACCTAACATGAACCCTCCTTTTGTTTGATCTCAGTAGTTATATGATTCTTTTATGCTTTGCTTTCATAAATAAAAAAAATAAAAAAATAAATTTCATTGTTAGGATTACTTTGCATTTTGTATTTTTATATGTTGTTGACTGATATCACTTTTCTTCAAGATGTATGATTTCTTTCATGCATACTTTGACTTTGTGTCTATTGGTAAGCCTTTAAAGGTGTCTAGTAGTGAGGAATCGGATGAAAAGAATGAGATCTTCATTGAATCCATCCCTCCTATATCTTCCTCTACATATTTCACAACCAACCTTTACAATAGGGTTATGTCATGGCTACATATATGTGATACTATGTATAGCATTAAGCCTATTATCACTTTTAAAGAATGTCCACCTTAACAACCTATTTTCATTCTTAATGATCTTCCTTAGGATGATAAGCCTCTTAAAACCTTTAAAGGGAAACCTGATCACATTTTAGTTGCTCATACTTATCAGAGCCAGAATAATCTACAACCAAATATTCAAGTGATTCCTACACCTTTACCATTTTCTCAAAAAATACTTCCTCAAGCATTGTAGTTACCTAATTTCTTTGGAAAAGAGTATAATTTAGTTGATTAGTTACTCTCTACTTCTGCTAATATATCTTTATGGTATCTGTTGTCACTTAGGTTTGCACCCTTGTCCAAGGCCTATGCATAAGGACAACCTAGTGAAACATACAGATCAGAGGACCAACTGAATGACACCAGGAAAAGGGGATTTCACTTGTGAATTACCCAATAGGCCAAAGATAGATACAATATGCAGATCACTAATCTCAATAATACACTAATGGGAGGCAAAATGATGCTCATGCACACTGATGGCTGAAAGAGATGATATAGGGTATTACATGGCTCAGAGACAAAGGGATTTTACACTACAAGTCTACAAGCAGTAGCAGAGGAAATCAGGAAGAGTCGACCTTGAGAACAGATCACAAAATTGCCTTTATAGATCAGGCATAACTAAAGATTTCTGCATTACATTCACCTCTTACCTACTGGCATTAACTTCCCATCTTGAGAATCCAATCGGAGATTTGATTGAATCCTGGCTTGCATACCAAGAAATCTCATTTCTTTCTGAGAAGAGCCTGGAGAAGAAAGAAATGGCGCCACAACATTCCCTGACATGGTATATGGATCGACTGGATGGGTGGAGTGTCCTTATGTCTTGCATTCATTCCTGGTAGGTCGGAAATGATCACGAAGATCGGATCGCAAGATAACATCGATCATTCCTACTTCTTGGTTCATGAATCAACCTAGCCTATCAGTCGACCCGATTTCTTATATGCCGACTAGGCCACGCGAGCCAATCGTAATCCTTTGTTTTTCCACCTAGAGAGTCCTTCCACAGTTGAACACCTTCATCGAACTAACCGTGCCACCTTTACCATCTAACCGCTGGCCATTAGCTAACCGCCACGTCGAAAACTAGACCTGCAAGGACATGTGTCCTTCGAGCGCTAACTTGCCATTGTAAAATCTGTGCAGTTCCTCCATGGCGAGATAGCGCCGACCCTAGATCTCTGTAGATCTGATGGTGGAGAACCCACCCCATAATGCACTGGTCGTATCAAGAAATTTGGCCCCTCGACATATCTGTGTTCTGACTCGGCACATGTGGTTGTTTTTGCTTCACCGCAGACCCTCTTTCTTGTGACTGGGCCCATCCGAATCAGTGCCACCTTAGTGTTGCATCCTGCGAGACCTGACCCCACCGACACGCGTCAATTAGGCGTGATGTCACCATGGTAAAAATCTTGCAGCTTCACTAAGCTGACATGGCGCCTACCGTTGATCTTTTCTCATCTGACGGTCACAGAACTTGACCTCCCATAACCCTTCATTTCTCGTGATTCATCGGGCCCGCGGATACGTGGCATCTGTCCGTTGGTTTGTCAGTCATCCAACCCTAACTGCTTCTAGCGGCATGAAATGCAACCCTGCTAGGACACGTGGTGCACGGGCGCTATGTCACTGATGCTAAAGTCCGAGCAGTTCTTCATAGCGCGATGGCGCCCACCGTAGATCTGTCTCCATCCGACGATCATGAAGACTCATCGTGCTCTGTGTTGTCTTTACCCCGAGCCCATCATATCTGGTGACACCTCAACATCCACACCGCACCTAAATGACACATGGTGAATGGGTGCTATGTCGCCATGATAAAAAACTCACAACTTCACCATGGCAAGATGGTGCCTGTCGCCGATCTCTTCTAATCTGACGGTCACAGAACTTGACCTCTTGTAACCCTTCATTTCTATTGATTTGTCGGGCCCGCTAATACGTGGCATCCTCCTGTTGGTCCGTCGGTCATTCAATCCTCGGCTGCATGAAATTGGTCCCACCAAGACACGCGACGCACGGGCGCTATGTCGCCATGATAAAAATCCTGCAGCTTTGCCATAACATAATGGCGCCTGCCGTCGATCGGCCCTGATCTGTCGGGGAGATCCTAAACCCGACTATGCTAGCTGTGCTATTAGAAATTGTGGCCTAGTTACACGTGGTGGTTCCTTACTAGCCCAGAGAAACACCACCAGGAAAACTTGCGACTTGGCCTCACAGGGTGAGCACGTGTCGACCAGGCGCCATGTCGCTATGGGAAAATTGAGGTTAAATTCCCATAGCACCATAGCGCCCAACCAATGATTGTCCCTATCTGTGCGCGATTCCTTCTGATTCACTGCCATGGCACTGAGCTCTGCCAACTGGGCAGACGAGGTACATAATGGGGCCAAATATTTTGCCTGAAGTTCTCACTGTTTATCTTCTCCGGCCCGCCAAACTTTACCCGACCGCCACAAAAAAATTTCGGCAACGTGACCTGCCCACCGTGAATATTTCAGTCGGGCGCTATGTCGCTATGGAGGTTCTTCGGTTAAAATGTGATAGCGACATAGCAAAATTATGGACCCCACCCCGCGACGTATCGCCAAGGTGCAATGTTGTTGATATAATCCTCGCACAATTCTACCATAGAGAGATAGCGCCCTTCGCTGATCTCAGTTGATCTGACGGCCAGAAACTCGCGGGTCGTAAGAATATATTATAAGGTTTAAAACATTGGTAATTCTAATATCTCCATGGGTATTTGAATATGGGCATATCGAAGGTGGGAAGGGCAATATAAAATGTGAATTTTGGCAGGAAGTGGAAATACAACATTTTTGGCGACTCACAGGGGGCATGAGCCTGCTTAATGCATAAGACTAGTGCCTGCAAAAAATCCATTGGGCTATGGAGTCAAGAAATGGGTCTGAAAGGTACGAACCTGAGAACTGCAAGAAACCCTAACCCTTAAAGAGGAAATCAAAACATTGAAAACCTTTAAGGTTCTAGCTCTGCTTCAATGATTGGAAACAAAAAATAGAACCTCCTCAACAGCCTGAGACATGTCAAAACCTTGGGAATCGGTGACTCAAGAAGAGAGCCATGTGCACATGCACTTATTGCAAAATAGAAACAAACAGGAAGCAACTAGATTAACTATGTACATGGACTCATAACCCTTCAGAAATAGGGCTTCAGATAGATCCCATTGACTGGAATGGGCAGAGTTTCACCGTTAGGTCTGCTCAGTTGGAATGCATTTGCCTATTTGCAATCGGAAATCAGATAAGGGCCGCTCCATAGTGCATAAAATTTGGAATGTCTTCCTGGTTTTTCTTTGTCTGAGTCCCATTTGAGGACTAGATCCCCCTCTCTGAAGATTCTGGCCCTTGCCTTCTTATCAAAATTCTTCTTCATCTGTTGTTGATGAATCTCTAGAGTTTTCATGGCTTTGTTTCTCTTTTCTTCCAACTCAATTAGTTCTGCCATTCTTACTGACATGGCATTATCTTCAACTAGTTCCAGTTGATGAGCTAACTCCAAGGATGGGAACTCCAATGAGATTGGGAGTCTAGCTTCCCTACCATATACTAGCACAAAAGGTGAATTCCCAATAGATCTCTTGGGTGTTATCCTATCAGCCCACAGAGAAGTCCTTAATTTCTTGTGCCAGGCCCTCTGATTGTCTTCTATTGTCCTCTTCATAATTCTGATCAAATTCTTGTTGGAAGATTCAGCCAAACCATTACCTTGAGGATAGTAGTTTGATGATGTGCTCAGGTAGATATTGTGATTCATGGCCCATGCACAAATCTAGGTTCCAACAAAAGACTTGGCATTATCTGAGATGATAGTAGAAGGAGCACCAAATCTAGATACAATTCCATCAAGGAATTCAACAACTGATGGCTCTGTGGCATCCTTCAAGGAAACTGCCTCTGTCCACCTAGTGAAATAATCAGTAGCAGCCAAGATCCATTTATGACCTGTACTAGATGGAGGATTAATGGGGCCTATAAAATCCAACCCCCACTGGGTGAAGGGCTGATCCACCTGAATAGAATGAAGAGGAAGAGCTGCAAGTCTTTGTTTGCCTAAGAAAAAAGAACATTTCTCACATTTCCTCACATACCTGTAACAATCATGGAATAGAGATGGCCAATAATATCCAACCCTCATGATCTTCATGGCGGTTGTTCTTGCAGAGAAGTGGCCACCATCAGGGCCATCATGAAGTTCTTTAATCATCCTCTCAACCTGATCCTCTTCAATACATCTCAATAGGGTCCAATTAAAATCCTTTCTGAATAGGATGCCATCAATTACAACATAAGGGATGGATTGTAGTCTATATTGTCTTCTTTTGGTTCTCTCCAATCCCTGAGGGTATCCATTCCCTAATAAGAAATTCTTCATGTAATTTATCCAGCTCCTTGGACCGTCAGCATTTCTTTCCTCCTGCTGCTCTGCTATTACCATGGCAACTTCTTCAGCTGAATTCTGATCTGATAACATTTCTTTACATAATCCTCTTCCTCTTACCAATTTAGTAATCTGAATATCAACATCATATTCCATTACCCTAGTGATCCATCCAACTCTCTTCTCACTGATATCTTTGTTTAACAGAAAGTCTTTTACACTTGAATGGGGCACCAACAAATGGATCCTATTATGGGATAAGAGGTGTCTTAACTTCTTCAAGGCTCTAATGACTGCAAGGGCTTGCTTCTCAACAAAGCTATACTTATCCTCGTATTCCTTGAGCCCTTCACTAAAGAAGGCTATGGGTTGCTCCTCGTTCTTGTCATTTGTTTGAGTCAAGATAGTAGAAATACTTGACTCACCACCTAAAGTATAGAGGATGAAGTCTTTCTCAAAATTTGGGTTCATGAGGGTAGGGGCCGATGCTATGGCTGCCTTTATCTTTTCAAAACTCTTCTTCCCCTCTTTGGTCCATGAGAAGACCATATCTTTCTGGAGCATGCCTGTAAGGGGTTTCACCATGGTAGCAAGATTAGGAATAAACCTTCTTACAAAATTTATCCTACCAAGGAAACTTTGCAGCCCTTTCTTGTGTTTAGGGAGAGGAAGGGCAAGTATTGCTTTTGTTCTTTCTGGATCAATGGTCAATCCATCCTCAGATACAATGTGTCCCAATAGTTTTCCCTGGTTTGTAGCAAAGACACATTTGGTTGGGTTGAGAGATACCCAAAACTCTCTACATCTTAGAAATACCTGTCTCAAATGATCAAGATGATCTTCCACATTCTTGGAATACACAGTTATATCATCAAGGTATACTAAGACAAACTTGTCAATTAATTTTCTAAAAGCTACCTCCATTGCCTTTTAGAATGTCGCACTTGCATTTGTTAATCCAAATGGAATTTTGCAATAAGCATAGGTGCCCCATTTAGTAGTAAATGCTATCTTGTATCTATCAGACTCTTTAACCAGCACTTGGTTATAACCAGAAAACCCATCAAGGAAAGAGAACCTCCTTGACCCACTGACCTTGGACAGAATTTACTCCATAGAAGGGAGAGGATGGTGATCTTTAAGGGAAGCCTGATTAAGATCCCTAAAGTCCACACACAATCTGATTTCTCCATTCTTCTTCCGTACAGGGACAAGGTTAGCTACCCATGATGAGTGTTTGATAGAAAAAATTATGTTAGCCTCAATCAGTTTGGATAGTTCTTTCCTCATTAAAGGTTCAATCTTGGGATTCACTGGCCTTTGTTTTTGCCTTACTGGTTTGACCCTATCAACTAAATCTATGGTATGCTGAAACAAACTAGGGTCAAACCCTTTTAAATCATCATATGTCCAAGCAAATACATCACTAAATTCTTGACATAGATGAATGAAATTTTCTTGCTCAGCTTCAGAACATACCTTCCCCATGTTAAGAGATTTTCCATCAGCAATAGTAACTGGGGCATGGTCATCCTTTTCTACAACTAGATTCATTCCTTTATCCCTTGACTGATCATCAGGATTAAAGACACTCTCCAAGGTGATGAGACCCTTGGGTAGCTTGTTGGAATTAAGATGAATGATCTGATCACCATATTGATCTTGTAGTCTTGACTGATTTCTCTCTGAAAATTTTGCTTCATTCTGCAAGAAGCTCACAATTTTCTCATCAGACTCAAACACTTGCCAATGAGTATTATTATCAGGAACAGTGGGCCTTACCACTACCTTTACTTGTTGTTTCTTTTCTTCCTCAAGATTCCTTGGCACATCATAAGATGCACCCACTACTACAAGTCTATCATCATATTTATTTTCTTTCCTAGGAATGCTTTGAATATTAAATGCTTGGAAACCCTCAAGCAAATCCGAGACTCTATGTTTATAAGACTTGAGCAGGCCATTTTTGGTGATATTCTGATTTCTCACTTGGTTCACTACCAACTCACTGTCCCCATATACTTTCAAGGCTTGAATTGCCATCTTTTGGGCAAGTAGGAGACCTTGGATCAAGGATTCATACTCGGCCACATTATTGGTACAACTGAATTGGAACCTAAAAGAGAAGTTGTATCTTATTTGTGCAAGAGAGATCAACATAACACCAGCCCCTGATCCATTTCTATTCCTTGAGACATCAAAGTACATACTCCATACTCCATTTATATCATCATTAGTCCTAACAAGGTCAGGAAATTGAACCTCTTTCTCTATTATGCAATATGTACTAAGGCCTGTCTCAAGGGTTTTTGACATAGGCTCAAACTGACATGTATTTGCCCACTCATCTAAGAAGAAATCAAGAATCTCTGCTATGGAACTGACAGGCTCGTTTACTACGTTATTTTCATCCATCTCAAGGATAGGGCAATTCATATTGATGAAGTTGGGAGTATAGGGTTCAGTGTGATGAAGGGCTTGAGGTTCTGCTCTTATTGAAGCATTGGCCCCATATCTGGTCTTAAATGACATGTAAGACCAATCAGCAGATATGAATCCACCAATTTGAGCACTGAACTCTCTTGAAATACAGATGGAAAAATAGGGCTTAACCTCAGCAACAGATATGTCTTGAATCATAGTACAACCAGGGCATGCATGTAGGGCCATTTCCACACTTCTAAGGATGCCTACGATTTTGACAGTACTCCCATCTAGTTGTAACACATCCCTAACAATGGGATCATATTTCATCCCTAAAGCATTAGCAACACACCTAGGCATTACTAAGCTACTAGCCCCCGAATCTATCATGCAATTATGGACTAATTTGTCCCCTATAATTAGAGAAACATAAAATGGAGGAGGTCTAACCTTTTTATTTGTCTCCACATCTCCTGCTGGTTGTACTAAACTAGTTGCACTCTCCATGGTAGATGACTGATCCTTGGGTTCAATCCTTTCCAATTCTTGCTGCAGCATCTTCCTCTGCATTGGTATGGTAGCAACAGCATCCCACATAGAGATGTTTACATTGGTCTTTTTCATTTTCTCTACCACACTCAATGGTGCATTAGGAATTTTGGTAGAAACTTTGGGAGCTACACTTATGAGAGGTTGAGATGGGGCAGCAAAAGGATCACTTGCATCCTCATTTCTTGGACCTTGCTTTTGCTATTGTGAAGTGTTTGTCTGCTCATTTTCTGTTTGTGTGTTAGGTATAACACTTGAAGTTGAGTCCTGCTTAGGAGAAGGAGGAGCATCATGTTCCATGGCTCTCTTCTTGCTTCTTGTGTTATGAGCAATAGAATCCTGGTTTACATTACAATGCTCCTCCATCTGGTGATTCATAAAAGAGCAATCACCCTGCCTTTGAACATATGAGGCCTCCTTGGGATGATCTTCCTTGTGTGATTGCTTTACTGTGGACTCCTAGACAGTTAGGGCGAAATAAGATTCTGCTTTCTGACATAGGCAGTAGGTATAAGAATAGTTACATGAGGGACAAAAATCTTGGTCTTGGGCCAAGTTATTTTGAGGGACTATAGCTCTGTTCTGATTTGAGCTTGAAGCAGAAGCATGACTATTCTACCTATTCTGATCAAAAGAGCTATTCCACTGATTAGGAGGCCTACCACCACTTGGAGCCTGATTAAGCAATTGGGGAGGCTTGCCACCTTGGGCCTGCTACCTTTCTAAGGCCACCACCCTGTTACTCATCTTTTGTATTAGAGAAAAACTATCCTCTAGTCTCTTCCCTTGGTCCTGCAACTCCCTCCCCTGCTCTTGTAATTTTTTATCCAGGGTCTTCTATTTTTTATCTGTGCTCAACACTAGACCTTGGAGCATTTCCTTGAGTTCATCTATTCCGTTTGAGGATGTGGAAGCTTGGGGAACTGGAGTAAGGGCTTGTGACATAGGAGTTGTAGGAAGAGGGGCTATCACTTGTTGGTGGTTGGGAACATCAGGAAAGAAAGGCATAGGAGGCCTTGGAGCCAACTTTCCTCCTTGTATTAGAATGTTCTCAGCTTTTATGGCCGTCTCATAAGCATTAGGTAATGTATCTCCTCCCATAGTTTGGATTGTAGTGGCAATATCACTGTTAAAAGCTCTAAGGTAATGCAAGAAGGCATTACCAGGGGTAGGTTTCACTATAGTAGGTATTCTATCCCATGTCTTTTGGAATCTGTAATTAAAATTAGTCATACATTCACGGGGGGCTCTTTTTATTGTAGTCATCTGCTCTAGTAGTGACAAATGGTCACTCTTATCCTCAAAATGTTTGCATAATCCTGCTCCTAGTCCATCCCAATCAATTATGGAACCATGAGCTAAGCCTCTATACCATTGTAATGCTTTTCCTTTTAAAGATGAGGCTAGAAGTCTGACGGCAACATCATCTTCTGTAATACCATGAATATTGCAGATATTCGCTACCTCCTAGATATGCTCTTGGGGGGAAATAGAAGTTTCACCAGTAAAATCAGGTATGCTTTTTAGTGCAGCTACTGGTATATCATGTCTTTGGGCTAACAATAGAGGACTTCCACCATTAAAGGTGGCAAAAGGATGAACTCTTGGCTGTGCCATATAAACAAGTGTTCTATTGATGAGTGTTGATGGCAATCTAGGTTGAGTTCGGACAGTAGGAGGAGTAGAGACAGATCTTATAGGTATATTAACTGTTATTCCACCTCTAACTGGTGATAATGAAGCTCTAGCCCTCCTTCTTCTAGGACTTGAAAGTGAGAGTTCTTGATATTGAAAATTACCTCTAGAAGACGCCCTTGTTTCAGCTCTGGGCATGAATTTCTGCAACTTTGGCCTGAAACTAGATTTGTTGATGTTCAGAGTTGCCAAGTACTTGATGAATCAGCCTCTTGAAGGCTTGAATACTGAAGCTAGCACTACTTCTTCAGCATTAATCTCAGAAACTCTTTCTTCTTTAGACACCAGTAGACATGAAATCTTAAGATTTTTTGTCCCACTAGGCATGCCAAAAACTGTTGTCACTTAGGTTTGCACCCTTGTCCAAGGCCTATGCATGAGGACAACCTAGTGAAACATGGAAACACCCTCCAAGCTGTGGGACTTGAACTATGAGGTTGAGTCTCTGGAGAAGGCCGGCTTCCTCTTACTGTCAGGGTGCACCTATCTATTCTTAGAAGGGAAAGGGAGAAAGAGAGCGTTAAAGCAAATCTACCTAGTCTAATCTAAGGCAGTGATGCACCAAAACAGAGTGTTCAGACTCATTCTTACCCATATATGCACTACAAAACTAGGGTAATATACAAAAGTCATACACGTCCAGACTTATATCGATCAATAATCACATACAGATCAGAGGACCAACTGAATGACACCAAGAAAAGGGGATTTCACTTGTGAATTATCCAATAGGCCAAAGATAGATACAGTATGCAGATCACTGATCTCAACAATACACCAATGGGAGGCAAAATGATGCTCATGCACACTAATGGTTGAAAGAGATGATACAGGGTATTACATGGCTCAAAGACAAAGGGATTTTACACTGCAAGTCTGCAAGCAGTAGCAGAGAAAATCAGGAAGAGTCGACCTTGAGAACAGATCACAAAATTGCCTTTATAGATCATGCATAACTAAAGATTTCCGCATTACATTCACCTCTTAGCTACTGGCATTAACTTCCCATCTTGAGAATCCAATTGAAGATCTGATCGAATCCTGGCTTGCATACCAAGAAATCTGATTTCTTTCTGAGAAGAGCCCGGAGAAGATAGAAATGACGCCACAACATTCCCTGACATGGTAGATGGATCGACTGGATGGGTGGAGTGTCCTTATGTCTTGTATTCATTCCTGGTATGTCAAAAATGATCGCGAAGATCAGATCGCAAGATAACGTCAATCATTCCTGCTTCTTGGTTCATGAATCAACCTAGCCTATTAGTTAACCCAATTTCTTATATGCCGACTAGGCCACGCGGGCCAATCGTAATCCTTTGTTTTGCCACCTGGAGAGTCCTTCCGCAGTTGACCACCTTCATCGAACTAACCGCACCACCTTTACCATCTAACCGCTGGTTGTTAGCTAACCGCCACGTCAAAAAATGGACTTGCGAGGACACGTGTCCTCCGAGCGCTAACTCACCATTGTAAAATTGGTGCAGTTCCTCCATGGCAAGATAGCGCCGACCCTAGATCTCTGCAGATTTGATGGTGGAGATCCCACCCCTTAATGGGTTGGTCGTATCAAGAAATTTGGCCCGTCGACATATTTGTGTTCTAACTCGGCACATGTGGTTGTTTCTAATTCGCCGCGGACCCTCTTTCTTGCGACTGGGCCCATCCGAATCGGCGCCACCTTAGTGCTACATCTGGCGAGACCTGACCCGACCGACACGCATCAATTGGGCGCGATGTCACCATGGTAAAAATCTTGCAGCTTCACTAAGGAAACATGGCACCTACCTTTGATCTTTTCTCATCTGACGGTCATAGAACTTGACCTCCCATAACCCTTCATTTCTTGTGATTCGTCGAGTCCGCGGATACGTGGCATCTGTCCATTGGTTTGTCGATCATCCAACCCTAACTGCTTCTAGTGGCATGAAATGAAACCTCGCCAGGACACGTGGCGCACGGGCACTATGTCGCTGATGCTAAAGTCCCAGCAGTGCTTCATAGCGTGATGGTGCCTACCGTAGATCTGTCTCCATCCGACAATCGCGAAGACTCATTGTGCTCTGTGCTATCTTTACCCCGGGCCCATCATATCTGGTGACACCTCAGCATCCGCACCGCACCTGAATGACACGTGGTGAATGGGTGCTATGTCGCCATGATAAAAAACTCACAGCTTCACCATGGTGAGATGGCGCTTTCCGCCGATCTCTTCTAATCTGACGGTCATAGAACTTGACCTCCCGTAACCCTTCATTTCTATTGATTCACTGGGCTCACTAATACATGGCATCCTCCTGTTGGTCCATCGGTCATTCAATCCTCGGCTACATGAAATTGGTCCCACCAGGACACGCGGCGCACGGGCGCTATGTCGCCATGATAAAAATCCTGCAGCTTTGCCATAACGCGATGGCGCTTGTCATCGATTGGCCCTAATCTGTCGAGGAGATCCTAAACCCGGCTGTGCTAGCTATGTTGTCAGAAATTCTAGCCTGGTTACACATGGTGGTTCCTTACTGGCCCAACGAAACACCACCAGGCAAACTTGCGACTTGGCCTCACAAGGTGACCACGTGTCGACCAGGTGCCATGTCGCTATGGGGAAATTGAGGTTAAATTCCCATCGCGCCATAGCGCCCAACCAATGACATGTCCCTATCTGTGCATGGTTCCTTCTAATTCGCTGTCGTGGCATCGAGATCCACCAACTGGGCAGACGAGGTACATAATGGGGCCCAATATTTTTCCTGAAGTTCTCACTGTTTATCTTCTCTGGCCCGCCAAACTTTACCCGACTGCCGCAACATTTTTTGGCAACGTGACCTGCCCGTCGTGAATATTTCCACCGGGTGCTATGTTGCTATGGAGGTTCTCCGATTAAAACACGATAGCGACATAGAGAAATTCTGGACCCCACCCTCCGACGTGTTGCCAGGGCACGATGTTGTTGATATAATCCTCGCACAATTCCACCATAGAGAGATAGCGCCCTTCGCTGATCTCAGTTGATCTGACGGCCAGAAACTCGCGGGTTGTAAGAATATATTATAAGGTTTAAAACATTGGTAATTCTAATATCTCCATGGGTATTTGAATATGGGCATATCGAAGGCGGGAAGGGCAATATAAAATACGAATTTTGGCGGGAAGTGGAAATACAACAGTAACTTCTTTAAACATCCCCTATGTATCATGAAGCTTTGAAAAAGGATTTATCTACTCTTCCTCAACCTCCACCTTATCAAGATAATGTTTATTTTTTTCTTGGAGTGTATCCATGCTACATCTTCTCTACTTCAAAGTATGTTTATTGAGGATGATTTTCCACCTAAGGAAGCTCAAGACTAGTATGGTGCTCTTAGTGGAAATATTATTTGAAGAACTTTAAATGATAATGTGTCTATATTGAATGGTTATATCTTGGATATGTTGAAAGTTATCAATCCTTATATGTCTACAATGAGGTAGGATAGTCTTCTTATATGTGGCTTATATAAGATTTATAAGAATACCCTAGGAGTTATAAACTTCTATGTTAAAGTTGGTCCTACTTTATTGGATACTCTGATTCATGTGATGGTTCTAGACCTCTCAATTATAACCTTCATTAGGTAAGAACATGATTATACAATATGCATGTTATTCCATCTACTCTTAATCACAAGGTTAATTTTAGTTGTGACAATATGATGTATGCTCTTCATGCAAATGATAGACATAGTAGTTTCTATAATGTTGAATCTTTTAATGTGGTAGGACCTATATGAAACAAGTTAAAGGAAAAAATTGAAACTAACAATAAATCAAGTGATGCACCTTTTTCTTCTTTATTTGAATATGATTGTGGCACTTTAGACTTAAATTTGACATTAATTGTAGAATACACAATCTCTATCCTCTCTATCATGAGAGTATCTTAACAATCTTAGAAAGAAAAATTTATTCCAACTCATCTTTCTAGAGAATTAAGTAATAACTTCATCATTTCCTCATCTAGGGAAATCATTGAAACTATTAAACCTAATTGCAAAGAGGTAGTTTCTTATGAAGCTTCCTTGACTATCTCTAACTTGGCTGATCATTATGGTTTTGGATACTAATTTCTTGCTAAACACAAATATAATGGTCAAGGATGTAGAAAATTTGAACAAAGAATACATGCTCCTTTATCTAATAATTATTGTGGTCATACTTATGGTTTGTAATTTATCCCTTGTAAAATAATTCCTTCTTTGTAAACGTGAATCATATTTGTGGTGGTCTTTTGAAGTCAAACTTATATCTTATTACATTTGATCAATCACTTTCACAAGATTATTTTTTCCTGTGATAATTCTTTGGCTAACTTTGTAACTGTACATGAGGACTTACCTTCTTTCCACCATAATAAGAGAAAACCTTATTGTTTGGATATAATGAATATTTTGGAGAAGAAATTGAATCAAAATAACATTTTGATCCTTTTCCTTCTATGGAAGTAGCAAAAAAGATAAATATTTTAATTAATTAAATGGGGGATGTGACTATTGATCAAGATGATTCTAAAAAGATTATTAAGATTGGAAAATGTTTGAATGTGTACACTAAGAAAGTATCAAACTCTAAACCCTTCTATTCAAGTGATTCCATGGATTGGAATTCTTGAATATTGGTTTAGAGCTTCCTATCCATGGAGTGAAAATTTGTGTTTTAAGAAATGTAAACAGCTCTAGAGCCTTTGAGACACAACCCTTGCTAGTAAACCATGCAACAAAAGGATCTTAAGATAAGAGAAAGAATGCAAGTGTCCACAAGAACTCTCAAGTTATGCAATGTAAATATGGACCAAAAGACCATTTAATAAAAAAATAAAAAGAAACTATATTTAATCAAATGAGAGTATTACAAGATCCATGCTAGTTAAGGTGTGTGAGGTAGATTATAGTAAAATAGAAGGTATACTATATGAATCTAAGAAAAAATTCCATGGTAGGAATGAATTAGACAAGATGATAGATGTTCTCCACAAGATCTCAAGAAGATCTAATGCAAGGAGGGCATAGAATAATGAGGGCCAAAGGCACACCCAACAATTCAAGGCAACCTTACAAAGTAAACACAATGGAAGCAGGCACACACAGAGAATAACACCAAATAAATAGAGAACAATATTCTTTTATTGATTCATCAAATGATTAGCATAGATGCCTAGCTATAAGTCCTTTTGGGTTATGAGTTGATACAAAATACATTCAAGATCTAAGATCTAGCTTCAATTTCATGCTTCTAAACACATATACCACTAACTTTCCAAAGTCTCTAATCACTGCTTAACTCTAAGCCTAAACATGCTATTTATACTAGCCAAAATGGCTTACAAATTATTCTAGAACATTATATAGTAGAAAGGTCAACCCAACAATAGTTTGGACACATCCCAGTAAAAGTTCTTATCATAAATGTCATGATCAAAATAAATCCCACAAGTTAGCTTGCACCAAAACACAAAAAACATGTCCAAAATACTGATGCTCAACATCAAGAAAATAACTTAGCACATGAAGGATCACTTGCCACATATTGGATAACTTAGTACATGAAGAATATCTCAGCACACACAATGGAACTCAACACACACCAAAGAGTGAGATGTGATAACATGCTAACGTGAGTGTTAACATAATGTGGGATAACTTTAACTCAGGTTAAACTACTAAATTATTGGCATTCAATAATTGCTGCAACTATACAATGACTGAAATTTGAAAACAACTAGTAGAATGAACACAAAAAAGTAGGATAACACATCAACCTAGGATGCTCCTACATCAGAGAACTAGGGTAGAATGAAATGATACTCCAAAATCATTGAGATGTCACAACCTGAGATGAATCCAACTTAGATTGAAAAATCCATGTAGCATCTTCATTTGGTCTATTCTTCCACTTCACCAAATATTCATAGTAGCTTTTTCCTCTTGTGCTTTAACTAACTCTTTGATCGAATATATGTTCAACCTCTTCAATCTACTTATTATAATAATCATTAGGTACAAAAATTTCATCATCTAACTCATGATACTTATATAGATCAACAACATTGAATATAGGAGATAGATCCATGTCATCAGGAAACTCAACTTCATAAGAATTTCCACTATCAAATTTCTTCAAGATCTTCCAACATCCAAACTTCTTCATCTTCAACTTGTTGTATGTTTCAACTAGAAATCTTCCTTTCTTCAAATGAACCATCATCTCATTACCAACTTTAAAATCATGATATCTTCTAGACTTATCAGTATTCTCCTTGTACTTCTGATTACTTTTTTCCAACTTCATCTTCCCTTCCTTATGCAAAGACTCCATAAAATCAGCAATTTCTTCTATAGTAGCACTTCTCTTTTCTTCACTAGCAACATCTCTTAAATTTGATACTCCTCTTGGCTTTATTCCAGTAACAATCTCAAAAGGTACCTTGAGATTTTCTCAACATCATCATCCACATGTCTAGATCTAATGTCCAATCTACATAATTTTTCAGTATACTCTTTCATAGTCATGTCTTTTTGTCTCAAATTTTGCATCTTTCTCAAAAAGCTAACTTGGTAATTAATATGAAGGAAAATTTTCTTGAACTTGTTCACCATCTTTGGTCAAGTTTTGATCTTCTCCTTTCCCATCTTTTGTCTATCAATTTGCAAATGATCCCACCATAGTGAAACATGACCTTTCATCCTTGTAACTACAATCTTCACCTTTATATTATTAGAAGTGTTTTCATACTCAAATAACTTCTTCATATTAGAAATCCAATCCAACATAGAATTGGTATCCAACTTTCTATCATAAGGAACAACTTCTATAGCAAGCTTTGAATGTGTCGTAGACAATAATCTTAGCAATATTTACTCATCTTGATCTTCTTTAGGTTCCAAATTAGGGTTTGGTGCTACTACTTCATCACCACTCACATCCTTAAGATGTGCTATTCTCCTCTAGGCTATCTCTACATCATCTAATACTAGTTGTAATTTGTTTGAATGAATCTAACATGGCATTATCGAATTCTCCTCTACCACAAACCATCTTTACAAATCATGTTACTACAAGATTGTAACCCTCTACAAGTTATAGGTCAAATCTACAACTGTATAATCAAATATGAATTAGGGTTATATATGATCCAAGGTCTTCGTACAAACATTGCTCTGATACCACCTGATGTAAGGAGGGAAGAGACTAACTAGGGCAAAAGGCACACCCAACAATCCAAACCAACCTTGTGAAGTAAACACAATGGAAGAAAACACACAAAGAGAACAACACCACAAAAGGAGAGAACAATATTCTTTTATTGATTCATCAAATGATTAGCATACATGCCTTGCTACAAGGCCTTTTGGGTTATGCCTAGATACAAAATACATTCAAGATCTAAGATCTGGTTTCAAATTCACACTTGTAGACACATATGCAACTAACTTTCCAAAGCCTCTAATAATTTCTTAACTCTAAGCCTAAACACCCTATTTATACTAGCCAAAATGGTTTATAGATCATTATAGAGCATTACTTAATAGAAAGGTCAACCCAAAAATTGTGTAGACACATCCTAAGAAAAGATATTATCATAAATGTCATGATTAAAATAAATCCCATAATTAATCTTGGACTAAAAATGTAGAAAAAACATCTAAAATATTAACACTCAAAATCAACAGGATAACTCGACACGTGAAGGATCACTCAGCACACACTGGATAACTCGACAATGAAGATTAGCTCAGCACAAACTATAAAGTGAGATGGGATAACATGCTAACCCAAGTGTTAACATGATGTGGGATAAACTCAACTCAACTTAAACAAAAAAATTACTAGCACTCAAGAATGACTAAAACTGAACAACAACTAGAAGAATCACTATAAATTAGTAGGATAACACGTCAACCCAAGATTCTCATACATCAAGATCAACTGATAAACTTGTAGAATAACAATACTTAAGAGTGTGGATCCTTTAAGAAAGGGAGAGCACTTCATTTTAAAGGTGTAAGGATGGTGGATATCAAAATAAAGGGATGAATGATCAAGGGTGAGAGTTGACTTTGGCATGATCCATATGCAAGACCAAGTAAACTAGTGAAGAGAAGTTGACTTTTCATGTAAGACAAAAGCTCAAAAAAGCCTTTTCTTTTAATTTGAAAATAGAAAAAGGACTTTATGTGTGCACATTGAGTAGATTCAAAGAATTTGGTATTTTATTTCATTAAAAGGGGACATGATCTTTTAATCAAATAACGAACTTACAATAATATAACTTCAAACTATAGGTTATAATAAAATTATTTTATTTTTAGCAATTTAGCCTAGGAAGATGATTAACTAATTTAGCCAAAATGATGAGAAGGAGGCTAATAATCTATATAACCATTTTTAGGGGATTAAATGTTTTATCAATCTAGGAACACATTATATCAAAGAATATATAAGCCAAGAAGGGAACAATAGATAGAGAGATCTAATTTCGAAGAACAAAATGCAGAAAGAGATAGCATGTCCTTAATGTACAGTCTTATAGTGATAGTACTGAACTGGTGTAGGAGCAACCACTCCACCATCAACAAGAAACCAATGATTTACACTAAGGTCATTATAGTCTATAGTCATTCTTAGAATAATAGATTTGACATTGGATCTTCATGTAAGACCATAGTTCCAAGATTGGCATTTTATAAGCCCTTGGCTAAGTATTGGTCATAAATGATCCCAGACCCTAGGCATAAACATTTGCATTTTTATTTTCATTTTTCTTCATGTTTATATCCATTAAGGGTCATAAAAATAGGTCTAGGAAAAATTTTGGTTGCTAAATTGCAACAATGCAAAATATGTCAAAGTTACTCAAAAAGTTGTTAAAGCAACTTTGAGCAACTTTTCAAAACATTGTTTAAACTTTGAAAAACCTTCTTCCAAATGGCTAGTTGGTTTGAACCAACCATGTAACCATTGGAAGAATCCTATATAGCCCTTATAGGTAGGTGATAGGATGGATGTAAGTTTTTGATAAGAAATCAATAAAAATTACCTATTTTTCCTACAAAATTCTATGTTTCAAGCCTTTGTATGATCTAGTATAGACATTAGAACATGTGTTAGTGACCACAAGAGTTGGAGAAGTTAGTTATCTTTCATTTTCATTTTTTTTCATGTTGTGATCATTTATATTTTTCAAGTTATCTACATTTTACTGGCAGTGCCTAGAATTTAGGCCTAAATCAAGGGTTTGAACTAGGGCCTGCTTGTTTTTGCACTTTCCACCATGGGAATTTGATGCCCCTTGGTGGAATGTAACTTTTTTCAATGCAAATTAATATTTTTTAGCTTTTAAGTATGGAGAAATAGTGCTTTGAGTTTTCCACCATACCCTAAGTGTATATGAGCAATGTTAGTATGCTAATAGAAACCAAATTTAAATAAAGCTTCTACAAACTAAAAAAAATTCATAAACTTCAAGATAGACTAAGATGAGCTCTCAATTGAGAATATGAGCCATTAATGGGCTCTCTCAATGAGAAGCTCTCTTGTTGAGTGGCTTTGTCTAAATAGATAGGATGTATGCTCAAGCTTATGCTTCGAAAAGGGCTTCAAATGGAGTTGAAATTTGGGTGTGAGTGTATGGTTTTGATGTAAAATGGCTTCTTAAAATGGCATTATGACTTTACTTCATGTATTGTGTTATTTTGCAAAGGGGAAGGATCCAATTTATAGGCAAGAGGCTTGAGGGATTGAGGGCTAAGATGCAAGGATGGGAAAAAGCTCATGGAGGGCTCAGATTGCATGAGAGGAGAGCACATGGATTGTGCTTCCTTACAGCCAATCAAGGAGTGACACATGTCACATGGTGAGAGGATGGAAGAAAGGGGAAGGATGAGTCAACAAAGGAGGCTCAAGAGATAAAATCTTCATAAAGACCCTCATAATGACTTGTAAGAGCAATAAAAGGGCTTGTAAGAGTCATTTATGGCCTGGTGGACTTCATAAAGTTTTATGGTTGATATATTTTGAGGGTGATGAGAGCAATTTTGACTTGGACTTGATTAGGAGGGTTTTAAGCTTGCTTGGGCTTGTGCAAATGATTAGAGGATGGATTAGGATGGTTTAGGATTAGCTTAGGGATAGGCAAGTGGATGGCATTTAATGAGGGTGGGTGAAGGAGGAGATATTTGTTAACTTTGGCTTGAGTTAGCAAGTCTTAACCCATGTTTAGGGAATGTGACAAGGTTAGGAGGGGATTAGGATTAGGGTTAAAGACATCTTCTAGAAGAGTCTAGGCTTTGGATGAGGATGAAGACTTTCTAGAAGAGTCTAGAACTTCCTAGGATAAGATTTTATGAAATAAATAAAGTTTTATTTATTTCAAGGGTTTGGGTTGAGGAGATATTTATTAAAATATTTTTAATAAACATGAGGATTAATATTTAATTTTGATTAAATATTTTGAGTTGGGATTAGGGGTAGGAAATGATGGGATTAGCCTTTAATTAAAATTAAAGAAGGATTAGAAGATTTTGGAAGAGGTTAGTGGTCTTAAGGAAATTGGCCAAGTTTTGGGCAAAAAATAAATTTTTTATTTATTTTGGGTTTTTTGGTCAATTTATTAATTAAATAATTAATAAATAAGGAAATAATGTTGAAATAAGATTTAAACATTTTTGGGAGGGATTCCTTAATTAAATATTTTTAATTAAGATAAAGGGATTTAATGGCATAAAAATTAATTAATTAATTAAATAAATAATTAATTAATAAATGATGATGTCATCGGGACTTTTTCAGAAAATAAAAATACTTTATTTTCTAAAGGTTTTTAGGTGTCTACATTTTGCCCCTCTTTGATGTGATGCCGCAAGTGGCATGGCATCAAAGATAAGAAAATAAGATGCCCAAGGCTAGAGCAGAAGAGGATAGAATGGACTGTGAGATGCCCTCTCAAGAAGGTAGCGGGGAGAGAAAGTGAGGCGCGATGGTTTCTTGAAAAGTACAAGAATATCGGATGAGCAAGGAAACTCAGATTGGCAAAGAGAAGGGGCTGAATTAGCTCAAACTCTCACTATGGGAGAATGATAAAGGAGAATCAGATGCAGAAGAGGAAGCAAGCTTAAGACTTTAGGGAAGGTGGAGGATGAAGGAGCAGAGCGCTATAAAAAGGAATCCAGGATAGGGAGATGGATGAGGGGATTATAAAGCTGATGCAACAGGATTTCAAAGAGTCATATTGGTGGAAGATGGGTTTCGGAGATCCCTAGGACTAGGATTGTGGATCTCGAAAGATGAGGCTTGGTGGATTGATTTGGATTGGTGGATCCCTAAGACTAGGATTGTGGATCCCTAAAGCTAAGAGTGAGGAGTGATTCAAAGAGATACTAATGCATAATCTGGGGTAGGAGAGATGGATACTTCAAAGAGAAGTACCACCATGTAGTTGGGCACTAGATTTGCTATAAGACTATTGGTTAATTGCCAAGGTTACCAAGAACATCAAGGCCTTTTCACCAACCGTCCAAAGGACTGACAAACTAACTCAAAATAAACACGCAAGGATTGCCCCAGCATCACATATGAATCCTAGAGGAAGCAGCATGGAAATGACACTAGAGAACCCACAAGCAGAAAAGAAAAACAAATGAAAGACCTAATCAAGACCTTATGCTCTAATTGCCCCATTCGCAACATACCATGATATGGAAAATCATGGCAACCTTGAGGAGGGAACAAGGAGATTGCTTGGAAAAGATATTTCAAGACCCAAAAGGGAAGATTCTAAATCAAAAGAAAGCAAAAATCCAAAAGAGAACTGTTTGCCAACGAGATGGGTAGGAAGAGGTACTAACGGACCAAGATCAGACATGAGGAAAGCTATATCCTACAAGGATCTATCAGAGAGCACCTAAGTTGATGGATCTGGATGGGTGATGCATCTGGCAAGCTGAACTAAGAAGGATAGCACTTTGGTGACAGGAGATCTAGCTAAAGGATGCATTGGAATAGCTAACCAAGGGTTGTGCGATGTGTGCAAGATGCTGATCAAGGAGGAACTGACACAAAAGCTGGATAGATACAATGGTACTAAGCTAAAGAGGATGTACAAGCTGACGGACCAAGATATTTACAAGTGGGCTAATCAAGATATGGTACAAGCTGACAGACCAATGATACGTATGATACAGATGGATAAAAAGCTCAGGATGAGAGGATAGTGGGATGGTTCGATGTTGTGCAAGATGTGAAAGCTAAGGGTGGGGTGATAGCGAAAAATATGGATTTGGCAGGATGCATCCAATGATGATGAGAGATTTTGTGACCAAGGATAGCTAGAGGAGCAGGATGAGATGGCTGGATAGGATGGTAGATAGCTAGGATTATGATTGATATAAAGAGATGACATTGGGTTTGCATGAGGACAGCCTAGAGCTAGATACCAATGACACGGGAGGATGGACAAGACAAGATCTCCAAGGAATATAGTGCCCCCAATCAGAAGATAACATGCAAAAGGAGGTCTTATGATGGATGTGATAGGATTGAAGCTAGGATGGAAAAAGCTGAAGGGGCTAGGGAGATGGATGATAGCTGGGATGATTGGCTGAAGTTACCAGAGATTAGTGGACGGTGTGAGATGGAAGATGGAGGGTGGGGGATAGGTGGATAGATTGGAAGATGGAGTTGGATGTCAAGAGATGACCAAAAGCATGAGGGTGATAGGCTAAGCTAGGGATGGCGGGATTACGCATGACGCTTGTTTGCCAAGTTTTCATCATGGTACTTGTCCAAGGCGCTTGAATTGCCAAGTTTTCACCAGTGGACGCTTTATTTTTCTTTACTTTTTTTTTTTGACTTTTTTACTTTGGACTTAGCTGGAATGATTTTGGCTTTCTTCAGCTATTTTGGCTTTTTTGGGATTTTTCACTAGCTGTTGGAATGTTCAATTTTGTTGCTAGTTGTTGGTACACCGGATGTGTGATTTATGCAATAGATTGGATTAGATGGGATTGATGGTAAGAGATGGAGGGATGAAAAGGTTGGAAAGGAGCATGAGATGGGGATGCTTGCAAGAGCAACATTGGCACATGTTGGGACGGGTGTGAAAAGAGCATATGGGGGATAGATGGTAGATGCGAGCATGATGGAGGATTTGTGGAAGCGTGCTTGGGGATATAGGCACCCAAGATGGAGTTAGGAGATGGGGGACATGAGTCACTAGATGGGGGATTAGCAATGGTGGATGCCATTATGCATTGGGTTTCAACTTTTTTCTTAGGGATCCACATGGTTTTGGATTTTCTTTTCATAGGCTGTTGCATTGTTTTGCATTCTTTGATTGGATTTTTCCGTTTTGGAGTATGTCTTTTAGAATAGACATATGATTGCCTAGGATGTGGATTTTTAGCTTTATGCATTTTGAAGTTGGCATTCATATTGCTGTGGTAAGCTTTGGGAAGATGGTTAGGAGAAGCTTTGTGAGATGGAGACGATATGAAAGAGCATCTAGGGGGATGATGATGGATGATGTGCCCTGATATGTGCCTTTGTTGATCTTGCATAGGAATGGATGGAATAGGACTTTTATGATGGCTGATAGGAGGATAGAGGATGGTAGATTTTGGGACATAGGGACCCAAAATGGATTTAGCGGATGAAGGGGGGATATGGTAGGTTGTTTTTGGTTGCAAAGATGGTGGAGGGGGGATGACATAAGATTTCTTGAAGAAGTGATGGGAGGCTGGCATGGTGGGCTTGGAGATAAGCTTGGTTTGGGGGTGTGGTGTACCAACACCTTTAGATGGTGAGACTTTGGATACATATCCAAGACCATGAAATCCTAGATTTTTTTGTGCAATAATAGGCTCTCTGATTCCTTGCTCTTGTGGTCCTAAACCTTGACCTTGATAATGCCATCGATTGAGCATTTGAACAAGCTGAGGAAACTTTTTGCTTGCAGAAAATGGTAGAAGTGATTTATTAGGTGTATTGCAATGGGGAGATACTATTCTTAATTCTTCTGCTGAGAGAGGGTCACCATGGATGAATGTAAGTGAACCAAGAGGGTAGATTATAGATGGTGGAATAGCTTGGATAGGTGGTAAGATGGAAGCATGGAGCGGGGGAGATGGAAGGATAGGATCTTGATGTAGCTGGTGGGATGACAAGATATCTTGTAGTGGCGGAGAATTGGCTTGAGGTTTTGGAGATGGAGGAGATGGTGACTGCACTATGGATGGAAGATATGGTACGATGATATCTTCATTTATGCTTTGGGGGATGTCAACATGATTTTGGGTAGGATCTTGATAGGATTGGTTTGGAGTGGATGGTGCGATAGGAGGTGAAGGGATGGATTCTTCAAAGGCAGTGGATGGATAGATGGGAGATTCAGTAGTGGAGATGGGTGAGTAGAAGATGGATGCATAAGGGTCATTACGAGAGATTTGGGAAATGCTTGGAGGCGATGTGGATAGGATTTGGAGGGATTTGATAGGTGGTGGGATTTTGATGCTTGCGGGAAGTGGAAGGATTTTAAGAAATTAGATGGATGGTATGAGGATGATAGCTATGGGAGATGGAGGTGATATTATAGATGGGGAAGCTTCATCACTAACTACTTCACATGGTTGGATTAGATGACATGGCTTATCAATTGTTGGAGGCAACTTTTCTTGTATTTTCTCTAGGAGATTTCTTGGAGACTCTTGTGTCAAAGGTGGAGGTGGATTGACAGGAATAGCTAGTGTGATGGGGGTGGAAGATTGGAAGCTTGGTTGATGGGGTGATGGAGGGGAAGCTGGAATATCAGATGGCATGACTAGATAGTTTGGAATAACTCTTGGATTTTGGGGGATGCTTGGGGGAATGTTTCTAAGGCTTTCAATATATCGATCATAGTCAACAAGATTTTCATCATCATTGGAATAGGAGGTGGCAGGAGCAAGGACAATGCGACCAAACACATCATGATAGGATTGGTACTTCATGCTTTGATGATGAGTTTGATGGAAATGGGGTCTTGCGTATGGATGAACACGGAAGCTCATGGTTGGATTTGGATTAAGCACAGATTTTGGATTGGCTGATGAAAGATTTCCTAGGGAGAGTCAAAGCTGTATGATAGACCTAAGGAGGATTGGCTGGAGAATTTTGTCTTTCTTGTGGGTGGAAGACTTCAAGGGTATGCTATCAAAAAGTGAGAGTTTTGCTTTCCTATGTGCAGGATTCGTGGTGATTGTGTCAACTTAAGGATAGACTAATGATCCTATGGGCATGACACGAGATTGACCACTTGTGGATCCCAACCTTTAGCTCAAGGTGATGAGGGATAATAGGTGACAAAGCTAGATTACCCTAGACAAAGCTCTGTCAAAAGGATAACCATGGTGAGGCTGGTGGATTGGTAGGATTGATTGGATAGCAAAATCTAGCAAAGTGACAACAACTCTTTAAAGGCTTGGGTGCTTTTGGATTGGGTTGCTAGCTGGCTAGGGGGATGATTTGGATGGACTTTGGATTTGGGATTGTTCTAAGGCAAAGAACTAGATAGATTCAGTTGCATCGGGGGAGCTTGGATGATTTTCTGATAAGGCAGTGACTATGCTAAGTATGCCTTGAGTTGGGAGATTTCTGCTTTTTTGGGATTTCGACCAAAATTGGCAAACATTCATTCAAAAGCTATGAAGAAAAAAGTAGACAAAATTTTTGAGCAAGCACGTCAAACACACCAACATCTTAGGAAGCTTTCTACAAGGATGAAATTTGGTTTAGGTAGGGAGTCCTCGATATACACAAGGTACGTGAGGCCCAAATCTGTAAATGAAACCAAAAAGATGTCACACAGTCGAGAGGAGCAGTAACCCACTTCTCCTCTTTCACTTCTCAAGGGTATAAAGTTCCTTGAGGCATAGCCCGAGTGACAAAATTTTGATCCCAAGAGAGGTGTCTTTGGATTCACCTCTTGATCTTTATACTCCGCCGGAACGCTGGAGTTGAGGTCATCCCAAGGGGTGATGAAATCTCCGAGCAGGCCTCCTAAAAAGCTAAGACAAGATTTTGGATCCTAATCTTATGCACCCAAGATGGCCTCGAAAGACGACAAGGGGAGAGAAGACTTGGATGATCTTGGGCTAAAAAACACGCTTGTTCTTTTACCAACTGATGCTTAAGTTTTTTGATCTAGACTTTGCAAGCACTCATGTTTAAGATAAAATGTTTATTTCAACTTTGAAGTGTCAAAACAAATAAAATTGATCAAAGAATGCGAACAAGAAGAAGAGTTAGGGTCAACAAGAAGGTAAACCCGTGCACCTAGAGGCCCTCCACATCAAGTATCGATTGATTTTTCTTTAAGGCATTCAAGATTGAGTGTGAGTTTATTTTAAGCCCAAAACAAAGGTCTGTGAGATTCGATTTCAAGCGTCCGCTCGGAGGCCCTCCATGTCAAGATTTGTCCAATTTTTATGCCCAAATGAAGTGTGAGCGAGATTAATGCGCATTCAAGGAATTTTCTAACTTAGAAAACCACTAAAAACCCAAGTGAGTGGAGTTTGATTTGCGTGGAGCACTTAACACCCTCTTAGATGGACCCATCCCCATAGATGGCACTGAGATTGCAACCAATGGTTAAATTGATGGGTGATTAAAGAGGGTGAGTCCAACGACAAACTCACTCAAAGCATTTTTTTTTTTTTTTATAACTTAAAAGATTACAAAAATTTAGATTCTTTTTATGCTCCAAAAGATGATTATTTGATCTATGGCATTCAAGATTGGATTTGTTTTTTTAATCATGCATTCATAAGAAAACAAACTTTGATTTTAATCCATGGCACTCAAGAGTGATTTTAGCAACATGCATTCAAAGACAAGTGATCAAACATTCAAGTTTTTTCCTTTGAGCATTCAAGATTGAGATTTTGTGTGTTGTTTTAAGAACTTTGAAGTGATTTTTTTTAACCTTAGATCATTCAAGATTGTTTTTGGACTCAAAAGTGAAAATTAATCTTTGGACTTTGCTTTTCATTCAAGATTTTGTGTTCTAGTTTGCATGTTTTAAGCCCAAAAATGATATTCCTAGATTGTTTTGATGCATGAAAAACCTAAGAAACATTCAAGATTTTGCAACAAGACATTTGTTTGGAACAAATAAAAAAAGTTTTAGGACTCTTAGTTTTCATGAGATTTTTAAAAGAACTTTAAAATATTTTCAAATGAGGTTCATTTTATCCTTGATTGATGCTTTGAGTTTGATTTAGATTTTAGTGTGCACTTAGTGTTGATTTTGAACCTTTTGAAATGGAAACTTGAAGTTCTTTTTAAATTCCCAAAAATGAAGTGTTCCTAACTTTGCATGAATGCATCTAAAACCTTGATGTTGCAAGGATGCAAATGATTAGATTGGTTTAGTTTCACTTGTTAAAAGATTTTTTCTTTTTTGCAAATTTTTAATTTTTTAATGGATTTAAGTATGATTTGGGGGTTCATTTTAAGCACTAAAAAGAAGTGTGTATGATTTTTCTTCCTTAAAAAAAAAAAAATGGCCAAGATATCCCACAAGAAGAAGAAGAAGAAGTAGATGGAATAAGAAGAATATAGACAAGAAGAGGAAGAAGAATTCCAAGTGCTTTGTCCACCTATAAGCTTGAAAAATCTGCAAATACTATGAGATAGACTATGAGTTCCTTTGTCTTCTTCATGCTCATATGGACCTACAAAAAAAATTTATACAATCCTACCAATCACAAAAACAAGCAAAATTAGCCAAAATCAGTAAATGACATATAAAACTTGACTAAAAAAGCTAATGAAGATGACCCATGCGGGGTCCCACCGGGCGTGCCAAAATGTATATGAGCAATGTTAGTATGCTAATAGAAACCAAATTTAAATAAAGCTTCTACAAACTAAAAAAAATTCATAAACTTCAAGATAGACTAAGATGAGCTCTCAATTGAGAATATGAGCCATTAATGGGCTCTCTCAATGAGAAGCTCTCTTGTTGAGTGGCTTTGTCTAAATAGATAGGATGTATGCTCAAGCTTATGCTTCAAAAAGGGCTTCAAATGGAGTTGGAATTTGGGTGTGAGTGTATGGTTTTGATGTAAAATGGCTTCTTAAAATGGCATTATGAATTTACTTCATGGATTGTGTTATTTTGCAAAGGGGAAGGATCCAATTTATAGGCAAGAGGCTTGAGGGATTGAGGGCTAAGATGCAAGGATGGGAAAAAGCTCATGGAGGGCTCAGATTGCATGAGAGGAGAGCACATGGATTGTGCTTCCTTACAGCCAATCAAGGAGTGACACATGTCACATGGTGAGAGGATGGAGGAAAGGGGAAGGATGAGTCAACAAAGGAGGCTCAAGAGATAAAATCTTCATAAAGACCCTCATAATGACTTGCAAGAGCAATAAAAGGGCTTGTAAGAGTCATTTATGGCCTAATGGACTTCATAAAGTTTTATGGTTGAGATATTTTGAGGGTGATGAGAGCAATTTCGACTTGGACTTGATTAGGAGGGTTTTAAGCTTGCTTGGGCTTGTGCAAATGATTAGAGGATGGATTAGGATGGTTTAGGATTAGCTTAGGGATAGGCAAGTGGATGGCATTTAATGAGGGTAGGTGAAGGAGGAGATATTTGTTAACTTTGGCTTGAGTTAGCAAGTCTTAACCCATGTTTAGGGAATGTGACAAGGTTAGGAGGGGATTAGGATTAGGGTTAAAGACATCTTCTAGAAGAGTCTAGGCTTTGGATGAGGATGAAGACTTTCTAGAAGAGTCTAGAACTTCCTAGGATAAGATTTTATGAAATAAATAAAGTTTTATTTATTTCAAGGGTTTGGGTTGAGGAGATATTTATTAAAATATTTTTAATAAACATGAGGATTAATATTTAATTTTGATTAAATATTTTGAGTTGGGATTAGGGGTAGGAAATGATGGGATTAGCCTTTAATTAAAATTAAAGAAGGATTAGAAGATTTTGGAAGAGGTTAGTGGTCTTAAGGAAATTGGCCAAGTTTTGGGCAAAAAAATTTTATTTATTTATTTTGGGTTCTTTGTTCAATTTATTAATTAAATAATTAATAAATAAGGAAATAATGTTTAAATAAGATTTAAACATTTTTGGGAGGGATTCCTTAATTAAATATTTTTAATTAAGGTAAAGGGATTTAATGGCATAAAAATTAATTAATTAATTAAATAAATAAATAATTAATAAATGATGATGTCATTAGGACTTTTTTAGAAAATAAAAATACTTTATTTTCTAAAGGTTTTTAGGTGTCTACACTAAGTGTATGGCACCATACATGCACCTTAAAGCATTTTATAATAGTCAACATAACTTTTTATTCGGGGCATTCCAAGGCCTAAAAACTTGGAATTGGGTTTGTTCTACATACCACAATATTTTCCAACAATCACTTTTTTCTTTGGCATAAGGAAAAAGGCACTTGCACTATAACATTACCTGTAATTAAGCCTAGTAGCTCGGCCTAAATGTTGCAACCACATGATAGCTATCATTTCATTTCAATGTTTGATAATTTGACATGGTTTGTATGCCCACATAAGGTGTCAAAATCTCTAGTTTAACTTGGCCTCTATGTGGAAGAACTCCAATTTTTGTTCACTTTTCCTTACAAGAAGGGCTACTAGCCAAGGAATGGCTTGTGCTACAACTACACACCATGGGCTATTTGAAACCAAAAGAACCATTGAATCTATTATAAATAGACCTTAATAGATTAGAGGAGTGCTTATAATTCAGTCCATGGTCTTTTCATCCATTTCATTGAAGTTTTTATGTTTTTTCTTTAATAGGCATTTTAGAAATTCCTTACATATTGGCATTGTGGGACTTTGGAAAACCTAGTGATTAGGTTCCTTGCCTTGTAGGGTTGTGATAACCTATTTTTGAGTCCATTTTGGATACTTGTGATAAGTATCTCAGCATAATACCCTCTCCTTGGGTACTAGAGGATTCCAAAATCACCTTGTTTCCTACTAGTTGAAAGCTTATGTTGACCATTGTTGCATTATGAATACTATGATAGAGACAAAATCAAAACTCAAGAAGAGTACTAAACCAAAGAAAAGTAGATAGATCAATAGCACATGAAAAGATCAAACATATGCTCTTAAGAAATAAATGTCTACAACAAGCAATTATAGAGTACTTTTCCTCCCTTGGGATTGAAATTGAAATGAGGTAAAGGGAATGTAAAAATGAGATAGATATGAGAAAATTGGGATATAGAAGAGTCCATCATAACAAATATGCAATTAGAACCAAACAATGACCATAAGGATATGATAGAATGCACTAGTTTGGCTAGAGTTGACCAAAAAGGTTAAATCACATAGAAATATAATTTAGACGTGAAAATGTGAAATGAAGTAGATATGAAGTGTAGAAATGATGAAGAGATGGAGAAATGAAGATGCCTTAGTGAAGATTCAAAGATTAGATGTCAAAAGGTCAGCTAATTGCATAGAACAAGGTAGAATTTTGAAATGAAATTTTGACTATCAAGATGGACTCAAATTTCAATTTTGATACCAAAAATGGATCCAGAATGTCAAAACTAGTGAAGGGTGCAATTTTTGTAGAATTCTTAGGAATTTGAAAAATGAGTCAAAATAAGATCGGAAAGCTATAACTGGGGTCCAAGTGTCATTTCAATTCATTTTTCTTTTATGGTTTTGAGATATTTTGATTGATTCTAAGAGAGAAAATGGATTTGGTAAGCATTATGACCCACTAACAATATTTTGAGCTTAGCCAATTCCACAACTAGCCACTTGACTATGAGGCCTTGGTAAGACATCAACATTGTGTCACTTTTTGAAGCATTTATTGCATTTTTTGTACAATATAGGGGTTTGAAAAATAAATATCATGCAATAATTTGAAAGTATCACAATGGTACTTTGTGAAATATCATGCAAGATTTCTATCAAACAATTACTATGGCACTACTTAACAAAGTTTGTCATTCCAATTATACCTAAATATTGCCTTACATGGTGCGAAATGTCATCTAGGGAAAAGGTATTGCCCAGATATTACAAGAAGTATTGTATGATACGTATTCAAAAAAAGGTATGTCTTGTATATAGGAAAATGTGTCATGTAGTCTATCTTTGAGCTTTTGCTACATGTTTAAGAACTATTTTGATGTTTTTGATATTCATTTTACTTGGTTTTGCAACAAAAAAAATTGTACTTCATATCATGGCCCCTAAAGTGGTGGGGTTACATGTCCTTCATCATCTAAATGATGATGAGAAGTTCTCCATATCAAGTATCAGGCTAAAGTGGATGACACACATGCCTCATAAATGGTTGAATCATAAGTTATTAAGTACTTTAGTTGAGTAGTGACACAAAAAGTACAACACCTTCCATCTGCCAATCAACAAAGCTACCATCAAAGGATTATATTACATCCTTTGTGTTCCTTGGTATGGTGATCTAGTGAGTTTTTCACATTTGGTTTCTCATTTTCTGTTAATTTTTTTATATCCATGTGGCATGTGCTAATGTGAGTTTTTGCATGTCACAAGTATATTATGACGAGACCCCAGGAGAGAGGAGGGTAGTTGTATACTAGGTATTCTAGGATGTTACTTTCTTGGATCACCACCTAAGTTGGGAGTGGCTCATAGATGAGTATAGGGTTGAATATCCACCACCTTTCCTTTTGTGTTAATTGATTTCCCAAGCTTTGGTCATTGAGAGGGGCCAAAAGGGATTCCCACTAGGATGGGACAAAGTTTTAGAAGATCTTTTGGGATAGCCTTGGAAGATGACATGGAGACCTATAATTTTTACAGATATGTACAAGGAGATCCATGAGATAGCCTATTGATCAAATCCAACCTATCCATGTGGTACACTATTGGCCCAAGTATGGGTGTGGGAGCATATCACAATGTTTTGATTGTAGGTGTAGCCCTGTGAGCTTAGCGAGCCTTATATTTTTAGATATATATTGTTCATTACACAGAGTCAAAGTAGAGATGTGACTTACTACCAATGACTCTTTTGTGAGCTTACTTCATTTGTTTGGTGACCATATCAAGAGTGTCAAAGATGGTGTAATACATGGGAGTTGGAGTACATGTGCTATAGTTGGCCACTAGTTAGAACACATTCAAAGATAGTGGAACATTTTTTTCATTAATCGATTATGGTGTCATTTAGGCTAGAGAACCCAAATAGGGAATAATAGATAGAGAGATATGATTTTAAAAAACAAAATGTAGAAAGAGATAGCACATTATAAATGTATAGTCTGATAGTGATAGTACTAAACACTATGATAAAGATAATATCATAACTTAAGAAGTGTACTAATCCCAAGAAAAGTAGATAGATCAATAGCACACAAAAATATCAAACATATGCTTCTAAGAAATCGATAGGTAAAATAAGAAATTATATAGTATTTTTCCCCCTTGGGATTGAATTTGAAATGAGGCAAAGGGAATGCAAAAATTGAGATATATATGAGAAAATTAGGATATAGAAGGGTCCATGATAATAGATATGTAATTAGAACCAAAGAGTGAACAAAAGGATATGATAGAATGCACTAGTTTGGTTAGAGTTGACCAAAAATGTCAAATCACATAGAAAGATAATTTAGACATGAAAATGTGAAGTGAAGTAGATATGAAGTGTAGAAATTATGAAGACATGGAGAAATGAAGATGCCCTAGCAAAGATTCGAAGAATAGACATCAAAAGGTCAGTTAACTGCATAGAACAAGGTAGAATTTTGAAATGCAATTTTGACTATCAAGATGAACTCAAATTTCAATTTTGATTCCAAAAATGGATCCAATATGTCAAAATTAGTGAGGGGTGATAATTTTTTATAATTCCCACGAGTTTGAAAAATGAGTCAAAATAAGGTTAGAAGGCTATATAAGGGGCCCAAGTGTCATTTTAATTCATTTCTCTTTTATGGATTTGAGAGATTTTGACTAATTTTGAGAGAAATGGATTTGGTAGGAATTCTAAGCCATCAACATTATTTTGATCATAGTCAGTTCCACAACTGACCACTTGACTATGAGGCCCTGGTAAGTTATCAATATTGTGTCACTTTTTGAAGCATTCTTTTGCATTTTTTGTACAATATAGGGGTCTAAAAAATAAATATCATGCAATACTTTAAAAGTATCAAATGGGTGCTTTAATAAATATCATGTGAGATTTTTTTCAAACCAAAACTATCACACTACCTAACAAGGTTTATCATCCCAACTATACCCAAATATCACCTTGCATGGTACAGAATGTCATACAGGGAAAAAATATTGTCTAAGTATTACAAGAAGTATCATATCATACTTAATCAACAAAAAGTATCACCTATATATAGGGAAAAAAGTGTCATGCAGTCTATTTTTGAGCTTCATAGAGGAGTATAGGGTTGAGTATCCACTACGTTTCCTTTTATGTTAACTAATTTTCCAAGCTCTAGTCACCAACAAGGGCCAAAAGGGCTTCCCACTAGGATGGGACAAAGTTTTAGCAATTTTTTTGGGACAGCCTTGGAGGATGACATGGAGACCTATAATTTTGGTAGATATGCATGGGGACATCCATGAGATAGCCTTCTGATCAAGGCCAACCTAGTCACGTGGTATGGCACTGGCCCAAGTATGCATGTGGAAACATATGATGATGATTTGATCATAGATATAGCCTTGAGAGCACAATGAGCATTATATTTTAAAATATATAGGGTTCATCTCATAGAGTCAAAGTAGAAATATGATTTACTACCAATGACTCTTTTATTAGCTTACTTCATTTGTTTGGTGACCATATCATAAGTGTCAAAGATGGTCTAATGCATGGGAGTTGGAGTACATGTGCTATAGTTGGCTACTAGTTAAGAGGCATTCAAAGATAGTGGAAAATTTTTTCATTAGCCCACTATGGTGTTAGTTAGGCTAGTGACAAGGGATCTGTTGGAAGATTGGAAATATTGTTAGAAGATTGGTTTGATAATGATATGTTACATTCATGATTGAGTTTGACATTGATGTCAATATAGCATGTTTTTATGTCTTCTATTGTATCTGATAAAATAACAATGGAAAGCTTAAGTTAGTATAGATGGCTAGTTGAGCATAATAACATTTGAGGTTATGATAGATACTTCTGAGTATCTAGTATATGCAATTAGTATCCAAAGCACAAAAGAAAAGTCTAGAAGAAGTTATGTAAGTTTTGGTGATATCTATTTTGAGATAGAGTTTGTAGAGGCATGTTCTAGTAAACTAGTTATATCTCTTAGTAGAGTTGATATCTTGATGATTAAGGTTGAGGACATGAAGAAGACATGTTGGCGATGATGTGGCTAGTCTCACTCATCATAATATTGAGTGTACAAAATGTTATTTAAGTTGCCTTGTGTAAGATTTATGTTATCATTAAGTGTAACGTGTTCTAAATAAGGTGCCATAATAATTAGTTGAGAAGGACTAACAGCTGACTCAAGAATTATTTTTTGGACTTTTTATAAAGGAAGGATATTTTCCATTATTATAATATAGATATATGTGACTTCAAAAATTTTTGAAAAGAAATAGAGCAGTATGGAATGCAAAGTTGAGCAGAGTAGTGCAGAATTGAAGGAAACTTCATTGTCAAGGTTTTTCTAAGTGATCTAAGGATTGGTATTTGGATTTGAGGTTTGTGACCTAGTCTACAAGGTTTGATAGTGATTTTGTAGTTGGAAAGATAGAGGAAATTACAAAGGAAAGAAGAAGATACTAGTAAATTGCGTATTTGAGTAGTGAGCTCTTCTAGTAGTTGAAATTGCATTTTCGGGTAGTTGGCTCTTCTTGCATACATTATACCACAACTCCTAATAGGGTTGGAACCTCCTAATAGGGATTAAAATTCTCCTAATAGGGACTCATTGTACTAAATCTTGCAGTACACTCCTAATAGTGTCTATCATTTAACAAGGAATGTTTATATCAGCACATCATCTTGTGGGCATCATTCCCACTGGGGTTTTCCTTCTGATCAAGGGTTTTCCTAGTCAACATATATTGTATAATTATCTATGTGCATGTTTCTATGGTTTTTTTTTACTTTGATTGAATGGTTAAGTTTGTTTAATTAAAATAAGTATTGGATAATTGATTCACACCCCACTCTGAATTATCTTGGTTGACTATTATTTCTAACAATTGGTATCATAACCTCATGTCCTTGAAGAAAAAGGTTAATAGCTTTGGGAGATCCATGGTGAACATGTTAAGGAAATATAGTCCAAATTTTGATAAAAACAAACTATGACAGCTAGAAGGAAAATATGAAGATACATTTTTTTTGTATGGGCCTAGGATATTGGATCTTGACAAAATCAGCAAAGAAAATCGTTAAATTTTTTTTTGGAAACTTGTATTAAGCTAGAAAGAGATATTTTCATGTGTGACATGAGAGCTAGAGAAGCACTATTGACTGCACTTCCTAAAATTGAGTAAAATTAGGTAAAATCACTTCCTACTTTACATTTGATTAGGAAAGCTTTGGAAAATACTTTTGAAGGTGATGGACATTCTAAGAAGTTGAGGCTACAAAGTTGGATTTGTGCATTTCAAGATGCTAAGATGATGGAAGATGAATTTGTAAGAACATATATGGGTAGGATAACAAAAATTACTATAGGTATTAAGGCTCAAGAGGGAAACAAAAAAGATGATGATATTGTTACTAAGCCAAGGAATGATGAACTATTTCTTAATACTAACAATGATTTGTACAATGAATTAGAGAAGAGGCATGATCAAGTCTTGAAACCTTTAGGAGAACCAAGAGTTGAGATAAAAACTCCTACTTCAAGAAAGAACATGATAAAGAATCACCCATAAAAATAGATCATCGAAAGAAAAGACAAAGGTGTGATGACAAGTAGAGTTAATGAAGAACTATGCTTGATATCTCATGTTGAACTGAAGAATGCAGATGAAGCATGTAAAGATGATTACTAGAAACAAGCCATGAAAGAAGAATTGGATCAAATAGTAAAGAATAAGACATGGGAATCAATCCCCAGACTAGCATATAAGAATGTGATAAGAATCAAATGGGTTTTTAGGAACAAGATGGATGACAAAGGAGTTGTAAGAAACAAAGAAAGATTGGTATGTAAAGGTTATTCACAACAAGAAGGAATAGATTATGATGTAGTGGTTAGAATAGAAGCAGTAAGATTACTCTTAGCCTATGCAACACAGAAGAAAATCAAATTATATTAGATGGATATCAAGTCAACATTTCTAAATGGAGAACATGAAGAAGAGGTGTACATTGAGTAGCCTCAATGATGTCCTTTAAGAGATGACAGTGACATAGTATGAAAACTAAGGAAAGCATTGTATAGATTGAAGCAGGCACCCATAACTTGGTATGCAAGGTTGGATAAGCATTTGATAATGGTCAGATATAGAAAAGGTATGGTAGATAGCAATCTATATTGGAAAGAAATTGATAATAGTTTGATGATTTTGGTAATATTTGTTGATGATATCATATTTGGAGGAAATGATGTAGAAAGTAAGAATTTTTTTGAAGAAATGAAGAAAGAATTTGATATGAGTATGATAGGAGAGATGAAATATTTCCTAGGATTGTAGATAGTACAGAATAAAGAAGGAATCTTTATTTCTCAAACTAAGTACTTGAAGGATTTATTAAAAGGTTTAGTTTGGAAACATGTAAATCTATTGGAACACCTATGATAATTGGACATAAGTTATCTACAAAGGACGAGACACCTTCTATTGAATAGAAGAATTATAGATCTATGATCAGAGGTTTGCAATATTTGACTCACACAAGGCCAGATATAGAAAATGTAGTTGGAATTGTTGCAAGATTTTAGGCTAATCCTAGAGAAGCACATTTTGTAGTAGTGAAAAGAATATTCAGATATTTGAAATGAATTTCAAAATTTTGATTATGGTATGAAAGATCTAATGATTTTAATTTAAGTCCTTATACTGATGTAGATTAGGCAGGAAGCATGGATGACAGAAAGAGCACTAGTAGAGGAGCTGTCTTTCTTGCAGGAAGATTAGTGTCTTGGTTAAGTACATCTCAAAGTACAACTAAAGAAGAGCATGTTGTAGAGAAAAATAATTGCAGTCAAGTAATCTAGATGAAGTAGATGCTAAAGGATATAAGGATAGAAATCAATGAACCTATTGTTATACATTGTGACAACATAAGTATGGTACATTTATGTCCAAGAATCAAGTACTACATTCAAAGAGTGAGCAGATTTCTATTAAGTACCATATGTTGAGAGAAAAAGTTATAGAAAATTAAATCAGATTGGAATATGTGAGCACAAAAGAGTAGATTATAGATATATTCACTAAGCCTCTTTCCAAAGAGACTTTTGAGTATTTGTGAGGTATACTTGGGGTTATGCCCCTTCCTACATCAGAGTAAGAAGATTCAAGAGTGCATCAGTCTAGAATAATAGGGCACCATTGTTTGTTTGTACTGGATACTGATGCTTCCTATATGGGGGAGTATCTATGATGGATAGAGTCTCTTAGGACTCTTATCAATGTTGTTGATTTTTTTTGAATAGTGTCTTTTGATACTTGAGCTAAGTAAGTGCTAGTTGTTGTAGAGTTTGATGTAGAGATGTTGGTTGCAGAAACCTTTGACATTGATGTCAACGGGGGAAGGTTTGGCATGAAAAAAATCATACTATGGGAGAGTTTGGAATTATACTATGGGGGAGAAGTATTGTATGAAAACATTATGCTAAGAAGATGTTTTGCATGAGTGTGGCATAATATGGCATGAATTTGAAATAATAGTTTGGTATACAATACACTGAGGTATATCAATGGGGGAGTGTTATTGATGAAGAGGATTTGAAGAATGTTTATCTATTGTTGGTATTCTTGTAACTAGATGTTTTATTTTATCTATGTTGCCATCAATGCCAAAGGGGTGGATTATTGAAATATTGGAAAGATTGTTGGAAGATTAGTTTGATGATGATATGTTACTTTCATGACTGAGTTTGTCATTGATGTCAACATAGAATTTTTGATGTCTTCTATGGTATTTGATAGAAGAGAAATAAAAAGATTAAGTCAATATGCATGGCTAGTTGAGCATAATAACCACCCGAGGTTATGATAGATAATTTTGAGTATTTTTTATATGTAGTTAACGTTGGAAGTAGGAAAGACAAGTCTAGAAGAAGTTATGTAAGTTTTGGTGATATGCGTTCTAAGATAGAGTTTACAAAGGCATGTTTTGGTAAACTATTTATATCTCTTAGAAAAGTTGATATCTTGATGATCAAGGTTGAGGACATGAAGACGACATATTGGTGATGACATGGCTAAGCTTTCTCATCATAATATTGAGTGACCAAAAAGTTATTCAAGTTACAAGGTGGAAGATTTATGTTATCACTAAGTGTAACATTGAGGTCCCATAATAATTAGTTGAGAAGGACTAACAACCAACTAAGGAATTTTTTTGTGGACTCAATATAAAGGAAGGATATTTTATTTATCATAATATTGATATATGTGACATAGAAATGTTTGGAAAGTAGTAGTGAAGTATGAAATGTGAAGTTGAGTAGAGCAGTGCAAAAGTGAAGGAAACTTCATTTCCAAGTTTTTTTTGAGTGATCCAAGCTTTGGTATTTGGATTCAAGGTTCATGACCTCATCTACAAGGTTTGATAGTGATTGGTCCATTTGAAAAGATAGAGAAAAGTATAGAGGAAAGAAGAATGTACCAGTAAATTACTTGTTTGAGTAGTGACCTCTTCTTGTAGTTGAAATTACATGTTTGGGCAATGGCTCTTCTTGCATACATTATAACACAACTACTAATAGGGTTGAAATTGTTAGAAATTCTTTAGAATAAATGAGAGTTGGGGTGAATCAATTATTCAAGGTCCACCATGTCCAATTTAAACTTTTTCATCAAGTAAAGTGTGCCTATAAAACTATTCATTTGAATCCAAGCTTAGACATTCCTATTCAGCAAGTTACTATAAAGCAACACGCAAGCATAACACATAAAAGGATCAAAACACAATATAGTGATTTACATGGAAACCTAATTTGGGAAAAAACACTAGTAACATGCTACTCAATTCTAACTCTTTTGAAGTGACACCCAATGAAAGGACCACCGTGTTAAAGGACTTAACCACCCTATTAGAAGTGGGCCTGGTTAGATTACTTTAGATCATTCACTTGGAATTTCACCCTATTAAAGGATTTACAAATGGTTATTAAACCAACCTAAGTCCATAGAATTTTCTTCTACCTTAACTATTACAATTTCTAGAGAGTAACAATAAACGATTTTGACCTAATTATAGAATAAGACTCAACTTACATATTTTAGATAACTTCTTAGCTCATAACATTTCTTGGCCTTTAATCTCTGCATCTCTAAGAGCTTTCCCTCCTCTCAAGCTTAGTCTCCTTAAGTCTCAATGCTCGATGTACTAGTGCAATCCTCTCTTTCTGACTAGTTGTCAAAGAAGAGTCTTTGTACTTTGGTCTTTCTTCTCCTAGATGCCTTCTCCTTGACACCCTTCAACCACTTTACAAATTTTCACACTAGAAACTCTTGCTTCTTGGTCTGTGACTCCTTAAATAGAAGTCTTGGAGTTTCTTTTCCCACTCAATTCTTCCCTCCTTTAATTTCAATTCATATGGATTAGGTATGATTCATTGAATCTAACCCATATTTTGTTTCTTCTAGAAGCATCATGAAGAATCCTCTTGAATTCACTCAAAAATAGTTTACATAAAATTTTGTGCCAATAGCTCATCATCCTTATCCTCCAACTGGTTCACAAAATTCAAGCTAACAACTTTGTCAGCTCAGATTTGGCAAATCTTTGACATTTCCAATAATGTAGTAGCTCGGCACTATTGAAATTCTGGTGCTTGGCACATACTATGTTACTCAACTTCCACTATGTTTTTACTAATGCTTAGAACTTGAAGTTCACTAGGTAGCTACTAGGATTTCCTGATGCTCAACACCTGTTACTTTTCTTATCACTTGAACTTCACTCGGCACCTAAAGTTCACTCGGCAGACACTATATTTTCCATTTGCTCAACTCCAACTAAAAATTTTCTCGTTTTAAACTAGCTTGCTTAGCACGCACTGATGAACTTAGTTTAAGCTTTGTAGTCAACCTTATTCTAACTTATTCCTCCAAAGTATTTTAGTGTGACCAACCTCTATATCTTCAAGTATGTCATCAATGCATTATTTAACCATTGTCTTAAATGATCCTTGCACTTCATTACAAAACCATAACTCAACCTTTCCCTTAGGTGCTCTTGTTACATCTTGTTGATCAAATCCTCTTCATCAATAAACTAAGTGATAATACTTGGATCTTATAAGAAATTATCATTCCTACAAATAGTAGATTTGACATCAATGACCAAACAATGATTGAAAAAAATCTTTTAACAACAATCACTCTCTTTCAATCAATCTTCTTCATCAATGATCTTTTCAATCAGATTTCAAACAATCTTCCTCTTTGGCATTGATGGAAAACCAAACTAATCAACCATCGAACAAAACTATTCAACCATGTTATCAAAGTGCTAACTAGGTTAAAACAGTAATTCAAATGCCAAAAAGAAAATTGGATTGAATTACATAATTTCTTCTTCTCTACTTCTCCCTCTTAGTTGTTGTATCCTTTTTATTTCCTTTCTTCCTTCTTACATTCTCTCCCTCTATATGCATTGCTCATCTCTGTCCATTTTTTTCTCTTTTCATATTTTCTAACTGGCTCCTTCATTCTTCTTCTATCAGCTATTGACCTGTTCTTTATTTCTCCCTAAATCTTCATTCACTTTCATTCTTTTCCCTTAGCTATTGATTAGTTGATCAGTTTCTCACTTCTCCCTCTTTGACAACAATGCCAAAGACATATTAACATCTCAACATCTTATCATGCAAGTGTAGGATTTGCAAGTTCTTTTAATTTCTCCCTCTGTCACCTTGCTTATAACTAATTTGGAATTTCATCATTTCAATTACTTTAGGCATGAATCCTAAAGTAGATATCCTCTACATCAATGTGCAATATTTCAATAATCTATTAATTCGATGTAGGGCAATCTTGCTTTTTCTTAAGTAACCCTAAATAAGGGTATCACTCCTAACTTACCTCTAAGATAATCAAAAGCATCTTTATGTAGTGCTTTTGTGGAGATTTTAGAAATCTATTCCTTTGAGCTAACATATTCCATCTTCACTTTCTTGTTTTCCACCAATTCTCTCACATAGTCATAGTTGATTGCAATATGCTTTATTTTGGCATGCATTACAGGGTTCTTTGATATGTTGATAGCACTTGTAATATCACAATAAAGTATCATAGGCTCATTTACTTCTTCCTTCATATGTTGCAATGAATGTTTGATCCATACAATATTGGTGCAATGTATAGCAGCTACAACATATTCAACTTCTATTATGGACTGTGAGGTACAACTTTTCTTTTTGCTGGTCCAGGTAATCAATCTTCTTCCCAAGAAAAGTGCTCCTCCACTAGTGTTTTTTTTTTGTCATCAATATTACCTCCCCAATCTACATCAGTGTAGGCTCCTAGTTCAAACTTCTCACTTCTCTTGTAGTACAAACCAAAGTCATCAGTTCCTTTTAGATACCTCAGTATTCTTTTTACTGCCATCAGATGATTTTCTCTTGGATTTGCAAAAAATCTTTCCACTATTCCAACAGCTAATGTAATGTTTCGTCTACTATGTACAACATATTGCACCTTTCCAATCATTGATCTATACATTGTCTAATTCACTTTAGCTAACTCATAATTCTTGGATAACTTATGTCCTATCACCATTGGTGTGCTAACTAGTTTTGAGTTTTCTAATCGAAATGTCTTGAGTAACTCCTTGATGTATTTTGATTGGGTCACAAATATGCCATGCTTCAATTGATGTACTTGTAATCCAACAAAGAATAGAAATTTTTTTGCATAGAACATCTTTTCCTCCAAAAAGTATATCATCAACAAAGATTTTAGTTATAAAATGTCTTTACCATTTTTAGCTTTGATATATAGGTTGATGTTGTCATCTGTTCTCTCAAATCTAATTTTCATAAGATATTTCCATAGTCTCTCATACCATGCTCTAGGTACTTACTTCAAACCATAAATTGCTTTATGCAATTTGCAAACCATATCCTTGTTTTTTTCATCAACAAATCCCTCTGGTTGTTCTATGTAAACTTCCTCTTCCAGTATACCATTTAGAGAAGCAGACTTCACATCCATTTGGTAGACTTTGAATCTTTTATAGGCAGTATATGCAAGTAATGTTCTTACTCCTTCCATTCTAGCAATAGGGGAAAATGTTTCCCCATAATTGAGTCCTTCTTCTTGTGCATAGGCTTTACAAACTAGTCTATCTTTATTTCTAGTTATCTCACCATTCTCATAAAGTTTGTTCCTAAACACCCATTTGGTACCAATTACATTCTTATCAGCTATTCTAGGAACTAGGGTGCAATTTTTTTGCTTTTCATTCTAGTCTATCTCTTCTTCCATAGCTTTATACCAGTCATTATCCTTTAGTCCATCTTTTATTATTCTGGGCTCAATCTTGCTCAAAAAACTTGATTCATTCCTTAATCTATTCCTTGTCATTGGTCTAGGATCCTTATCACCAATAATTTGATCTGTAGGGTAATGTCTCCTCAAATACTTGGCTAACGTTGGTTTTGTCCTTCTTTCCATGTTTGATCCCTTAGCTTCAAAGTCATTTTTCTCTTCTCCATCTAGTACTTCATCATTTCTTTCATGTATGCTATTTTCAGAATTAGAATGCACATTTTTTTCATTCTACAACTTGACTTCTAAATGAAGCTCCACATTCACTTATTGTGACTCAACTGATACTAAGATTTTTTGCTAATTCCCAACTTGATTGGCAACATTATCTTCAATAGTCATTCCTTCATAGAAGTATACAAAAGATCTATAATCTTCTAATTGCTTAGACTCATCAACTCAAACTTCTACATGTTCATCAAAATTTACATTTGCACTCTCCACAATATTGTTAATGTTAGTATTCAAACATTTATATGCTTTACTTCTAGTGGAGTATCCAAAGAATATGCCTTCATCACTTTTGCCATCAAACTTGCCATTTTTGTATCTTTAAGAATATAGCATTTACAACCAAAGACTTTGAAATTTTTTACATTAGGTGAGTGACCATACCATAGTTCAAAAGGTGTTACATTTGTACCTTTCTTGACTTGGACTCTATTCAGGGTGTAAATAGTAGTACTTACAGTGTCTCTCTAGGACTTTAGAGCAACATTTTTCTCCATCATCAAGGTTCTAGCATAGTTTATTACTAACATATTCCTTCTTTCATCAATACCATTGTAAGGTGGGGTTCTTAGTGCTAATATTTTCCTTTTGATACCTTTGTCATTGCAAAATATCTCAAATTCTTTTGTTGTAAACTCTCCTCCTCTATTTGATCTTAGGCATTTCAGATTCTTACCTATTTCCTTCTCAACTCAAGCCAAATACCACTTAAAAATTTAAAATGCATCATTATCTTTTCTTAAAGAACATAGCAGTCATCATCTTGGAATAGTCATCTACAAATAGCATTATGTATTTATCTCCTAGGTAGCTTTTTACTTCTATTGGTCTGCATAAGTCTGTATGGAATAACTCTAGTACTTCTTTGGAAGTGTAAGTTTTTCTCTTGAAACTAGACGTAGTCATCTTTCCTAGTTGACATTGTTTGCACATTGTGTTTTTATGCTTCTTTAATTTTGGCAAACCTCTTACTTTCTTCTTTTTGCTAATGCTAATCAGATTATCAAAGCTAACATGACACAATATTTTATGCCATAGCCACACATCATCAAGTCTGACAACAAGACAAATTGTATCTTCCATATCTAAGTAAAATAGGTTACTTCTTGTTTGTTCACCTTTTCCTATTAGCTTTCCATTAGTGTCATAGATTTTGGCAGTTTTGTTTGCAAAATCAACTTTGTAACCTACATTGCCTAACTATGATACACTAAAAAAATTGTAGTTTAATCCTTCAACATAGTATGCATTATCACATGAAATTTTCTCTGTAAGTTTAATTGAACCTTTTCCTTTGATTTGACATGGAGCATCATTACCAAATCTAACACTATTTCCATCATACTAAGTAAAGGTAATAAACTTACTTTTATCTCTAGTCATGTGACATGAGCACCCATTGTCTATGATCCACTTGTCATTCTTATTCACACAGGTTACCAATGTAGTTTCTTCAACTTCATATTCATCTAATTCATCCTTCATGGCTACATAGACTACTTCATCATCATTCTCATCAGAGTCTTCTTCAACAATGTAGCATCTTTTGCCTTTGTCCTCATAATCTCTGCTATCATCTTCTATCTTATTCTTGTAGTTGTTTCCTTCTTTGTAGTTCTACTTATGTGTACACCTTGCAGCAATATGACCTACTTCATTAAAATTGAAACAAATGATAGGTGTCTTACCTTTGAATTTACCTTTGCCTCTATGGAATCTTCTAGCTAGTAGTGCTTCCAACTATTCTACATCTTCCTAATCTATACTGCTATCACTAGATGCATGTTTTTCTTTTCTACTCTTTTTCTTTGATGTCACCTCCTCAGTGTCTTTCATTGTCAACTTGGCCTTGAAAGAAGATTCAAGGTTCTCAGGTCTATAATTTTCAAAATTGGATAACTCAAATGTAGTAAGTCTTCCCACTATTCCTTCAAAGGTTAGTGTGTTTCCTTGTACATACCTTAGTTCTTGGATGGTTGAAACTCTAATAGTATAGATAGGAAGCATGATTCTTAGATATTTTTTTTTGATAGTCTCTTCTTCCAATTGACCACCCAAACTTCTTATTGTACTTACCACTTCTTTCATTCTAGCAACATATTGAGCAGCAACTTCACCTTCCTCTATCTTCATGTCATCAAACTTTCCTATAAGGCTTTCTCTCTTTGCTCTCTAAACATTCTAATATCCTCCATAGATAACTTTCAGGGCTTTCCACATTTTGAATGCAGTATCACATCCTTTGACGTCACCAAATTTAGCATAACTAAATATAGAGGCAATCACCAACATTTCCTGATTGTGCTTCTTCCTTTTGTTCAAATCATCTATAGTAAGCGGTCAAGCTAGGTCTACATGTTTTGTTCCAATTATGGTTTCCAAGGTGTAATTTCATTATGCTTTTCCATGTAATGAAGTTTTCTTTGTTAAGCTTGGGGACATCTCTCTTAGACATCTTGATCTTCCTACTTCTAGTGCCTTGAAAGTGCATTAGTAGATGGCTCTAATACCAATTGTTAGAAATGCTTTAGAATAACCAAGAGGGGGTGTGAATTAGTTTTTCAAGGTCCAACATGTCCAATTCAAACTTTTTCATCAAGTAAAGTGTGCCCATAAAACTATTTATTCATCCAAGCTTAGACATTCCTATTCAGCAAGTTACTGTAAATCAGCATGCAAGCATAACACATAAAAAGATCAACACATAACATAGTGATTTACATAGAAACCTAATTTGGGAAAAACCACCAACAAAATGCTACTCAATTCTCACTCTTCTAAAGTGATGCTATTTGAAAGGCCTACCATGTTAAAGGCTACAACACATTGTTCAATGTGACTTGGTTAAAGGATTTAACCACCCTATTAAAAGTGGGTTTGGTTAGAGGACTTTAGATCATTCACTTGGAATGTCAAACTATTAAAGGATTTACAAATGGCTATTATACCAACCTAAGTCCATAGGATTTTCTTCTACCCTAACTGATACAATTGCTAGAGAGTAGCAATAAGGGGTTTTGACCTGATTACAGAATACAACTCAAATTGTAGATTTTAGATCACTTCTTAGCTCATAACATTACCTAGCTTTTAGTCTTTGAATCTTTGATAGCTTGCCATCCTTTCAAGCTTAGTCACCATGAGTCTCCATGCTCAATGTATTAGTGTAATCCTCTCTTTCTAACCACTTGTCGAAGCAGAGTCTCTATACTTTGGTCTTCCTTCTCGTAGATGCCTTCTCCTTAACACCCTTCAACAACTTCACAAATTGGCACACCAAAAACTCTTGCTTCTTGGTCTGTAACTCCTTAAATAGAAGTCTTGGAGTTTCTTTTCTTGCACAATTCTTCCCTCCTTTAATTTCAATATGTATGGATTAGGTAGGATTCATTGAATTTAACTCATATTTTGTTTCTTCTAGAAACATCATGAAGAATCCTCTTGAATTTGCTAAAAAATGGTTTAAATAAAATTTTGTGCCACCAGCTCATCATCCTTATCCTCCAACTAGTTCACAAAATTCAAGCTAACAACTTTTTCAGCTCAAATTTGGTGAATCTTTGACATTTCCAATAATGCAATAGCTTGACACTATTGAAATTTGGGTGCTTGGCACATACTATGTTACTCGGCTTCCACTACATTTTTTACTACTACTCAGCACTTGAAGTTCACTTGACACCTACTAGGATTTTTTGATGCTCAACACCTATTACTTTGGTTGACACTTGAACTTCACTCAGCACCTAAAGTTTACTCGGCACACATTGGATTTTCCATTTACTCACCTCCAACTAAAAATTTGCTTGACACCCACTAATGAACTTAGTTTAAGATTTGTAGTCAACCTTGTTCTAACTTATTTCTACAAAGTTTCTAAGTGTGACCAACCTCTATATCTTCAAGTATGCCATCAATACATTATTTAACCATTGTCTTAACTAATCCTTGCACTTGATTACGAAATCATAACTCAACCTTTCCCTTAGGTGCTCTTGTTTTATCTTGTTGATCAAAGCCTCTTCATCAATCAACTAAGTAATAGTACTTGGATCTTATAAAAAATTGTCATTCCTACAAATAACATGTTTGACATCATTGAAAAAACAATGATTGAAAACAATCTTTTAACAACAATCTCTCTCTTTCAATCAATCTTCTTCATCAATGATCTTTTTAATCAGATTTCCAACACGAATATCCTAAAAAGGATTCATTGTACTAAATGTTGTAACAAAGTCCTATTAGGGTCTATCCTCTAAAAAGGAATATTTATATTATTATATCATCTTGTGGGTATCATTCCCACCAGGGTTTTCCCTCTGACCAAGAATTTCCCTAGTCAATTTATCTAGTATAATTGTCTATGTGCATCTTTGTATGGTTGTTGTTTAGTTTGATTGAATGGATAAGTTTTTTTAATGAAAATAAGTATAGGATAACTAATTTAATACCCCCCCCCATAGTTATCTTGGTGGACTATTATTTTTAATAGGATCCTAGTGGAGACCACTACTTATGCATGGTTTCATGAGCAAGAGGCTTAGGTTTAGCTACCTATGTTAGATTATTAGGTCACCTTATGCAAGACAACAACTTTGATACGTGAGTCTTGGGAATACTGTCTCAAGGTGGAATATGTGGGAGTAGATTCTACTTATATGTATGAGATATAGAGGAATCCTTTTCTCAAATTGACATAATCAGATGCCCCACTCATGGTAGCAAGACAGGGTGAAAATGGATGAGACAATGGTGGAAGTAGAGGTTGAAGTGGCAAGAGCATGGATTTTGGGAGTAGCTCCTAATTTTGTAGGAGGAGACAGGCATGGGCCCACACTGCAAGAGAGGAGGATGAAGAAGAGGCGGAGTAGGAGGAGAATCCATTGAGATGCAGGAGACCATCATTGGTGGAAACATGACAGGATCACATACTGATGGAGATGGAGTGGAGGATGATAGGGATATGAGGATTTGGTCTTTGGAGGCATAGGCACAAGGGTTGAGGACAACTATAGAAGTTAGAGATCTATATTTAATGGATGCATGAGTAGAGGTTGATAGGTGAGAATAATATCTAGTAGATAATTTAGCAAAGGTCTAGCAGGAGTTGGAGTGATAGATGGATAGGTTGGCCTACTACTACAACATGTATATTGCTATAGTTCTGGTGGACCAATGTGTACAAATGTACTCAGAGAGGCCTGGTTGATTAGAACAACCACCATTGAGGGCACCAAGAACTCCTCCCCACTCATGGCCTACTCATGAGGGGGGAAGCCAATCTTAGGTCTATGCTAATGGTTTAACAATAGTTTTATTGTACCATATATATTTTCAAGCATTCCTCTAGATTCTTGTATCCCATATTATATTGTGAAATCTTTTATATATATATATGAGATATTAGATTTGATCGATATCTTTGTATACTTATCTCATTTTGTGAATGTTGTAGATGGATGTTTTAGTTTTTTTTGTTTCCATGTGATGTTTCTTGTTTCGTACTCATGTATGCATAGTTTTATATTTAGGTTGATATGCTCATGGATCTCTCTTATGTATAGTTTTTATCTCCCATGTGTATATGTAGACTCAATTTTTGAAAATATGATAATTAGATAGATCAGATGTGATTTTTAGATTAACCCCTTGTGATCATAGGATTTTAGAGAGATGAAGTAAAATATCATGAAGATGAAAAGACAAGATCAATAAGAAAGAAAAGAAGATATGAATGTAGTTAGCTGATATATCTGAGAAAAGATGTAGGGAGAGCTCTTCCCATATGCAAAAATGCAAGACTAAGCCAAAACATACCTATGATACAAACTAGCATGGAAAGTAGTTTACTTACAAGGGACACAAAACATTTAGACTCTAATTTCATCATTGAACATTTATTAGGGACATTGTAAGATCATACAATCAACGCTAGTATAAACTATAAGGCTATGAATATGATCGATATCAAATGGAAATATGGAAATCCAACCTAAGCATCAAATACAAGTCAAGATGTCTATGTAATTAGATTCCATAGGTTTAATATAGTAAGATTACACCTATATTAAGGCATAAGTGTCAAGATAATCCTTAAGTGTGGTCTTGTGAAGACAAATAAGAATGATACCTTGTAGGTCCAAAGTGTCAAGTAGGGAAATCATAAATTCTCTAAACATCTTAGACTAATAAAGTATACCCATAAGTAGAAATCAAGTAAAACATGCCCCATGCCCTAGTCTTATAGTTATATAGATCCTCAAAAAACTATTGTGGAGGGAACACTAAGCAAAGAAACCATCATAAACAACACACAAAGAAGATAAAATTCATCATTGCTCAACATATTTAATAATTGTGTGTGTGTGTGTGTATGTCACATGGACATTTCTTCAAGATTTGAATCTAATAGTGACAAATATCATAACATCCTATACTATAGCTAGATTATGTGAAAGTTTTTGAGAAACACTTCATGTCAAGTTGGGGTAGTGTTGAGAAACATTTTTTTGTGAATTGCCAAAAAAACCTTAATACACAACCAGACCTTAATGTGCTACGTACTTGTGCCCTTGAGATGAGGACAAGGGACAACTCCAAGATAGTGAATGTGTTGCAAATTGAATGATTGAGATTGATACACATAGGTGCAAGGGTCTTAAGTAGCACCTATTTCCAAGTTTTCACCATTTGGCAGATTTCTTTTGATAATTTTTTTCAAAAAAAAGAAATTGTTTAAAAAAAATTAGTAATACATCAAAGCACATATTGTTAAGTTTTCACTAAGATTATCATTTTTTCAAGATATTCTTTGATTTTTAGAATTCTTTTTAGGATCATTAGATATATAAAGATAGCTAAGTTGTGGTCCTTAGGCATAGAATATCTCCAAATGTAGAATATTGATAGGCTAAACTAGTTGTTCCACCTTTAGGATTAGAAAGAAAATAAGCACCTGTTGCCCAATTTTTAGTTCAAATATATTTTTATCTAGTGTCTTCAATCATGTCAAGTATCAATATCTTGAGTCTAAGTCTAGATTACCCACAGGATGACCTTTCTTCTCATCATTCTTTTGAGCTAACCTAATACAAAAAATAATATGAGCAATACACTAGTCCAATGGCTAAGTGATTGGGTCTTGGAGGGTTTGTTATGTGTTTCACTAATCAGAAGAAGGTATAGATATATTAATGATCCATATTTCTTTATTTTTAAACATGTTGGAGACAAAGATTAATGCTATGTTTTAGTTTTCATGAAACATGTTGTAGATGATCAAGAAAGAATTCATGAGAAGCAAATATATCATCAGAAATGGTGAAAAAACCTAGTCAAAGGTATATATCTAAAGGAAGGATATATTTAAAAGAGATCACAAAAATATTTACAGAAAATGGTAGTGGGGAACATTTAAGACCAAAGCTAAAAGATGATATTGAAATATCGAGAATTAGCCATAAAAAAAGTTAGCTAAATTTGATGTAGAGTGAACACTGAAAGATGTAGAAATGGAGAAGAACAAGGTCAAAGGTGGAAAAAACTAAGTTGAAATTGAATCGACTATCCTAAAAACATCTAAACATATATGTCATCAAGTTGAAGAGTAAAGTAATCTTGGAAATAACACCTTTTCCATGATTGTCAAATTGTAAAAGATCTATGCTTGTTGTTGTGCCACTTTCCAAAGTTACACAAGGAATAATCATGGAAACATAGAAAAATGATGACATCTATCCATGGGACCCAATTGAGGTGGGATCATCTTTGAGTCATGTTCAATTATTAAGGAACACAATAAGGATCTTGATCTCAAGACAAATCTATGGCTATTGTTATGTCATTATGTAAAGTTTCTTATTAATTATGGCAACATAGTGATAGAGAAACACATGTCTTAATGGGCCAATCAATTTTTGTAGCCATATAGTTGTCTAAGAAATGAAATAGTGCCACCTATCTACCATGATGTAGATAGCTAGAAGGTGGATGCACACTATTTAACAAAAAGTATAGTTAAGGCATTTCTGAATCACAATTGTTGCATCCTTGAAATCTATAGTTATCACTGTGATGCATGTGGATTAATATAATTAAATATAATGTTGTTAAGTCATGAAGAATAGTAAATAGTTATCTTCATGTGAGGCCTCACCCCAACCCATCATAGCATGGATATTTTATTTACATTTTTGGATATACGCAATCTAGATATTTTGACAGTTATTTGAGACTTGATGGACTGTCGATTATTTTATTTATGCACTTTGATACTTAGTAGTGGTTTACATTATCATATGCACTTAGAACTTGTTATTGTGTAAGAAATGTTTGAAAATATATGGATGCAATTTTATGAATTGATATTATTATAATTTTGATGTGATGCTAAATGTTAAGCTAATTATGGATAGATGTCAATTTTATATGATGCTTTATGAGATGAATGATTATGATATGTAGAGAAGTGGTTATGATGATCTATGATACATAGATAAATGATAATTTGATTTTTATATGTAGATAGATGTTAGTCTGATGGCTTATGTTATGCAGATTTGGTATTCTAACATCTTGGATGATTTAAATGGGAATAAATAGGAAAGAAACATTTACTTGAATTATGGTTATCACTATATGAATCTACGTTATATATGTTATATGACTCCTTGGACTACTGATGCTTGAGTTATTGTGTAGGAAGTGGAACCATGGAAATTCTTGGGGGGGAACAATTTCCAAACCTTATGAACATAGTTTAACCAAGGCGAATCTTTGGAAGATTCAAAAGCCTCATTGTGAAAGTAATTTTCTTCGTAATTGTATGGTTGCTTGCTTGCTTGTGAATATGTTTAATCATAACCTAGGTGCATTAATGGCATGCCAAGGAAAATATAATGTATTTTTATGTGTGTCACTTGACACTTGTATAGTCTATGTGTTGATGACATGTCACCTATAATGTTGGTCTCAAGGTTACTCAATCTTGGTCATCTTCCTTCTTTTCAAATTAATGCTTAAGTACACCCATTTGGGAGAGAGTGTTTGGATGGGTCACATCATGTTGGAATTCGAATTCAAAATTGACAAGGAGTTTGGGGGGTCTAAATAGGATCCTAAGGTGATAATTTATTGCTAAAAAGCTACCCTAATCATAGTATAGTAGGTTAGGGGCCTAAATTTAATTAGTTTAATGTTTTCCTACTTTTGGGAACCCCTTAAACAAAGCTAACTTGAACCAATTCGAAATTGGATTTTTCCATGATATAACCCACACAACCCCACCTAGTCAACCTTCTTATTTTTTGAGGAGCAACAATGTAAGATAGGGAGGCTTGATGTTCTTACTAAAAAAGGGTTAGTAGAAAGTCTTTTAGTGGGGGATTGACAAGTTAGTGGGTTGTTCACCCACTCTCTAATTTTAGAGATAGATAAGTTTTGGAGAGAGATTAAGGGAGATTTACTACAACTATCCTTACCCTAGCTTGGACCAAGGTTGGTGGCTCAAACATGTTTTTTTATTCTTTTCTTTAGTATGGATAAGAAAATCTGCAAGTGTGAATAGTTATCTATGGAGTATGCATTGCATTGTGAATCTAGTGTTATGATCTTTTTCATTGTGTTGTGGAGAAGTGAATGTGTCTAATTGTGCTCTTGAAGATTTTTCCTTGGTTTTGCTTACTTGTTCTTCATTTTTGTTGTTGTTCTTTTTTCTAGTTTGAACGTAAGTGTTGATTGTGATTAAGGGTGTGAAGGCTTCACTCACCCTTGGGAGTGAAGAGAAGCCTTGGGTGAAGGGCATAAGTTGGGCTTCACAATGTAGTTGAGAAAGATTACCTCATGATTTCATGGTGAGGTTTTGCTATTATCATGGAGTATGGGCTCCATTATGGCCATGAATATTTTTGTTTTGGGAGGTATAAGGAGTTTTGGGTGATGAGGAGGAGGTGATTTATTTTGAAGGCCTTTAGAGGAAAAATGCATTGGCAATATGTTATTTATGTTGTTATAAAATCTCCTCTTTGAGGAGCCCACCTTCACCCAATGTTTTATGATTCCAATGGTGAATCATTGTGCAAGCCATGGGAGGGTGTTGATTGTGTTTGTGTTGTGTTTTTGTGCAAAATTTTGTGAAGTATGTGTGTAACCTGTTTGGTTGTTGTTCACCCTGCTCAGTGGGTGGCTTCATAGAAGCCTAGGTTGGGAGGTGAGCCTCCATGGTTCCAAGTTTTGTGTTGTTTTGTAGGTTTTTGTGAAGATGCAAGCCATGGAATATTAGGGTTTCTCCCTAGTCAAAGTGAAGAAGATCCAAATGTGTAATAGGAGTCTCAATGTTCAAGTTTCTCATTGATCATGTTCTCAATGATCATGTTGATCAATTTTCATGCTACTCATTATTCATGTCTTTCAATGTTAATGTTACTTATGATTTTGAAAGTTCTCTTCTGTTGCTTCATTGTGATGAAGAAGATTGTACCATGGTTATCTAATGTATAAGTAGAGTAATGATCTTTTGGATTTTATGTGTTATGAAAGCATTGGTATGAGTTGCAGATTTGCATTGGCATCATTGTTATCATTTGAAAATGTGTGAGAAAAGTTAGGGAAGGGATACATCTTATTAATAAGAAAATATTTATTGTGAAATTTTTATGAAATTGGCATTAGCATTCATTCTCTTGTCCTGCTTACATTTTATTTTGTGAAATGATACTTATAATAGCTCTTCCTTGTTCATTTGGTATACTATGATGGAAAGTTTATATGTAGATGGCTAATGAATAGTAATATTTCATAGAAAATATGTAAAGGAATATCATTGGTTTTAATTGTACAAATTTAGTCTTAGTTGATTTCATACAATTCTTTTGTGCATCCAATAATAATGGAAAGGAAGTTGTTTAGTTGATTGCATGGATATCATTTCCTCTAGTTTTCCAAGCTTAAAACACTTCTATGTAAATGAGCCATCAACTTAATTCCATGATACGTTGGAAATGAAGATTGTTGTAAGTGAAAACACACATTGCAAAACTATAAGAGATATTGTTGTAGGCATACATTGTCTTGTTTGGAAAATGTATGGGGAAAAAATAAAAAAATCCTTCCCAATTACAGTACAATAAAATATTAGAAGTATATTCTTTAGATTCTAGGTTTTCAAAAAATAATAAAATAGCTTATAGTAATAGATGAATATCTTAGGAAAACATTCTTAGCAATACCTACACTAGATGATAGTATGGTACTCATTGCATCATGTGATCTCTAAGTCAAATCTACATCCTAATAATAATAAACAAATTTTTTTTTAAATAAATAACAAAAAATAAAATATAAATGAGTAAAAACCTATAAATACCTATCTTGAACGTATGAGCAAACATAATAAATCTAAATATCAAAATCAAATACATATATGTGTGTGTGTGTGTGTGTGTGTGTGTGTGTGTGTGTGTGTACATATATGTACATATATACATATATATATATATATACATATATATGTACATGTATATATATATATATATACATATATATGTATACAGATATATCTATATGTATATATGTATACATATATTTGTATATGTTGGTGTTTCAAAAATGGTCCTAAAACTACTAAGTGACAAAAGGCTTAATACCTGGATGACAGTACATACACAACCTAAAGATTAGCCAATTCTCATTAACAATTGTATATGCAAATTACTAGGACCCAACTTTGACAAAACCACAGATGGTTTTCTACTCTTTTGGCTCTGCAAAACCAGGGTGGGTATACCCAGGGATGGTTCAAAACTGAAACAACTATTCGAGGATTATTCTCAGTTTCATTCTGATTCTCATTTCAAAATCCTCAAATATATACATAATTCTTACTAACTTGCTAAATACATCCCATAAATAGATATGGCCAAGAATTCTTCTATAGATCTACAGATGTTTTTAACAACAATGGGTAACTGAAGCTAAAACATTCTATGCAAACAATTGCTGGCCAACTTTGAAGATCTACAAGGAATAAAAGTAAAATTCAATTTGATGATGCATTTGAAAAACCATTTGTAAGATATTTCTCCTTCAGCTGAAACAACTTGATCAGTGCCTAATACATTGGGGGTTTAGAGTCTATAGCAAAATCTAAGATCTAATTTGTTGCCTTACAAAAAATTTTATCAGCAATTCTTATCATAATTTGTCCTTCAAAATCCTTTTCTATACTTAAGGAATCTTATCACATTCATCAAAGCTTTTATTTAATCCATTGAATTAACAACAATGATAGATGGATATACAACCTACTTAGATTGCATTCAATTGTATAGGCTTTTACTCATACAACATCAAGGTAACTAAGTATTGAGAAGGAGACAAAATTCAGGAAGAACTGATATGGGGACAGTTCATAGTTTGTATTCATTTCCTTTGAAAATGGTACATCTTTTACAATAAACTCAGAATAGCCTTCAGAAATAAACACAGTTCATTCTATCTTCGTGTATTTTCAAAAAATTTGACAGAGAAACACATTACAAACTTGCCTTCAAAATTTTGGACCAAAAACTAGACTAAGCACAATTCTTAGAAGAAAAAGAATTCAAACCCTCTCTTTATCCTTGGGATCTCACTTAAAAAATTCAAAAATTTTCACGCCTGACAATTTATGAATAGAGAGAACATAGGGATAGAAAATCTGACTTTTCTACAATTGAATCAAGAACTTCTATTACACAAAAAGTTAGACCAACAGTGGCTCTGTCTAGGGATGATAGACTACTTCAGTATATGCAAGAATTCAGAATCTATGGGAAAGCAGACCACACATTTGGTAAGATGACAACTTCTTCAGAGAGCATAAAGCAACACACAAAAACAAAAAACCAAACTGCACAAGGATATTTACAAGGATTTACAAAAAACAAAACTACAAGAAACCCTAAAACTACTATTCATGGAAGAAAATAAGTATTTTTCAAGAAAAATACCTCTTCAAGAACTGTCCATGAACTGGCAATTCAAGAATATTTTCAGATATATCTTTGATTATATAAGAATCTTCACCCCAAGTATTCACAATGAGATATGGGCCTAACCAAGTATGATCAAATTTGCCATGTTTTCCTTTATCTTCAATTTTGGCATTCCACATCAAGACTAGATCTCCATTTTCAAATTTTCTGCTAATAGTTCTTTTATCATAGAGTGTCTTGACGTGCAATTGCAACTTTTTGTTCCTCAAAGATGCTTCTCTTCTGGTTTTGGTCAATCCTACCAATTCATCCATTCTTTCTTGCATTTCATCTGTAGTATCTTCATCATACAACTGGATGTAATTGTATAGTCCCAGCAAATTGTTCCGAGGCATTCTAGCTTGAATTTCGTACACTAAATCAAATGAAGCTACACCAATTGCTTTCTTTATAGTTACTCTATCAGCCCATATTGCCAACTGTAACTTGGAATCCCATGCCTTTTTATTATCATCCAAGGTTCTCTTAATGACCTTCAACAGGCTCTTATTTGTGGACTTAGCTTGTCCTTTCCCTTGTGGATGATATGGAGCAGATGATGATCTTGTCCTTCCATATTTATCACAAAATTTGATGAACTCCTTAGATCTGAAACACATAGCATTATTTGTGACAATTCTCTATGGACATCCAAGCCTAAAAATAATATTATTCAACAGTAAATTATTTACCACCTTACTTGTCGTATTTCTTGTGGGGATAGCCTCCACCCACTTTGTAAAGTAGTCAGTAGCAACCAGAATCCAAGAATAGCCAGTGCTAGACTTGGGGAAAATCTCTCCTATGAATTCCAGACCCCATTGTTGAAAAGGTGCTTGAGTCTCAACTGGTTTCAATGGAGTATTTCTTGAGAATTTAAGCTTTATAGCAAACCTCTGACAAGGATCACATTTTCTAACCATAACTTGAGCATCCTTGAACAGAGAAGGCCACCAGAATCTAGCCCTCATTATCTTATGTGCAGTAGTTTTGGCCATGTAATGTCCCCCACATACTCCAGCATGCATTTCTTTCAAAACCTCTTTTGCCCTTTCTTTATCAACACACTTCAACAGAACTCCCTCAAAGTTTCTCCACCATAAATTATTTTGGACAATTATATACCTGATGGCTTGCAATTTAGTATTCCTCTTTTCATTGTCAGGCAGATGGGGAGGAACTTCCATATGTTGTAACTAATATATGACATTAGTGTACCAGTCACATTGGTCCATGTCACATAAGTTTTCATGTCCCCTTTTCAAATAATTAAAAATAATAATAATCTTTGCTAAGGCAGGCAGGCCCAAGAAAGTGAAGTTGCAGAAAAAGGGGGTTAATCTTTGGAAATCGTTGGACTAATAAATGAAAATTATTATTAAAATATGTTTCATTAACCTCTCTTTGATTTGAGTTACAGTTATGCCCTCTTTTAAGGGGTTTGGAGGCATTTTGGGCACATTCCAGAACTTGATTTTGGCTCATTCTTTGTTATTCTTCAGAGGTTGCCAAACCTGTGCAGAAGGAGACCCAAGAACGGGAGTTTGCAAGTTTCCAGGGAGACCCAAGAATGGGAGTTTTCAAGTTTCTAGGAAGGCTAAGGATGGGAGTTTGAAGCCATTCCATGTGCATGCTCATACAGAGTTTGCCTTTGTGCTAAACAGTGTAGATTTGTGGGTTTTTGGGTGTGTTTTTTGGATGAGTTTGGTGTTTTCAGTTGAGCATTTCATATCAGTTTTGGTTGCTTCTATATGTCATACTTTAAGCTGTTAAAATAGAGCTGAATATATTTATTGGGATGTGATTAAACTTCTGAGATAGTTTATTAGTGTTGTGTGGTGTTTCCGGGCATTTTTGTGTTAATTTCGGGAGCCCGATGAGCATAGTTTTTGTCCTACATTTGAGAAATATTGTGTAAAGGTTATACGGATCTGGAAATTTCATTTTGTAGGCTTTTATGCTGCTGAAATTTCTGTAAGAATGTCCACTTTCAGATTTATTAATAATTGGTGAAGCTGTGAAGCTTTTGGCACAATTTCTGGCATACCCGATTTGGGGTTTCTTGAGAAATTTGGAGGATCTTTGGGATATTAGCTGTTTGATTTTAAAGATCTGATTAGAGGTTGGAAATATCATACAAAACTAGTAAAGGGAAATTTCAGTGGTATCAGATCCATGATCTTGCCAGCCTGAGGGTTTGTAGAAGTTTGCAGGTCAGTTTTGACAACTACCTAGATCTTGCATTTCAGTTTTGAGAACTACCCAAATCTTGCATGTCATAATTTATGATTGCATGTTGCTTCTAATCAGCTACATGTAAAAATTTATGGTTGCATGCTACTTATAATCATTTTCATGTTATTTCTTGGTGAATTTGGTGGTTGTAGAAGTTTGCATTTCAATTTTGACAAGTACCCAGATCTTGCATGTCAGTTTTGACAACTACCCAGATCTTGCATGTCATAATTTGGTGGTTGCATGTTGCTTCTAATCAGTTGCATGTCCAAATATATGGTTTCATGCTACTTCTAATCATTTTCATATTAGTTTTTGGTGAATTTGGTGGTTTTAGAAGTTTGCATGTCATTTTTGACAACTACTCAGATCTTGCATGTCAGTTTTGACAACTACCCAGATCTTGCATGTCATAATTTGGTGGTTGCATGTTGCTTCTAATTAGTTGCATGTCCAAATCTATGGTTGCATGCTACTTCTAATCATTTTCATGTTAGTTCTTGGTGTTTGAAGAAGTTATATCCTATTGGGGTTACACTCTACTTTATCCAGAATGGACAGGTATAGTATAGAGTCTCAGAGGGAACGATCTTGGACAATTGATAGCCAGAGTCAAAATAGTAGAAAGGATGGTTATTTAGACATTCGAGATAAACTTATGAAAATAAGCCATGACATGTCTAAACAGTTGGTTGAGCACCACCATATAATGAATGACATGTTATCTGACCCAGCTAAGGTGGATAAGTTGACTGGATTTCTATTTGGCAGATTTTCTCACAGGACAGATGACACAATTCCAAAGAACTTGCATGAGGAGTTTGAGAAACTAGCTGATAGCCAAGTAGAGGTCTTAGATTCTACTTTGCCATAGGAGGTGGTGGGAAAGGATATCACACAGATTGATAGTAACGGTCAACTTGATACTCAAATTGAGATAATTGTTTACAGGTTTTCAAAGGATGATGCCACAGGTATTTAGGATGGTATAGTTACAACAGGCAGTGACTACAATGTAGTGGGTTCAGATGATGATTATGAGGATGTTGTTGTGCAGGATGGTGAGATACCTGGTAGAGATGAGCAGACATTGAGCATTCATGACTTTGCTGAGAAAGAGTACCAGGTGCAGTTAGATGCTTCATCACATGAGGTTGAGGCAGGTAGTACTTCACATGATTTATCCCGCCAGCTGAAGGTGAGTGAAGATAGTATTTTGACTTCATTATCTCATCGTGATAGGTATGTGAAGTTAGTTGGTATTAGTCATATTACTCAAGTGAGGATTTTTCTTGAGTTACCAGCTGATTCTAGTTTACAGATATGGACTCAAGATTGTTATATTGGCATTTGGGATTCAGTTGACAGGAGATCTTTAACACTTTTTGGTAGCAATGTTTTTTTGGGTGCTATCATGGATTTGATTAGCAGATTGCACAGTGTTATCTTTTCTTGTGCTAGCAGCTTGTCCGATGTTGGTATTAGTTTTTATACACCGGTGTTGGGCTTTGTTCATATATCCAGTCGACCATACTTGTTGGAATGTGTTGATGATCTTTCATATTTGGCAGTGTGCACAGATGAGTCCCAAGATCATATTGGCATTGATGACATCCAGGAGGATGCAGTGGGCAATTTTGAAGACTTAGTTTCTTTGGGTGCAGAGGAGTTGGATAGAAGTGCTACAGTTTTTGATACTCCGTATGTTGATATGAGCTTTAGAGTTGATTCACATGACATGGATGGTAATACTCTAGAGACTAGTAACTTTGAGGATACTCCTTTAGATAGTGCATCAGAGGAGGTTTGTAGGAGACAGTCAAGCCAGTGCCATCATGTGTCTAATCAGTTGAGAGTTAGTGACTGAGACATTGCTATCACTTGCCAACATTTTGATGCTGCTCGTTAGTTGTTAGCAGTTTATGGATGGGGTTCTCCTACTAGTGATGAGCAGGAAGGAAGTTATCTTTCCTTGACAGAGATCCACTCTTTATGGGAGGCTATTCGGATTTTGAGAAAAAATTATATGCAGTTGGTAGCTGACAGAGATTATCTTATGGAGTGGGGTAGTACAGCACATGATGCATTGATGGCCAAGGAAGATGATGTGAGTGAGCTTACTGAGCAGCTTGAGGTGACTTCTGAGATTCTTGAGAGTACACAGTTGGCTTTCAAGGAGTCACAATTTCATTTGGCTAAGGTGACCATGGAGTTAGAGTGACTACAGTCTTTACCTAATTCTATATAGTCACAAGCTGTGGTGTTTGGTGATCCGAGGATGACCATGGTCGAGATTGTCAGAGATAGTGGAGATGGGGATGCTTCCATCCTTGATACTAACATTGGCATATCAGGTTCATTCCCACTAGAGTCGGGTTTAGTTGAATTGGGTATTGTAGCAGATTATTGTATCCCTGACAAGGTGGTGGCCTCTAGTACTGAAGGCACGGAGACTAGAGATGTATCAAACATCATGTGTGATGTTGGTGAGTCAGCAGTTGGCATGGTTCCTGCTAGTAATACTACTCCCTTGGTGATATCTTCAAAGGTAGTAGTTAGTTCCAACATGGTTAATGATCAATTGCAGTTAGTTTCATCTGGATTACAGTCTGAGCCACTGACTGAGATTGGTGCATTCTATTAGCATTACACTATGAGGTACGCTCATCAATTTACCTGTGATGACCATGTTGATGAGATGATGATACAAAGATGTACTTTGGTTCCTAGTTCTTATCATCAGTTATTGGACAGTTTGATGCCTCAAGATGAGAGTTGTGATGGGCATGACATGGTGATAGGTTCTACAATTGACAGCTTGATAATATGTGACTTAGAGTAGGAGTTTGGGAATGATGCTTCAGTGGGTGTTGTTATTGATTCTACTCCTTTGGCTATGACATCTCCTGACTTAGCTAGTGATCAGTCACAGTGGGTTGTATCACTTGTTCATGGTGAGCTGTTGACTCAGGTTGGTTTTTTTAATCAACATTATATTGCAGGGTATGTACATCAGTTAGCATTTGATCCTTGTGTTGAGGAGTTGATGGCAAGAAAATTTGGTTTGGGTTCCAATTCTTGCTATTTATCTTGTGATGGCTTTTCACCATCAGGGGTGCATGGTAGTTATGGTTATGAGATAGTGGCTGGTGATTTGCAAAGTTGTGTTGACTGCAAGAGTTGTACAGTGTGTGGATTCTCCATACTTGGTATAGTTTCATTCGAGAGCATTCACCATTATTGCAGAGTTGGATTGTGCATTCCGTATAAGCCAGTGGGATGCGTTGATGGTATTTACTGTGTTGGTAGTTAAAAATTTGTCCACTTTGCTTGGGTTCTGATGTTCTAAGAGTTTGTGCCTCATGGGTTTTTGATTGTGGTAGTGGTGATTTTGGAATTTGGTTGAGCTATAATTGTCAGTTTGATTATGGATTCCTCTTGGTCATATTGCAGAGGATATTGCAGGAGCCTATGTTAATTGGTAGTAGTATAGTTCTTGACTACATTTGGGATCCAGGTGGATTGATTGGTTTATTGTTCAACCATTGCTTGAGGACAAGAAATGTTTGGGAGGGGAGGACTTTTCATGTCCCCTTTTCAAATAATTTTAAAAAAAAATAATCTTTGCTAAGGCAGGCAGGCCCAAGAAAGTGAAGTTGCAGAAAAAGGGGGTTAATCTTTGGAAACTGTTGGACTAATAAATGAAAATTATTATTAAAATATGTTTCATTAACCTCTCTTGGATGTGAGTTACAGTTATGCCCTCTTTTAAGGGGTTTGGAGGCATTTTGGGCACATTCCAGAACTTGATTTTGGCTCATTCTTTGTTATTCTTCAGAGGCTGCCAAACCTGTGCAGAAGGAGACCCAAGAACGGGAGTTTGCAGATTTCCAGGGAGACCCAAGAATGGGAGTTTGCAAGTTTCCAGGAAGGCTAAGGATGGGATTTTGAAGCCATTCTATGTGCATGCTCATACAGAGTTTGCCTTTGTGCTGAACAGTGTAGATTTGTGGGTTTTTGGGTGTGTTTTTTGCATGAGTTTGGTGTTTTCAGTTGAGCATTTCATATAAGTTTTGGTTGCTGCTGTATGTCAGACTTTAAGCTGTTAAAATATAGCTGAATATATTTATTGGGACATGATTAAACTTCTGAGATAGTTTATTAGTGTTGTGTGCTGTTTCCGGGCATTTTTGTGTTAATTTCGGGAGCCCGATGAGCATAGTTTTTGTCCTACATTTGAGAACTGTTGTGTAAAGGTTATATGGATCTAGAAATGTCATTTTGTAGGCTATTATGCTGCTGAAATTTCTTTAAGAATGTCCACTTTCAGATTTATTAATAATTGGTGAAGCTGTAAAGCTTTTGGCACAATTTCTGGCATACCCGATTTGGGGTTTCTTGAGAAATTTGGAGGATCTTTGGGATATTAGCTGTTTGATTTTAAAGATCTGATTAGAGGTTGGAAATTGATGTAGGAGCATCCAGAGGTATAAGGGCAATCCTGTGTCACCCAAAAAAAATGTACTTAGACTTAGTTTCTGTTTTATGTCTTTACATTTTTGGATACCCATTTGGCTCAAATAAAGGTTCCAACTCTCATAGTTCAACTATCAATGCATTTGAAAATCCCAAAAAAATAGGAGCATGCAATTTGACCATCATTTTGGTAACCTAGAAGGTGCAACTTGGCCAAATGAATGTAATTGAGATTTAGAGCATTCCAAAAAAAGAATCAGGTCAAAAGGCCCCACGGTTTGAAAGTTATTGCAGTTTTTTGAGTTTTGGAGACCTCCTAAGAATGCTTCAAAGTCAAGTTTGGGGCATTAAATGACCTCGAAAAGGGTCAAAAAATGGGAGACAAGAAAATATTGTCCATAGGGCTATAGAGCACTTCGAGAGCTTTCCGAAAATGTAAACGGTTCGTCAATCGGAGTTATGGTTCAAAAGTTATGCCTCCCGAAAGTTCGGCTACCGTTTCTGGATTCTTCTAGAATTGCACCGACTTCTAACGCAGCTTTCGAAACCTTCTATTTTGTCGGTAGATGCCTACTAGCACTTTCTAGAATGTACTCCTAGTCCTTAACCCTTCGGGGTCTATTTAAGGAGATTTCTGGCATTGTAAAAGGCAGTTTGGGGTGGAGTTTGAGAGGAGGTGCTATAAGGAGAAATATTCTCCAGATTTATGCTATTGTAAGCCCGTAGGGCATGTTTTGAAGTTTATTTTCTCTACACTATTTGTACTAGCATATTTTCTCAGTTAATATAATTTCCCCTTTGTATTGTGTCTATTCTATTGTTGGGTTGTGTCCCCATTAAGTGGTATCAGAGCGGGTTTTTCCTGAGTGTGTAGACAGAGCGCCGACTGTGAGGCAGTTTGCACCAGGACTGTGTGGTTGTGGGTTCGAGTTAGAATATGCCTCCATGAAGAGAGCGTGGCGAAAGGGCCAGAGCTATTTATCCTGAGGAGGTTAGAGCCCTCCAGAGACAGGTACAAGCATTGCAAGAGGAGCTTCGTAGAGGAGCAAATATTGCCGTAGATGAAAATAGTGAGGATGACAATGAAGAGGAAGTAATGGAAGTTGACGGGGAAGTTCTGAATCCTATAGAGGAAAGGCTTTTTAGGGCCATTACTAGGTTTGGGAAAAGACCTACAATTGAAGTGGGTATATTTTCGGGAAATTTGAAACCAAATGAGTTGATCGATTGGATCAATGAACTGGAAGAATACTTTGAGTATGAGGATATAAGGGACCCAAATAGGGTTAAGTTTGCAAAGGCCAAACTGAAAGGCCATGCCAAAATTTGGTGGCAAGAGATTCAACTAGAAAGACTTAGAAGAGGAAAGGAGAAGATCACAAGATGGGATCGCATGGTGGACAAATTGAAGAAGCAGTTCATTCTTGTGGACTACGAGCTTGATCTGTTTAAGAAGATGCATGGGTTAAAACAAGTAGGAAGATCAGTCCAAGAATATACAGAGGAGTTTTACCGACTCCTGATTAGAGCAGGGCATGCAGAAGCAAATAAGGAGAAGGTGGCACATTATATCAGTGGGTTGCGACCTAGCATCCAGGAGGAATTAAGTCTGGTAAGAATGACCAGCATTGAAGAAGCATACCAGTTTTCCCTACGAGTTGAAGAGAAGCTGAGTAAAAGGTTTGAAGGAAGACAAAGAGGGCACGGTCAAGGAGGAAGGGGAAGCGGTAGATCATCTAGAGGCCGCAACGAAACTCAAAAGAAAAATGAAGATGAGGGTACTAGTAGGAACCAGAGAAATGAGGGTTTCAACTGCGCTCGTGATCAAGACTTTGTAAATCAAAGAGGAAGAGGTAGAGGACGTGGACAAGGAAGAGGAGGCTTTCGTGGTACCTGTTTCCATTGCAATAAAGAAGGTCATCGTGCCTTTGAATGCCCTCAATGACAAGGAAGGACAGATAGGAGAGCTGAGGGCCAAGCTAGGGTTGCTCATGTGGATGAGGATGCACAATCATCACATTCAGAGGATGCAGAAAGAGGAGAGACCTTGGTAAATGAAAGAGTCCTACTAAGTGGTGAAAATGAACCAGGACAACGGAGAAGTTTGTTCCGTACCAGATGCAAGTGTGAGGATAAATGTTGTGATGTGATCATTGATGGTGGTAGCACTGATAACTTGGTATCCGAAGAGATGGTCTCTAAGCTAAAGCTCAAGAGGGAGAAACATCCCCAACCCTATCAAATTTCTTGGGTAAAAGATGATCATAAGGTCCTGGTAAGTGAACAATGTTTAGTAAAATTCAAAATTGGGAATTACCATGATGAAGTTCTCTGTGATGTTATTTCGATGGATGTTTGCCATCTATTGTTGGGTAGACCATGGCAGTTTGATAGACATGCAATACATGATGGACATGCAAACACATACTCTCTGACAAAGGATGGAGTTCGCCACAAATTGCAGCCCATGAAAAAGGAAGGTGAAAAGGTATGTAGCAATGCTAGGATTTGTCTTGTTGATGGAAGGAAGTTTTTAGATGGCATGAAACATCAGCGTATGTGCTATGCTTTGATTCCTAGGAAAGATAAAGAAGGTAGTAGTGAAATACCATTTGAAGTTTCAGATTTACTAGGGGAATTTGGAGATATTATCTCTGATAATGTTCCAGATGGATTTCCACCAGTAAGGCAAATCAGTCATCAGATAGATCTGATTCTAAGAGCTAGTTTTCCTAAGTAGGCTGCTCATAGGATGACTCCTACTGAAACAGAGGAGCTAAATAGATAGGTTCAGGAGTTGTTGAGGAAGGGCTTGATTCGAGAAAGCCTGAGTCCATGTGCAGTACCTGCAGTACTCGCACCAAAAAAGGATGGAGAGTGGAGGATGTGTATAGATTCCCAAGCTATAAATAGGATAACCATCAAGTACCGATTTCCTTTGCCAAGGATGGATGATCTTATGGACTGCTTGAGTGGAGCTGAGTACTTCACAAAGATAGATCTGAAGAGTGGCTATCATCAGATATGGATTCGAGAAGGAGATGAGTGGAAAACAGCCTTCAAGACCAAGGAGGGTCTTTATGAGTGGTTAGTCATGCCCTTTGGATTGACGAACGCCCCAAGCACCTTCATGTGGCTCATGAATGAGGTACTTAAGAAGTTCTTGGGAAAATTTGTTATTGTCTATTTGGATGATATTTTAATTTTCAGCAAGACTTTGGAAGAACATTTACTGCATATTCGTAGTGTCCTTGAAAGGCTAAGGGAAGAGAAATTGTTAATTAATCTAAAGAAGTGTGTCTTTGCAAAAAGGGAGTTAGTCTATTTGGGATTTGTTATATCACCAGAAGGTCTCAAAATGGATCCAGAGAAGGTAAAAGCCATCTTGGAATGGCCTACTCCAAGGTCTGCTACTGAGGTAAGATCATTTCATGGTCTGGTTAGTTTTTACAGGAAGTTTATTAAGAATTTAAGTGGCATATGTGCACCCCTAACTGATACAATAAGAGGGGATAGAAAAGAGTTCAAATGGACTGCAGCAGCTGCAAGAAGTTTTGAATTGCTGAAGAAGAAGGTGACTGAACAGCCTATGTTGGCACTTCCAGATTTTAGAAAAGTATTCCAGGTGGATTGTGATGCTAGTGGTAGTGCTATTGGGGCTGTATTAAGCCAAGAAGGTAAGCCTATTGCATATTTTAGTGAAAAATTGAATGATGCAAAGAAGAAGTATTTTGTATATGATCAAGAGTTCTATGCAATAGTTCAGGGCTTAAAGAAATGGAGACATTATTTATTGCCAAAGGAATTTGTTTTGTATACTGATCATCAGGCATTACAATACCTAAATAGCCAAGGTAAATTGAATCAGAGGCATATGAAGTGGGTAAAATTCTTGCAGAGTTATACATTTGTGTTGAAGCATAGAAGTGGAAAATCTAACAGGGTTGCAGATGCACTAAGTACGAGACAGTTGTTGCTTACAACAATGCAGGTTGAAGTAGTTGGGTTTGATGAACTCAAGAATTTATACCCTGAGGATCCCGATTTTGCTAAAGCATGGAAAGCTTGTAAAGAACTTGTTGCTGTAGATAGAACAAAGTGGTTAGACTATTTGATTCAGGATGGCATGTTGTTCAAAGGTAGTCAATTGTGCATTCCAAGGAGTTCCATGAGGGAAAATCTGATTAAGGAGAAACACAGTGGAGGGATGGCAGGACATTTTGGTCGGGATAAGACCATTGCCATTCTTAGAGAACATTATTTTTGGCCTCAAATTACACAGGTTGTGAAGAAGTTTGTACAGAGTTGCTAGGTTTGTCAAGTTGCCAAGGGTTTTAGTCAAAATACTAGCCTATATCAGCCATTGCCTGTTCCATCAAGGCCATGGGAGGACATAAGTATGGATTTTGTTCTTGGATTGCCAAGGACACAAAGGGGTAATGACTCAGTATTCGTGGTGGTTGATAGGTTCTCCAAAATGGCACATTTCATTCCATGCCTCAAAACTCATGATGCTGTCCATATTGTAGACTTGTTTTTCAAAGAGGTGGTAAGACTACATGGTCTTCCAAGAAGTATAGTTTCTGACCGAGATACTAAATTTGTGGGGTATTTCTGGAGGACATTGTGGAAGAAGTTGAGAACAGACTTGAAATTCAGTTCCACGCATCACCCATAGACTGATGGCCAAACAGAAGTGGTAAATAGAAGTTTGGGCAATTTGTTGAGATGTTTAGTTGGAGATAAGCCCAAGGGATGGGATTTGATTCTACCACAGGCAGAGTTTTCTTATAATAACTCTGTAAATAGGAGTACTGGAAAATCACCATTTCAAATTGTATATGGAAATAGCCCAAGGACTGCACCAAAATTGAGGAAGATAGAACAAGGGGAGAGAACAAGTGCTGAAGCTGAGGAATTTTCTGAACACATCAAGCGTCTACATGAGGAGGTTCAAGCACACATTATCAAGATGAATCAAGAGTATAAAGCTAGGGCTGATCAAAGGAGAAGACATAAGGAATTCCAAGTAGGGGATCTTGTCATGGTGCACTTACGAAAAGAAAGATTTCCAGTTGGTACTTACAACAAGCTGAAAATGAAGAAATTTGGCCCCTGCAAAGTTTTGAAGAAACATAACTCAGGAAATGCATATGAGGTGGAGCTGTCAGATGGTATTCACATTTCTCCCATTTTCAACATTGCAGATTTAACAGAGTATCATGATGATGGTGTAGATGAGGAGCTGGTTTTAGAGCCATGCCCAATTCCTTCTTCTAAGAAGGAGGAGATAGAAGACATTCTAGATCATCGTGTGGGTAGGAGTACCAAAAACAGGCAGTATGAAGAGTATTTGGTCAAATGGAAAGGACGACCGATCAAAGACTCAACTTGGATTTCAGCAGCTGAGGTTTCCCATTTGGGATTTCCTCTACCATCCATAAAGTGACAGAGTCACTTTTCAATCTACCCTGGGTGTCTGATGCAGGAGCATCCAGAGGTATAAGGGCAATTCTGTGTCACCCAAAAAAAAATGTACTTAGACATAGTTTCTATTTTATGTCTTTAAATTTTTGGATACCCATTTGGCTCAAACAAAGGTTCCAACTCTCATAGTTCAACTATCAGTGCATTTGAAAATCCCAAAAAAATAGGAGCATGCAATTTGGCCATCATTTTGGTAACCTAGAAGGTGCGACTTGGCCAAATGAATGTAATTGAGATTTAGAGCATTCCAGAAAAAGAATCAGGTCAAAAGGCCCCACGATTTGAAAGTTATTGCAGTTTTTCAAGTTTTGGAGACCTCCTAAGAATGCTTCAAAGTTAGGTTTGGGGCATTAAATGACCTTGAAAAGGGTCAAAAAATGGGGGACGAGCAAAGATTGTCCATAGGGCTATAGAGCACTTCGAGAGATTTTTGAAAATGTAAATGGTTCGTCAATCGGAGTTACGGTTCAAAAGTTATGCCTCCCAAAAGTTCGGCTACCATTTCTGGATTCTTCTAGAATTGCATCGACTTCTAACGCAGCTTTTGGAACCTTCTATTTTGTTGGTAGATGCCTACTAGCACTTTCTAGAATGTACTCCTAGTCCTTAACCCTCCGGGGTCTATTTAAGGAGATTTCTGGCATTGTAAAAGGCAGTTCGGGGTGGAGTTTGAGAGGAAGTGCTATAAGGAGAAATATTCTCTAGATTTATGCTATTGTAAGCCCGTAGGGCATGTTTTGAAGTTTATTTTCTCTACACTATTTGTACTAGCATATTTTCTTAGTTAATATAATTTCCCCTTTCTATTGTGTCTATTATGTTGTTGGGTTGTGTCCCCATTAGAAATATCATACAAAACCAGTAAAGGGACATTTCATAAGTCAGCTCTGAGATCATCATTTACCAGGTTTATCTGATTAGCTTCTAGATTAGTTTTGGCCATGAGTTTGGTCAAACTTTGACCTCTTACTAACGTTTTTATTTGTATATCAATGTTAAATTCTTGGATTCTATTGATCCATCTGCACCTCCTGCCTGACACTTTCTGTTGAGAGAATATATCCTTGAATGCAACACTAGGTACAAAAGCAATAATAGTAGCACCTGCCAAATAACTTCTGAAAGATTTTACAGCCTTTACCAAAGCATATTCTTGCTTTTCATTTATTTCATACTTCAGTTCAGCAGGCTGCAGGGACTTGCTGAAAAAGGCAATAGGCTACTCATATCCTTCTTGATTTGTCTGTAATAAGACTACAACTACAGTATGGAATGATGCAAAAGATAAAATATGCATGGGCTTTGCATAATCTGGGGTCCTCAATACTGGAGCATTCTTTATTGCAGTTTTTATATCTTGGAATGCTTGTGAGGGTTCACCATTCCAATCTATAACAGCTCCTTTCTTGAGCATCTTTGAGATGGGTCTACTAATTTCAGCAAAATTGGTAACAAATCTCCTCAGAAAATTGACCCGGCCAAAAAAGGATTGAATTCCTTTCACATTTTCTGGTTTGGGGACTTTATCAATAGCTATTACCCTTTCAGCATCTATTTTTACCCCATCCTTAGACACTATGTGTCCTAATAACTTTCCTTCTGTGACCTCGAATGTGCATTTCTTTGGGTTTAAAGATACCCCATATTCTAGGGCTTTTATAAAGATTTTTTCCAAGTGTTTGCAGTGATCTTCAGCCTTGTTAAAATACGCTGTAAGATCATCCTGGTACACAACCATAAATTTGTCAATATACTCATGAAATGCTACATCCATGGCTCTTTGGAAAGTAGCTCCTGCATTAATCAAGCCAAAAGGCATCCTCACATACACATATGTTCCCCAAGGGGTTGTGAAGGTTGTCTTCAACTGTTCACTTTCTTTTACTAGAACTTGATTATATCCAGAAAAGCCATCCATCATTGACATCAATTCAGAGCCAGTCACTTGTTGTAACATGGCTTCCATATTAGGTAAGCCATAATTGTCTTTCAGAGATGCAATGTTTAAATTTCTAAAATCAACACAAAGCCTAATATCTCCATTCTTCTTCCTAAGAGGAAACAAGTTTGAAACCTAGGTGGAATGCCTGATTGGTTTGATTATTCCACCATCTCTCAGTTTTGTTAGTTCTTCTTGCATTTTTGGGGCAAGGGTAGGATTGATTGGTCTTTGTTTTTGCCTAAACGGTCTTAGATTTTCCTTCAATGGTATGACATGCTGGAAAAGATCCTCCCTATAATCCTTAAGGTCATCATATGACCAAGAAAAAACATGTCTATATTTTCTAAGTAGGTCAATCAATGTTTTCCTAATTTCAATAGGCAAATGTTGGCTAATATAAATCATTTTAGGAACTTCATCAGTACCCAAGTTTATTTCTTCTAACTCCTAGGGTTTGGGGTCATTTACTTCAGATTTTACTCTGTCTTGATTATCAAAAATATTTTCCAAGACTACTAACCCCGTTGGCATCTTATTTGTTTTTAATTGCATTATTTCTTGACCAAAAATGGTTTCCTTCACATTTATGGTTTCAATCAGTCCACTACAATCCATCTCCTGACTGTGATACTTGTCTTCATTTAACAATAAATTTGTAATATCCTTATCATCTTCAAAAACCTGCCAATTTTCAATGTTGTCAGGTATGGAAGGCCTGTTTTGGACCTCAATCTAGGAGATTCCTGCAAATGATATTTCTTTTGTCTTGATGGCTACATTTGCCAATAGATCAGCCATCTTATTTTGTGTCCTATCTCTCCATGCGATCCCAAATGCATCAAAGAATTATAACTAATCCTGGACTACATTTCTATATTGTTTCAATCTCCTATTTTTTGATGAATATGTTCCTTTGATCTGAGAGATAATTAGTTCAGAATCCCCTATGACACATAATTTCTTGATTTTATGATGTATGGCAACTTTGAGTCCTAACAGAAATGCTTCATACTCTGCAATATTATTAGTGCAGGCAAACTTCAAGGTGAATGAATACCTAAAAGTGTTATTTTCAGGAGACACAAAGACTACACCTGCCCCTGCACCCTCTTTAGAACTGGCTCCATCAAAGAGCATTGTCCATAATTTTGGTGAATTCATGCAACATTCAACTTCATTTTCGATGATAGCAGGTAAATTTTCAACTTCCTGAATAATTAATTCAGCCCTAAAATCATTAATTCTAGTATCTAGAAAACAAGTGGTATCTTTGTCAATTTCTTCACCTAAGATGTGGTTAACCCTTGGTTCCCTATTTACCCTGATAGCCTTTTCCCCTATATGAGAAGTGGCATAAGTAGGATCACATTGTAGGCTTCCCCCTATGGCATCACTCCATTTTCTGGAGAGTAACATCCCGTAGTGTGGAGGTATATCTACCACAAGGATAGACATGGTCAATTCTACTTCAGGATATGCAACCAATTTGAAAGGTAGGGCATTTATAGTACCTGTGACTCGGAGTTCTCTAGCATCCATCCCTCTACATCTACCTTGCTTGGTATCCACCTTCAATCCTAAGGCTTCCATTACCTTGAAAGGCATTATAGTGTTGGAAGCTCCTGAGTCTATCATGCAATTTTTTAAGATCTTCCCCTTTATGATTGGACTGAGGAAAAAAGGATCAATATCTTCTATGAATGCCACTGAGGAATCATCTAGAAAGATTTGAGGGATCTAGGATATGATACCACTGTCCTCTATTACTAATGGGGTCCGTTGGGGCATAGCTTGGTCAACAATAATATTATTGTTTGCTATTCCACCCAACCATGACAAAGCCTTATTCTTATGTTCTTCAATTCTAAAAAATTCAGACAGGGGCACTTTTACAGTAATTTGAGATAACATGGATATCATATCAACGGGTTCAACCACAGTAGGTTTTACAATAGTACCTAGAGTCGGAGTCTTTTGAGCAGTAGGCACCACATTTTTCTTGACAACATCTGGTTTTGACTTCTTTGGTTGCACAACTGGTTTTGTTGCTTCACTTATCTGAAATTGAACCTTCTTCTTTGGTTCCCATTTCTTACCCTTGTTCTCCTTGATTTTAGGCACATCTATATGGAATTTCTTGTCTTGATCATTTATCTTATGAGTGATGTCCTTGATGAAGACACTAGATGGCTTTCCTACATCATTATTTATTGCTCTATTTCTCAAATTATAATTACTATGCACTTGTGAAATCATTTCGGCTGTAATTCTGTCAATTTCCTCCTTGGAGTGCATTCTTAGACTAGTGAGACCTATATCAGAGAATTTACTGCATACCTTATCTGCATCATACCCTTCATCATCTGAGAGTACTTGCTAATGATATAGCTGGTAAGCAATTCTTTGGCTAGTAACATCATTTTCAAGCTCTTCTAAATCAGAATCTATCAAATCATCACACATGCTCACCATATTGCAGCTTACATCATCATGGCCTTTCTCTTCAGTTTCTTCTTCAGCTTGCAATCCTTGGGCTTGGACAAATGACTGAGCAACAACATAATAATCAGGAAAATGAGGTGATTGGCATATAATGCACCATGGTACATCATCATTCATATTTACAGTGTTCCTTTGCAGGGGGTCTGGAGAACCCTTATCCTTCACATTTTGGGTCTGGTTGGGAACTGGTTTACCATCTTTCCACTGAGTGGTATAAGGATAATTCCGCATCCTAGGCTATCTATTGAAGTTGTTGTTATTCACAGGGGGTCTTTCAGCAACATTTGGCTTATTGAAACTAGTGGGATTCATCTTCTTGAGCATTTCTAAAACCTATCCTATAGTAGGTTCTTCGGGCTTTTTTCTTATAGGAGTTTTGTCACCCTCCCTTTTATTATTGTTTTTAGCATTAAAAAGCTTAGGATCATCCCTCCTACCTAGTTTTCCAGATGCCTTTCTATTATTCTCTATATTTATTGCAACTCTATAGGCATCTCTCAAAGTTTCAAGATCTTTATCCCTCAATTGATAAGCCATTTTGCTATCAAAAGCATTGAAATAAGTTGTGAGACAGACATCTTTATTTAACCTCATGAATTGAAAAAGTTTGTACATACCCTTTTGGAATCTCACATTGAAATCAAATGTGGACTCACTTGGATTCTTCTTGATATTGTTGAACTCGTTCAACACGAATCCTGCATTGGTATTGTCCCCATACTACTCTTTGAACAACTTCTCCAGATCACTCCATGAGGTAATACTGTCATTAGGCAACCTCCTAAACCAATCCCTTGCATCCTTTGTTTGTGAATGCACAAACAATTTCATTACCATGTCTTCATGTTCAACTTCATAATCATTCAACATGTCAATGAAAATCCTCAAATGCTCTTCACCAGTAACAACATTGTTTCCAAAAAACTTAACCACTTTATCCCTTAAATCAAAAGATATGGGATGGGGGGCACCAATAATACCAAAAAATGATATCTATCTATATTTTTCCAAGTATATAGGTTTCTTCTGGAAACCAGGAACATTTGAGGTACTAGCTAGATTAGCTTGACTCAGTGGAGCGGCTTGGGACTGTTGTGGTGGCACAAATGGGACTTGGGTGCCAATATTTGAGGATGAGGTAGGGGTAGATTGGGGTATTCCATGAGTTGAAATTGTGGGAGCACTAACTAGTACAGTATTTATAGGTAGAATAGACAAATTGGGCCATGAAGCCAATGTAGAATTAGACTTTATGAATTGGATTTTCCTTCTAGTTTCTACAGCTTCAGCTTCATTCTCAACCTTCTCAAGCTCTTTTGCAAGATCTTCCCTCTCTTTTCGAGCCTTCCGAAGATCTGGATCTAACTTTGACATGGAGGGTTGTATAAGTTTGCTTGGTATAGCTTGAGGCTCATTTATTTGGATTCCTATAGCCTTGCCTTTCCCTTTATCTAGAGATTTTGCAGTGGGCTCTATAGGATCAACTTGAACAGGTTTATAGGCTTGAACTTGAGCAATAACTGGTTCTTGCCTTTGATTTAGGTGTTTCTCTTGTTCTTGCACTTTAGCTCTCGGATTATCAATATCTCCAAAAACATCCTTATGGAGAGTTGTGGTATTCTCTTCTAATTTTTTATTTTTCTCTTTCAAAGTAGCCATCCTTCTTAACAAAGTATCTCTTTCTATTATGGCATCTAAGGTGGCCTGCTCCTTCTCCTTTTCAAGATGAATGCGTTTAGCTTCTTCCTCAGCAATCCATTTTTTCAAAAATTCTATCTCAGAGTGCACTTCTTTAGGATCTGCAAAATTTGCCTCAGAATCAGTAGGGTCATCCAGATCTATTAGGTTGGGTTCTACATATGGGGTTGCTCTGGGATTAAAAGGATTATCAGATGAACTCCTAAATCCTAGCCTATAATTTACATCAGCTACAGGATCTGGTCTTAATGAAGCAATTCCCATAGTAGACACGTCCTTGTCTTGAAAAACTCTCTCATCTGGTAATGGGGTACTGAAAATGCCTCCTAAGAGTCTTGTAGTTTCGGATTCATAGCTAAGCAAAGAAGATTCTCTTCCTATTACTAGTTGATAACGGGAATTGATGGATGCATTACCTCTGGGTTTCCCAGTGGGATTTGGATCTATCTTTTTCTTATTTTAGTTCTTCCTACCACCTTGGGGTAAATCAGTATACATTGATACATCGGGATTGGCTCTTATGTAAGCTCTCATGTTTTTTCTCTTGTCAGCCATATTCACCTTTTGTTACAATAAGCACTAGCTTCAAAACCTTGACTAAGTCGCCACCCTATTTCGAGAAAATATATAATAAGACTTTTTCTGACTGAAAGAAAATAATACACAAGTAGGAGTAGAATATATG